>ONZH01020993.1:0-55407 GCA_900303285.1 Rhinella marina | reverse complement strand
ATCTCCATTGGTTGCGGAGTGGGAGGGGTCATGGCCTGACTGAGTCGGGGGCGTGACGTTTGCAAGACCTGGGGCGGGGTTTTAAGTCCTTCTTTTGATGGTGGCCAGAATTACAGGTCGATGCCATGGTAATTTATGAGGACACGCCATGGGTAACAGTGGAAGAAAACATTGCTTTGCACGGGTATATTTAATCTAGTTCATTTAATGTTTCTGTATGTTGTTGCAGAAAGAAATCCAACTTCCCTCCCACCCCTGCAGCTGACAGAAGTTGATTTTACCTTCATTTTTTCAATCCCCGTTGGCTGCAGAGTGGGAGGGGGCGTGGCCTGACAGAGTCGGAGCGTGGTTTCGCGAGATCTGGGGCGGGGGTCAGAGTGGCATGAATTACAGGTCGATGACATGGTAATTTATGGGGACCCGCAATGGGTAGCAGTGGAAAAAAACATCTTTTATTAGTACTGAATGGTCGTAGTCTAAAATTAGTCAATTTCATCTACGATTTTTGTGTGTCGTTGCAGAGAGAAATTCACCCTCCCACCCCTGCAGCTGATTTTTTTCAATCCCCGTTACCTGCGGAGTGGGAGGGGGCGTGGCCTGGCAGAGTTGGGGGTGTGGATTATCAAGATGCTTCGAACGGTTGTAGTCTGAAATTAGTCTATTTCATCTAAAATTTTGTGTGTCATTGTAGAGAGAAATTCACCCTCCCACCCCTGCAGCTGACAGAAGTTTATTTTTCCCTTCATTCTTTCAATCCCTGTTGGCTGCAGAGTGGGAGGGGGCATGACCTGACAGAGTTGGGGGTGTGGCTTAGCAAAGCGCTTCGCATAGGTGATTTAATCTATTTCATTTAATGTTTCTGTGTGTCGTTGCAGAATGTCTGCGGAGTGAGAGGGGGCGTGGCCTGAAAGAGACGGGGCGTGGCTTAGCAAAAGGCTTCGAACAGTTGTGGTCTATAATTAGTCTATTTCATCTAAAATTTTTGTGTGTCGTTGCAGAGAGAAATTCACCCTCCCACCCCTGCAGCAAACAGAAGTTTATTTTTACCTTTATTTTTTCAATCCCTGTTGGCTGGGGAGTGGGAGGGGGCGTGGCCTTACAGAGTCGGGGCGTGGATTAGCAAGACGCTTCGCATGGGTGTATTTAATCTATTTTATTTAATGTTTGTGTGTGTTGTTGCAGAAAGAAAGTCAACCTCCCACCCATCCCTGCAGCTGACAGAAGTTGATTTTTACCTTTATTTTTTCAATCTCTGTTGGCTGCGAAGTGAAAGGGGGTGTGGCATGACATAGTTGGGGGTGTGGCTTAGTGAGACCTGGGGCGGGGGTTTTAAGTACTTCTTTTAGGGTGGCCTGAATTAAAAGGTCAATACCATGCTTATTTATGAGCCCACGCAATAGGCAGCAGTGGAGGAAAACATATTTTATTACTACTGAATTGTAGTAATAGAAAAAAACACATAAGTTATATTTATGATAACCGGAATACCTTTAACAGTGTCAGTAAATAGAAATGGATGAGATCCTCAGCTGCTGATAATTACCTGGTTGTTATGGAAACCTGCCCTTCCTGTGTGGCTTTGCAGAGAATGGCAGTTGGAGTTTAAAACCAAAGTTCCCAGTTGTAATGTTGGCTAATGGAGATCATATTTTGGGAATATCTCAGGAACGGTATGTCCTAGAGAGATGAGACCTGGTCTAAAACCTTCCCGGACACCTGATGTACCTGTGTGCCGAATTTGGTGAAAATCGGTCCAGTAGTTTGGTCGCGCATAGAGAACAGACAGACAGACAGACAGACAGAAATTCATTTTTATATTATTAAGAGATAACTTATTAAGAGAAAAAACGTATTTTCTAGACTGCGGCTATTGTACCACAAACCACTTATTTTTTCACTGCACTGTAGTATTATATATAACTGAGAGAAAAAAACGTATATTTTCTAGACTCCAGCTAGTGTGCAGCACACAACAGAATTTTTCACTGCACTGTATGATATATAAATGAGAGAAAAAAACGTAGTCTTTAGACGGTGGCAATTGGACCGCAAACCACTCAAATTTTCACTGCACTGTAGGATATATGACTGAAAGAAAAAAACGTATATTTTGTAGACTCCGGCTAGTATACCGCACACCACACAATTTTTCACTGTACTGTAGGATATATGACTGAGAGAAAAAAAGGTATATTTTCTAGACTCCGGCTAGTGTGCAGCACAAGACAGAATTTCTCACTGCACTGTAGGATATATGACTGAGAGAAAAAACTTATATTTTGTAGACTCCGGCTAGTGTGCAGCACACGACAGAATTTTGCACTGCACTGTAGTATATATAACTGATACAAAAAACGTTTATTTTCTAGACTCCGGCTAGTGTACCGCACACCACACAATTTTTCACTGCACTGTAGGATATATGACCGAGAGAAAAAAGGTATATTTTCTAGACTCCGGCTAGTGTGCAGCACACAACTGAATTTTTCATTGCACTGTATGATATATAACTGAGAGAAAAAACATAGTCTTTAGACGGCGGCTATTGTACCGCAAACCACTCAATTTTTCACTGCACTGTAGGATATATGACTGAGAGAAAAAACGTATATTTGGTAGACTCCGGCTAGTGTGCAGCAGGCGACAGAATTTTGCACTGCAATGTAGCTTATATAACTAACCAAGCGACTCTGGGGTTCACCGCCAAGCTGTAAACTGCAATCTCAGTCTTAACAAGTCATCCTGAGGTTCACCCCCATGCTGTACACTGCAATCTCAGTGTGCGTGTTTGCCTGTCTGGGATGGGGAGAGCTGGGCACTGTGCTGGGACAACTTTGTGTATGCTGTGGACTACTGGGTGGGTGTGGAGAGGGAGACGCTTATGCCTGCGTCGTGGGGCGGGGGATAGGACAGCAGTGCCAGCATGAGCAGTGGTGTCACCCACAGGTGGTGATGCACCTTCGTTGTACCTAGTTGGGTGCTTTGCTAACATGTGATGGGCATGTGCCTTGCCCATCTTGGTCTAGGTCGGCACAATTGTCTTGAGGGTCACCACCAGGCTATTGCCCAGAATTTGGCGTAATGGTACGATTAGGCAGCCTCAGAGGCATCCATGCATGCTGCCCCTGCTGTTTCCTGTCCATTTCCGTGGTTTTTCCATCATTTTCTGAGGTTTCCAGGTTTTCACGCAACCTTCCCTGTGCAGAGCTTTGGTCCCCTGCAAAAAATGCTCGAGTCTCCCATTGACATTGACAATGGGATTCGTTATTCGAAACGAGCACCCGAGCATCGGGAAAAATTCGACTCGAATAACCAGCACCCGAGCATTTTAGTGCTCGCTCATCTCTAAACACAACTCATCGTGTTTGGAGGAGAGTGAATGCTGAGTTGCATCCAAAGAACACCATACCCACTGTGAAGCATGGGGGTGGCAACATCATGCTTTGGGGCTGTTTCTCTGCAAAGGGACCAGGACGACTGATCAGTGTACATGAAAGAATGAATGGGGCCATGTATAGTGAGATTTTGAGTGCAAACCTCCTTCCATCAGCAAGGGCATTGAAGATGAAACGTGGCTGGGTCTTTCAGCATGACAATGATCCCAAGCACACCGCCAGGGCATTGCCCTGTATACCACTGTATATCTGATCTATAGTAAGGACGTATCTACTCTGTTATTTATAGTGAGGACAATATCACTCTATACTTGAGCATAACCATTAGATGGTACACATATAGTTTTAGATACTAGAGTGCCCTTTAATTATAATATATTTTTTAATAATACGGTGTGGGTGGTCCGTGGAAGTGAGCACCTTATTCCATTAGTACTAGTTTGGGTGAGCCACTGAAAACATTACAGTGAGTGTCTATTAACCCTTACAGTCACTCACAGAAATGCTGACTGCTGCAGTTTTGTCTGCTGGTTGAATCAGTCAGTCATATATACTCTCTAGCATACAGACTCTGTAGCAGGTCACCGAGTTTCAGGTCAGCCACACACTGCACTGAAAATGGATGGGCCATCTCACATTGCTCTCACTACTCATGTAAAGGTGCTGGACTATAACACTTCACGCCGGCTGAGCCCAAAGCGGAGGTCAGGTGTCAGCTGGCCAATAAGCGTGCAGGCAGCGCAGCATCTCCCTGCTTACTGGCCACCTGTACGAGTTAATGCCATTTGACGGGAGAGGCAAGGAAGAATTAGGAGGAGGGCAGAGGACTGGGGCAGGTGTTTACATATCTAGTGTTACTGGTACGTGCAACATGTATCCAGGTTAGAAAGCTGGCAGAGCCATGCAGTCTGTCAAACTTCACAGGTCCCATAGCAACTGTGGATTCTGCCTCTATTGATGGTATACCACTGTCATTCTTAGTACAGACCCCAGATGGCCATGAGGAAGGATGATTCTATTCATCTGAAAAGTGTAGTATGTCTATTTACTGTTATACTATTTGGATTTTTAATGAATGTTTAAACAAAGAAACTGTTGAGTACCAAAGGATTATTTTGTAGCCAAGTTGAATAAAAAATACCCCATATCTTACCCCAGTTAAACCTCTGTCACCCCTATAACTCCCACCCCCTAAATGCAGACCTCAGACCAGACAGAAAAAAAGCTAACTCACCTCTCTTCCTGTGCTCCGGGCGTCACCGCCACCCCTGGTCCACTGTACTCTTCCTCCAGGCTCATGCACTTCACTATGACCTGACCCCACACAGCGTCAGTTCATAGTGGGTGCCTGTGCAGTATGCACACCACGTCCTCTTTCATGACACAGCAGGGCTCTGGCAGGGCTCTGGCTCACCAAGAAGAGAACCAGGGAGCAGTGAGTAATGCCAATGCAGTGCTAAACTCACTGCTCCATGAGCCTCCTGTCTTAATGGGCACTTCCATAATGGAAGCACATATTTGTTACAATTAGAAAGTTTTTTCTTTTTAATGAAATAGGGCACCTACCTTCGCCTACCCGTCACCCCAGCCCTACCCGCAAAGGGGGGGGGGGGAATTTTATGTAAGAAAACAAACAAAAAATTTCAAATTGTTACTAATGAACGCTTCCATTGTAGAAGTGCCCATTAGTACACAGGAGCTGTGAGCCAGGGAGCTATGAGTGTATTGTTGCTCCCTGCTCTTTTTTTGGCAGCTGCATATTACCAAGAAAATCCACTATAAATGCAGTAGAGAGCTGTGAAGTGGCCGTCCAACTAGATTCTCCAAAAATCCAAGTTCTCTGAACAAGAGGGTTTTGCAAGTTGTGGACATGTGAAAGAGGGAAAGAAAAATCAGAAAAAGAACAAAAACACAACCCATTGGTTGCTGTACAATCTCCTATTTATACCTGTGGTTAACTAATCCCTGCAGCTCAAATGAGTGTTCCTACTTTAAATTCTCCTTTCAATATCTTATAGTCAATCTGAGCTGTAATCTCTTTAGGTGGAGTTCTCGATTTCTGCCTCTACTGTGTGGTGACACTCCATCACTGATGCAGAATCTTATTTGTGATACATTGTGCCAGAGCTTAAAGCACTCCCACAAAACATGTTATTCTGTGACCTGTTAGAAATGTGCATGATGTAATCTATAGTGATGGTAATCTTCTTACCGGTGACTGTATTTGTGAGTTATAACATCCCTTCTGATCCTTAGCTGTGTAATGTGACCAACTCTCTGATCTCCAACTGACACAGGACAGGAAGTCGGTTATTTCTCTAGTCATTCCTATGACACTGACATAGAGGCTTACATAGGAATACATGGACAAACTGGCTTCCTGCCCACACATAAGATGCTGTGTTATTTGAAAAGCCAGAGTGCTGGTCATATGACACAACTGAGAGTGAGGGGATAATTCACAAATACAGTCATTGGTAAGAAGATTACCTTCACTACAGTTTACATCATGTACCTTTTTGACAGGTCAGAGAATAGCAATTTTTGTGGAAGTTCTTCTTTCAGGCACTGGCATCTCCACCACTGCTTATGAATAGAATATCTGTGATGGTTAAATCCTTTCTGTGTGGTTTCACCCACATACAAAAGTTCACAGGGCATTCCAACAAATAAACAACATGATCTGCCATGCAGGTGAAGTGCCACTGGGTTTGGTATCTTTTATCCGTTCTATGACATACAAAGGAGTTCCCTTTAACACACTGTTACAATTACAGCATCCAAGGCATTGATAACAACCATCCTGGCCCATTTGGTTACATCCAAATAAATGAGTCTATCCCCCTTTTCTTAGATTACATATTATAGTTTACATATAACTATTATAAAAAATATATATACTAATATTGCTCTTTTTTGTTTATTCCACCTGTTTATTGTTTATTCCAAAGTGCAAGCTCTCACAAAGCTCCATAAATGGAAAAATAAAAACATTAAAAACTTTGAATGCACTGACACGAAAAGAAAATATTGTATTGTGCAAAAGTAGAAAAACATAAGAAAAATATATAAATGTATTTTCCGTATTGTACTAACCCATACGATAAAGTTATGTAATTTATATCACTCAGTGAATTTCAGAAAAAGAAAACCTAAAAATCAATGGAGGAATATGTACCCCAAAATGGTACCATTTAAAAATATAACTCATCCAGAAAAAAAGCCCACATATGGCTTTGTAGACAGAAAAATAAAAATGTTATGGCTTTTGAAATGTGGAGTTGAGATTTTAAAAAAATGTAATAGGTACGTAGCATCCTTAAAAAGGTTGTCTGAGATAATTAAAAATCTTAAACAACAGCTACAATATCTTAAAATAAAACATCATATACTCATTTCTCCAGTGCTGTTCTCTGTTCTCACTGGTCTGTTAGTCCTGTCGCTGTTTTTTTTTTTTTTTACTAATATTTTATTGGAGTTTAATATACATAACATACATAGCAAAAACATAAAACACAAAGACAGTATGATCCAGAAGTACAATAATGCCAGTGGCATACCACTAATGTAGGCAGACCACGCCATTGTTATGGGGCCCGCAGCACAGGGGGGCCCGGAGCGCACAGAAGGCCCCACCCCTCTGCACACAAGGCGGCGGGCCCTGCTCAGTAAGTTTTAGCTGACTGCCAGGTGACCGGTAAAAAGCCTGCGCATGGCAAAATAATCCCATATCACCTGACCTGACCTTTTCGTGATCCTGGCTGGGGCAGCAGGGCGGGTGGCCGCGCGCTCCCAGAACCTAGCGTCTGCTCCTGCGCTGGCCAGTGTCAGTGCGATCAAGCAGCAGGCGCGCACCTGACTGGAAGATATGCGCCCCCCTGATGTGTGGCCGCCTGCCACCGCCTGCCCCCACCTCAGTGACCTGCGGCTCTCAGCCTGCCACCTCCGTGACTTGCCTCCTGTCCTGAGTCCTGCTGCGTGACCATCACCCGCCAGCTAGGCCTCGTCGCTCCGGACCTCCATCCGTCCGGTCACAGTTCCAGCGCCGGCAGCTGCACACAAAGAGGACCTCTCCACACAGGCAAAAAGGTTGGAAAACAAACTGACTGACTTAGTGACTGACTTGGATGGGTATTCTTGGGGAGGGCTGTATGTCTCCTTGTGGCCCCCATACAGTATAATATCTCCTTGTGTCCCTCATACAGTATAACGTCTCCTTGTGGCCCCCATACAGTATAACGTCTCATTTTGGCCCCCATACAGTATAATAAGATTTTCAGTAGGTCAAGTATATATTTCTTTATTGGCAAATGGAGGTGTGGCAAGGGAGGAGCCAGGGCAGCAAGTGTGATGGGCCAGGGTAGTGGGCGGAGTTAGGGGCCCCATTCAGATTCTTGCTATGGGGCCCAATGATTTCTATGTACGCCCCTGAATAATGCACAATACATAATAAAGATCAAAAGGAAAGCAAGCAGAGATCTCAGTGTTATTCGGGTAGCAATTCGGATAAGATTATATATATATATATATATATATATATATATATATATACACACAGGAAAGACACAGGTCTCTTAGCTCAAAAATTTTTGAAGAGCATCTCCTAGCAAAGAGAGTGTGTACAAGGGAAATGAGATAAGAAGGTACGAAAACAAAGGTCATGAGAAAAAGAGAAAGTTCTAGTTAAATATAGCACCAGTACTGTATTTGATAGGCCATCTGGGCCAAGCAATTTATTAAGCTTTAGCAACTTAATAGCCAAGTCTGTTTTGATTTCAGTAAATTCCTGTGAAAGCCAGGCATTTTGTAGAGATGAAACCCTAGGAAGCTTGATGCCACCTAAAAATGAACGAATCTCCTATTTAGTGGTCTGAATAATAGTTACATGAGCATGTAAGTTTTATAGGGAACTAACCATTCCCTAGGGGTCCAGAATCTTTGAGCAGTCGCACCTCAATAGAGAAGGAATTCTAGATTTAGCTAATTGAGATTTAAGTTGATGGGCTCATAAAGAGCCCTCTTATTTCCATGTCAATAAGTCATCTTCAGTTTTTGAAGTAATTGGTTATATTTATACAAATTAAGGGCATGAATCTGCGCATGCACTTTAGAAATTGCAGTTGCCCAGTAACAGGAGTAGGAGAACTTGTCGGCAATAGGTCGGCAATATATCTGCACACACAGGGGTTCATTTATTAAGACCGGAGCTTTACACGCTGGTCTGAAGTATGCCTGTACTGCTGGAGGAAGTGCCAAAGTTATGTGGAGGCACAGGCCTCTACATAACTTTGGAGCTTCCTCCAGCAGGCAGTGTGACAAACTTAAATCTACCCCAGCAACCTTGCTGGGGTAGATTTAAGCCATTTTCTACCCAGAAAACTAGTGTAGAAAATGTTAAATACCATCCCGCCCTCTTCTTCACCCATGCCATGCCCCTTTTCTCAACCTGTCAGAAAAGTGGTGTGAGCAGGCAAAAGTCACAGATTTTGCCACAAATTGGCTTGCAAAAACTCTGCGACAGATATACAGTACAAACCAAAAGTTTGGACACACCTTCTCATTCAAAGAGTTTTCTGTATTTTCATGACTATGAAAATTGTAGATTCACATTGAAGGCATCAAAACTATGAATTAACACATGTGGAATTATATACTTAACAAAAAAGTGTGAAACAACTGAACAACTTATATTCTAGGTTCTTCAAAGTAGCCACCTTTTGCTTTGATTACTGCTTTGCACACTCTTGGCATTCTCTTGATGAGCTTCAAGAGGTAGTCATCTGAAATGGTTTTCACTTCACAGGTGTGCCCTGTCAGGTTTAATAAGCGGGATTTCTTGCCTTATAAATGGGGTTGGGACCATGAGTTGTGTTGGGCAGAAGTCAGGTGGATCCACAGCTGATAGTCCTACTGAATAGACTGTTAGAATTTGTATTATGACAAGAAAAAAGCAGCTAAGTAAAGAAAAACGAGTGGCCATCATTACTTTAAGAAATTGGGAAAACTTTGAAAGTGTCCCCAAGTGCAGTCACAAAAAGCATCAAGCGCTACAAAGAAATTGGCTGACATGAGGACCGCCCCAGGTAAGGAAGACCAAGAGTCACCTCTGCTGCGGAGGATAAGTTCATCCGAGTCACCAGCCACACCTCCAGGCTGTGTAAGGGCTATTTGACCAAGAAGGAGAGTGATGGGGTGCTACGCCAGATGACCTGGCCTCCACATAGTATATAATTCCACATGTGTTAATTCATAGTTTTGATGCCTTCAGTGTGAATCTACAATTCTACAACTCATAGTCATGAAAATACAGAAAACTCTTTGAATGAGAAGGTGTGTCCAAACTTTTGGTCTGTACTGTATGTCACAAGTGGCATTTATCAGTTAATAAATAAGCCCTACAGTCCTGGTCTCCTTCTACAGTAAGAATTGCTTAAAGGGAGAATTGAGCCCTTGGTGTTAATACTGGTTTTAGCATCCTAAATACAATAATGGCTATGAATAGAACAGCAGTGTGAGGACATAAGTAACCACAATAGTGATATTTCTGCAGTGACCGAGAGGGCACTCATTCCTACCAATATCAGCATATATCATCAGATGGAGAGGCTAGGTGAGATCCGAGGGAAAGAGGTATGCACTGCAGACAGATTTACTCTGAACAACTGCAAGAACATACACCCCACACACCACATCACCAGGGTACATATTATATACCAAACAACAGTAAAGAAATAGTAGTTATCCGTATAGTGAGGAGCCAGTTTGAAATGTCAACTAAGATTATATGAGCTAGGGCCGGACAAATCAAGGGTTCTGCACATCCCTGCGTAACTGTTCTCTACTGGTTCTGAAAGGTGCCACTGTGCACTTCTCCTGATTTGGTCATCAGAATCCTCTGCAGGTGAAAGGAGTCCTGCCTGGAAGAGATACTTGGCTTTTTCCGGGAATGTCACAATATGTTACATAAACTCTTTAACTGGAAAGCCCCATTTATATTGCAAGTTGTGTTCACAGAGCAGTTTTTGCTAGTGCTGCATTCAAGGTGGCAATGTGGTAGCTAAAAGATTGGCAAACATGGTGACTGATTGAAACTGTACCGGCAGAAATGGATGATTGCAAGCAGTGAACATGAGTTTCTCTTTAATATGGAAGAAGTGTATATGGGTTATAGCATCCCATTGTAACAAGGCTGGTAATGCTTTAGGTTTGGGGAGTCTATGTGCCCTATAAACTATTAAATCAGTAGATAAAACTTGTGGCAAAGTAATCAATCGGGAAGTCATTTAGGCTCTCTAAACATTGACCATTTCTGTAATGCCACGAAACCTCACATTGTCCTGCCTCTAGCTGCCTTCCATGTCTGCTATTTTAACTTTAAGCGTAGAGAGTTGCTCTTTCACAGAATTGGCCACATCAACAAGTTCATTGTGGGCTGTAGTAATTTCAGCCATTTTATTTTCAACATGTGAGATGTGTGTGCCTAAAGAAGTTACTTCCTGTTGAAGCTTAGTGAAAGCAGACTGGAGATCTTTGTGGATAGATATTCTCAGTTCTAATAGAAGGGACTGAATCATGTCTTCTGTGATTGGTGTTAGAGCTATTACATAATGGCAGCATGGCGTCTGTAGAGATAGCATGTAGAGTCTGTTGCTGAGACTGGGATGCTAGCTTAGCAGTCTGTCTGTATTTTTTCTCTGCAGTAGGGCTCATGCACAGGAACATATTTTTGGCCTGCATCCGATCCACATTTTTTGCAGGTCAGATGCCGACTCATTCACTTAAATGGGGCCGCAAAAGATGTGGACAGCACACCTATTCTTGTCCATTATTCAACAGAAGACAGGTCATTCTGTTCCTCAAAATGCAAAACACTCACGGCCGGTATTCGTGTTTTGCTTAAAAAAAACTAAACAGTCGTGTGCATGAGCCCGTATGAAGACTTTGCTGAGCAAAAGATACAGACTCTGCAGCTAAGGTTGGGTTGACCAAGGGAAATGACACAAAGAATGTGATCGCATTCACTACTCAGTGGTTTACAGCTGAGAACAATGATTGGCATTAGAGTAAGGTACCGAATGCATGTCACCAACTACTGTAACCTTCCTTTGCATAAGAAAAAAAAGACCTCTGACCCACCGCCAAATTGATATAGACAGTGATGTGCATCTGCATGAGAAAAACAGTGGTCTGGCCCACCACAAAATGATATGGTTTACACTTTCTAGGTAGAAGGCTATACAGTTAGTCACCCCTAATCTGATGCTTATTTCTGGCTCAGAACTGTTTAATGACCTCAAATATCACAAGATTAAATGCAGAAGGCAAGGATAAGCAAAAGACAACTAAAAGAACAAAATAAATGCACATTCGGATGTTTTTATAATAAATCCTTGTCTGTATGCCAACATTTATATGTACAGAGGGATAACAGAAACAAATAAAGACCTTTAAAGGTTAATGCAAACAGTGTACGATATTTCTTCAGCGTGGAGACAATCCTGCTGCAAAGCTAAAGCTTTAAGAGGCAGAATGGTTTGTTTTACTGTTCCTTATTATATGTAAGTGTTATCACACCATTAATGACTTATTCATGCTTTCTCACACGATTAGTAAAAGGCGTAAAACTACACACCTACAAGAATATCTCCTTACCATATAGTGCAGTTACGTGATGTTTTTGGTATCAGCCTAGTAACCACGCTGCAGAATATAGCAGGCATTTTCCAGTTTGTATTTTTAGCTGCCATCATATTTCCCACTGAAACCAAGCCATATTGCAAACATCTGCGCCCCAATTCCATCACCTTGTGCTTGCCAGAATCTGGCTCTTTGAGCTCATTGGGCAGATTAGTATAATTGTAACTCATAAAAGTTAGGAACGGAGCAGGAATTTTGAATATCATTAGTTATGAAGCCAAACTAGAACAATCATTTTGAATGGTTAACTAATTAACTATTCTACTAGAAATTCAAAGATCTCTCACCAGTCAAGTGGTAATAGAAGTACACTTTCAGGTGAAATAAAAGGCAGGTTAATACGACCTTGTAGGGATATTCATTTTATTTCTTTTCAGTTTGAAGTCATGAATTAATAACCGCACAAAACCCTTTCTCCTTCATTTTGTCTAATACATTTATAAAAGGACAAATCAAATCCACTTAAAGGGGTTTTCTCACTTCAGCAAATGGCATTTATCATGTAGAGAAAGTTAATACAAGGCACTTGCCAGTGTATTGTGTTTGTCCATATTGCTTCCTTTGCTGGTTTGATTCATTTTTCCATCAAATTATATACTTCTCTTTTCCAGTAACTGTAACCCCTGGGAACTAGCAGTGTATAATGCGATGGAGAAATGAATCCCGCAGCGCCCCTGAATCCTGACAGAACCCCCCCTGAGGAGGGGCCTCCGGACCCTCAACAGGACCTCCAGGCTTGGAAGGGTAAGATTGGTGAAATTTTTTAACGAGTCTGGGAGCGTGAAGATCTCTGGCAGCCACCCATACACGCTCCTCAGGACCATACACTTTCCAATGTACAAGGTACTGGAGAGAATTCTGTACTTTGCGAGAGTCAATAATTCGTTCAATTTCGAACTCCAACTCTCCCTGAACAACCACGGGTAGAGGTGGAGAACGAGCGACCACAGCGGGAATATATTTTTTCAACAAAGACTTATGAAAAACCGGATGTACACGAAGAGAACCAGGAAGTCGCAATCTGGACGATACAGGATTTATGATTTCTGTGATGATGTAGGGACCAATAAAGCGTGGAGCAAACTTTGCTGATGGTACTCGAAGACGGAGATTTTTAGTTGAGAGCCACACTTTGTCACCAACTACGTATTCAGGACCGGGACGGCGTTTCTTATTCGCATATTTGATCTGCTTGAGTTGGGCATTTTTTAGAGTCTCAAGACTCTTTGCCCAGACTGTGCACAGTCGATTAGAGACGTCCTTAACCGAGGAGAATCTAGATTCGTTACCAGTTACGGCGGAATATCTGGGGTGAAAACCATAGTTGCAGTAAAATGGGGACAGTCGTGTCAATGAACTTTCATGATTATTTAGAGCGAACTTGGCCATGGGCAGGTACTCACTCCACTTTTCCTGACATTCAGAAACAAAACACCTAAGATATTGCTCAAGTGACTGATTAAGTCTTTCAGTCTGCCCATTCGTCTCGGGGTGAAAGGTGGAGGAGAAGGACAGTGAGATACCCAACCTACTGCAAAACTCTCTCCAGAACCTCGACATGAACTGAACCCCCGTCAGACACTATGTTAGACGGAATTCCATGAAGGCGTAAAATATGGCGGATAAACAACCCTGCAAGGACTCTAGCTGTAAGTAATTTTTTCAACGAGACCAGATGGCACATTTTAGAAAAACGATCCACCACAACCCAGATTACTGACCTACCTTTGGAGAGAGGAAGATCAGTAATAAAATCCATGGAAATGTGAGACCAGGGCCTGTTGGGCAAAGGGAGCGGATGTAATAGCCCTTCTGGGAGTTGTCGAGGAACCTTTGCCCTAGCACAGGTCTCACAAGCCTTAACAAACGCCTTAACATCACGTTGCTAGGATGGCCACCAATAGGTACGGGACAACAAGTATCCAGTGCCCGCGATGCCCGGATGACCAGACAAAACTGAGGAATGGACCTCTTTTAACACCTTCAGCCGAAGATGACCTGGGACAAAGAGTTTACCTGGGGGTACAGTAGTAGGAGCAGAACTCTGTGAGTCTGCAATAGAAGACACAAGATCTGAAGTCAAAGTGGCAACGACTACCCTGGGAGAGAGGATATTTTCTGGTTCCTCATCCGGGACATCACTGGCACCAAAGCTTCTGGACAATGCATCAGCCTTTACATTTTTTGAGCCTGGACGATAAGTTACCACAAAATTAAACCTGGTAAAAAACAAAGCCCATCGCGCTTGACGGGGGTTCAATCTCTTGGCATTGTCCAGATACAGCAGGTTCTTATGGTCAGTTAACACTGTCACCTTACGTCTGGCGCCCTCCAGAAAGCGTCTCCACTCTTCAAAGGCCCATTTAATAGCCAGTAACTCCGTTTCCTATATCATAATTAACTTCAGCAGTGGAGAACTTTCTGGAGAAAAAGGCTACAGGCTGGAGGTTGGTAAAGGGTTCAAATCCCTGAGACAAGACAGCTCCTACTCCTGCCTCAGAGGCGTCAACCTCCATGACAAAAGCTGTTCAGGGTCAGGATGAACCAAGACTGGAGCAGTGGTAAAACACCTTTTTAAGTTAGAGAAGGCTAGTTCGGTTTCATGTGTCCAAGTGGTAGGATCAGCCCCCTTTTTAGTTAAATCAGTAAGGGGTTTAGCAACCATAGAAAAGTTTTTGATAAATTTTCTATAATAGTTAGCAAAACCCAGAAAACGTTGGACCTCTTTCAAGGTAGTAGGTCTAACCCACTCAACCACAGCAGAAACTTTTTGTGACTCCATACTTATAGAACCAGGGGTAAGTATATATCCCAGAAATCCCACCTCCTGGACTCCAGACACTTAGACAATTTAGCACACAGCCGATTAAGTCGCAATCTGGAGAGGACCTCCCTCACATGCTCCCGATGGGACTCCAAATCTGGGGAGAATATGAGGATGTCATCCAGATATATAACCAAAAAAAGGCCCAAAAGATCTCTGAAGATATCGTTAACAAAACGCTGGAAGACAGCCGGGGCATTGCTGAGACCAAATGGCATGACTAGGTATTCAAAGTGCCCCTCTGGAGTATTAAAAGCTGTCTTCCACTTGTCGCCTTCCCTGATGCGGATTATATTGTAAGCTCCACGGAGGTCAATTTTAGAGAACCACTGGGCCCCCACAACCTGATTGAATAAATCCGGGATCAGAGGGAGAGGATGCTGGTCCTTAATCGTGATCTTATTGAGCTCCCTGTAGTCAATACATGGACGGAGACCTCCATCTTTTTTCTCAACGAAGAAAAACCCTGCACCAATAGGGGAGACAGAAGGCCATATGTGCCCTTTTTTCAGACTATCCTGAATATACTGACGCATAGACTCTTGCTCAGGAGCTGACAAATTAAAAATGCGACACTTAGGAAGCTTGGCCCCAGGAACGAAGTCTATGGCACAATCGTAAGGCCGGTGCGGAGGTAGAGTTTCCGCAGCTGCCTCATCAAAGACGTCTTTGAAATCAAAAATAAACTCAGGAATATTCAAATCATTATTCACAGTACACATCATGGAAGGAACAGTTTTAAGATGTGAACCACATGAATTCCCCCATTTCACCAGGTCAGTGGTTTTCCAATCAAATACAGGGTTATGGAGGCGGAGCCAAGGGAAACCGAGAATAAGATCTGCAGTTAGTTTTTCCATCACAAAAAATGACATTTTTTCTGTATGTAAACACCCAACGTTCATCATAACCTCAGCAGTACGAAATTTTATTCTCCCCTCATTCAAGGGAGTAAAATCTGCACCAGAAACTGACAAGGGGGAACACAAAGGAATTAACTCAAAACCCAAGGCCTGAGCCACAACCACATGGATGAAACTCACTGCAGACCCTGAATCCACCATGGCCTGACAAGCAAAAATTTTAGAATCAGAAACCAAGGTTACAGTTAACAAAAACTTATTAACAGAATTAGGAGGTACCTGTACGCCTGAGTGACCCTCCTGGAGATCACTCAGGCGCTGGTGTTTCCCTGTGGTGACTTTGGCTTGGATGGGCAATCCCTCAAGAAATGGCCAGGTTTTCCACAGTATAGACATAAGGCATTCTCCAATTGATGTCTCCTTCTAGCAGCAGCAGATGTAGAGCCTAACAACATAGGTTCTCCTCCAGAAGACTGAGAGGAAGATGGTGACTGAAATTGGGAAGGCATATTCTTAGAGAAAGTAGAAGGAGGTTTGACAGAAAAGCCTGGCCTAAACTGTACAGTCAATCCCCCTTGCTTTTCCTTGCGTCTCTCTCTAAGTCTTCTGTCAATAGTCACAGCCAAAGCCATAAAGTCACTCAGGGATTCAGGGATAGGATGGCTGACCATAGCATCCTTAAAGGGAGTCTGTCACCTCATTTTCACCTACATAACTAACAGCACTGCCCCACAGAAGATTGCATACACATCCCAGACATACCTGTGTGCACTGTGTGTCTGTATTACATGTCAAGAAAAAGCACTTTTATTCTGCAGGAAAACAGCTCCCAAGTGCCCGGCTGAAAGTGAAACTAAAAACCGCTTTCTCTCCGGACTCGATTTCTAACAGCTATATCTTCTGATATACTGGATATAATGCTGTGATTTTGGTATCATTTTAAAGCTTGGAATGGAGCTTTCAAAGAAGGTCAGAACCATTGTTCTATCTGCTACTAATCCTAAGATATGAGCAGCTAAAGCTGCCCTCCCCCCTCCAGTCTGTTTTGCAGCAGCAGCAGAGCCAGGCACTTGGGAGCTGTTTACCTGCAGAATAAAAGTGCTTTTTCTGAACGAGGAATACACACACACAGTGCACACAGGTATATCTGAGATGTGTATGCAATCGTCTGTGGGGCACTGCTGTTAGCTATATAGGTGAAAATGAGGTGACAGACTCCCTTTAACAGCGTCTGACAGCCCTTGTCTGAAAAGGGTTTTCAAGGGTTCATCAGGCCATCCAGTCGCCGAGCACCACTGGCGGAACTCAGAACAGTAGTCTTCAGGAGAGCGGCGACCCTGCTGAATAGATAACAAATGAGTTTCCGCCAATGCAGAACGGTCAGGATCATCATAAACTCGGCCCAAGGCCAGAAAAAATCTATCCAGGGAACTCCACTCAGTAGCATCTGAGGGGAGGGCCAATGCCCAATCCTGAGGGGGACCCTGGAGGACAGCTACGACACAACGACAGCTACTTTTTCTGCCTCAGAGGGGAAAAAATTAAAATGAAAATACAAACGACAGGACTCCCGGAAAGTATGGTATCTGTCCGGGTTCCCATCAAAGCGATCCGGCAGAAGCATTTTAGGTCTCTGCTGGACACTGTGCACAGGAAAAACGGTCTGGCAGCGACACAGGTGGGTTTGCAGTGCCAGGCGCAGGAATAGTCATGGCTTCCAGACGCTGCGACATTTGCGCAATTAACCCAGCCATGCCCTGAAACTGATTCGTCAGCTCATCCAGGCGGTCGGTGACCGATAGATCGGTACTCATATTAAACCGCCAGGAGAATCGACTGGGGTATGGGCCTGCTATAATGTGAGGAGTAGGTCAGGGGGACACAAATGACACAGACAAAGTGAGGCCCTGACACTCCTCCCAACCACTTTCCCTGCCTTTTGGGGGAACCTGGCTCCTTAACAGGCCGGCCCCAACCTAAGACTGCAATTACACTGAAGAAAGTGGAATACGAGACAAACAACCAAAACAAAACAGAAGCAGGAAAAAACCTAAACAGGTCAGAAACTGAAGGAGTAAAAAGTAAGGGAACCAAGCAAGGAATAAACAGAGGAGAACACCAAAGGTAGGTAACAGTAACAGAAACCAGGGAAAAAGGTACAGAGTCACTGGAATACCAGATAAACACAAAGTAGCTAGCTTAGGCACAAGGCTCTATAGCAGGCACAGATAAATGGTGAGTGTGAAACTAAATAGTGGCTAGAGTCCCAGCCCCAAGGCGTGATAGGAGCAGGGATCCCAGCCACACCCTAGAATGGACCAAAATTACTGGCAGGGACGCCTGTCATCTTTTTACCCTGTAAAACAATATCGTCACTATATAATACTTTCACACATGAATCCAAGCCATACAATAGCATGTGTAGAAAAATGCAATCATTAGTAAAGAAAAATAAAGCAATAATGTATATTCCTCCTGTGATTGTTTCCTGATGATTTACTTCACTATTGTTCCACCCTACTATAGGTCCAAGAAATGGGAAGAATTTTATTAAAGAAGTAGTTTGCACTGGAGAATGTTTTTTTTTTTTTTTTTAAGGTTTGCAGATGATAAGGTGGTCACAGGTGCCCAGCTACAAGTGTTCAGTTCCCTTCCAACAGTACCACAATTCTCCTTTAAATTAAAGGTATGTCAGGTGCTCAGAACCCAGAGACACTCTTTATAGACGCCATCCCGAATGAAGGGCCATTCCCTTTCTGAAAGCAGAATTCTTTAGTATACTACTTTATAATGAGTTTTCTAAAGCAGACAGCCTCTTACAGTAGACTACGAATCATTTAACCATAATGAGAAACGTCTTTCTATACCACAGTAACTAATACAGCTTAGCTATATATAGAAATATTGTCCAATGTAAGTCATGCTCTACTAATACCTTATTTTTATATTGCTAAATCTGACACCCATATAATTGTATCTACTGCCAAACTGAAAATGTCAGCGACCTCTATGTACACCCTATTACTGTAATATCTCCAAGACCCAAGAATAGCAGAAAACTATACTAAGCAAGTTAAGAAAACTCTTCATATGAACTGAAGAGACAGGTTGTTCCAAACGACAGCATGCCAGAACAGGAGGCAATGAAAGGAAAATGCTTTGGGCTAAACCACCAAATCCAAACAAGCCATTTCAAGGACGCAGCCCGCAAATATATTTATCCTGTCATAACCAATCAGGGTAAGTTTATAGTAGTCATAAAATGAGATATTCCAAAATATGAGTTCTTTTAAACCTAGATAAAAATATAAATTGGAATTTCATAAAGCATTTAAAAAGCTAAATAAAAATGTATTTGTAAATGAACTAAAATGTATCGTATTCAATTATTAGAATTTCTCATTATTGAAATTATTTGTAGTCAGATATTTGTAATAGGTTTTGTAAAATTAACAGTTTGCATATTATCAATTAAATAACAATCTATATACATATATATATATATGTATATAATCTAATAACATCAAGTTATTATGGCGGTGCCCACTGCCTTTTTGTTTTCCTCAGCAGGCATGGCCACTGCTCTTCTCACTTGCTCCCCCACTCACGGGTTTTGGCAGCCCGGACCCACGACTCTTTGTTTCCTCCTGTGGTTCCAGCTACAGAGGTAGCTCTCTGTTAGTCCCATACGGTTGTGGCCTGCTTCATGCTGTCAGTGCCTCTCAAAGCTGGTAGGGCACATGCACACTTCCTCCAGTTCATAAAGTGCTAGTATACATTTGCTAATCTTCCCCAAGCCAATGGCTGGCTACTTTGGGGTACTTGTTGGAAAGTGCCTGAGCAATATGTTCTAGTTTGCTAGTGTCCTACAAAGGTGTGCTGTTTGCTATGTTCTTCTGCCCATGATCAACTTCAGCCTGTTTCCTGCATTTGACCCTTCGCTAAGAGGTCATAAACACTTATTTAAGCCACATTCGCATCATTAAGATAAGAACAGAGCTATAATTAGTGTTTATAATGTTAGAGAGCAGAGATAAGAGCCAGATTAGCTGGCTGATGTAGCTGAGAGAAAATTCAGATCCCTCTATTAGTGCATCTCAGCCCTGTACAGAAAAAAAGGGTTCCATATCTGTAATAAAGACCAATTTAAAAAAAAAAATGAATTTTAGCTCAAAATGACTACAATGCAATAATAAGAAAATGCCCCCAAAGGTGTACATAGCCTTTAAGTGCAAACCCCTTTTGTATGGTGGCTAAGTAATTAGCACTGGTGCCTTGCATGGACAACAAGTGCATGGAGTTTTTATGTTCTCTCTGTGTTTGCGTGGGTTTCCTCAGGTACTCCAATTGAGGACAGCTTGATTTTAATGTCTGCAAAGCGCTACGGAATATAGCAGTGCTATATAAATGCATAAAATAAATAAAAAATTGCGGTGCTGTTGATTCCACATGCCATGTATCAAAGTACAGTATATGGTCCATGTTTAGTAGGCTTTATTTGCTTTAGGGGAAAGGTAGTATTAGCTGGTGCATAATCAGATGAATAGCCAATAACTAGAGAGGCAGCTGCTTTTTCTTTCTGTGGCATAAGAAAGTCCCCACTATAACATTCATGTGTTCTAGTAGATGATGTGGACGGTTTACTTCTTGAGATAATCCATTTAATACTTGGTTGGTGGAACATTTACTAAGACCCGTGCATTGTATTGTGCAGTGCAATGTATGTTGGAGAGACTGGGATCAATGTGGATAGAGCTGACTTACAATAATCTGCATTGTAAGCGGCCATATTGAACTGATTTACAGGTAAAAACAGTGAAGGGGCTGCAGCACTAAACCACAACTGAAGATCTTTGCAGTTATATTCTATTTAACACTATATTCATGGGGATCCTAGTGGTTGGACAACAAACATCACTTTCTGTGATGTGAACATTTCTGCTGGTGGTGGTGGTTCTGCTGTCACATCCTCTCTTTGCGGGGTGCCCGGTGGTCTTGTTGCTCCAGAAGGGTAAGAGGCTGAGACCACAGCAGAAGAGGGAGCAGATAGAGCCTCATATGTTTCATAGTTTTACAGGTGACTACTCTACTGCAGATCGTGCTTTGCAGTTAGATGCCTGGTCATGCAGATGGTGCTCAGTTTTAGAACATTTATGCCTTGCTTCAGGCTCTGACTGCACAGCGTACAAACCACCAGTGTCTTGTCGTCAACACATTGCCTGAAGAACTGCCACGGAACTACTTTGAGGTGGCTTTGATGTGCTCTGTCCCTTGGCGCGGTGGGCAGTAGCAGGCATAGTGGCTAGGGGCCAGCCACTATGGTTTTGCAACATGCTCTCTCTTGTGCTGGCACTGCGTGGCCACCACCTCTTCCTCTGAACTGCACACGGGTCTTGAATAAAACTATACATTTTTTATTCAACATATTTTTTAAAAAGTCCAAAAAAGGCACACAGCAGGACACCTCCCCACACCAGTCAACGGCAGTTTAAAAATGTAAAAATATTTGAAATAAAAAATGTATGGTTTTATTCAAGACCCGAGTGCTGGACCCACTACTTTGTTTTAACAGTGGATTTGCTTCTCCTAAGGATCTGCGCCCTGGGGACTGGCAAAGGCGTTGAGCTGTTACTCTATGTACACGTAGTAGTCGATCAACCCAGGTAAACACTGAAGAGGCTGCAATGCTTGCTCTGGAGCTGCAGCTCTTTGAAACAGTTGGCATTGCTGCAGAGCACCATAGTGAAGGACCCACTCATGAACTCTTTGCACTGTGCCCCCTAATGACCTGATTTAGCTCACAGAGCATTGTATAGACCACATACAACTGTACCCACTTTTCAAATGAGATCAAGATTAGCCACTATATATATGCATTTTCTACCTCTAAATGCACGGTAAACATTAAACCATAGTGCTATAATAATCACTGACATGAACCCCTTAGTGCTATATGATGTGTAAACTTGTCATGGAGCACTGCTACTTAGTGCTCCATGATGAGTAAACACATCATGGCACTAAACTGTCATCATGTATGCAGACATGGTAACAGTGCTGAGCCCTGGCTGTTACAAACAGCCAGGGATCCCAACTTAGCGGCCCAGGACCAATGCGGGTGATCGCTCTGATTGCCTAGTCTGTACAGACTAGCCAATCAGAGAATAATGGTGCCGGCAAAACATTCTGATCCCCACAGTCCATGGGGATCAGAACCTTGTTAAATATGAATATATATACAGTATATATTTAATAACTTCTCACCCCCCCCTCCAGCTCCTGATGTGCCCCTGATTTCAGGATGGCAGAGTGGGCACTCGATCCCCCTTCCCCCATTTTCAGAATGGCCAGAGCGGTTGCTTGAAATGGCCGACATCGATGCTGGCAGTTTTTATTGCTCTTTAAAAATATCACATGATCTACCTGCGAAGGTGAATGCTGTAGAAAAAAGATATAAAAAATGTGCCAAAACAACCAATTTGTTCGGTCTATTTGCCCCATAAAGTGCAATATTGAATGATTAAGAAATATTATCTACCAAAAACTGGTACCAATGAAAATGTCAACTTTTCCCTCAAAAAAACGAACCCCTACACAAGACGATCGCCAGAAAAATAGAAAAAATATGTCTTTCAGAAATTGGAGACACAAAAACATGATTTTTTTTCACAAATGCTTTATTATACTCAAACAAACATACAAAAAAAGTAGACATACTTGATATCGTCACGTCCGTAACAACTTGCTCTATAAAAATATCACATGATCTAACCTTTCAGATGAACGTTGTAAAAAACAAAAAATAAAAACTGTGCCAGAACAGCCATTTTTGGTAACCTTGCTTAACAAAAAGCATAATATAAAGCGATCAAAAATCATATGTACCCCAAAATAGTATCAATAAAACTTTATCCCGTAGTTTCCAAAATGGGGTCACTTTTTGGGACTTTCTACTGTGCATTAGGTAGGCTTCAAATGGCAAATGGTGTCTAAAAACCAGTCCAGTAAAATCTACTCTCCAAAAAACACATGGTGCTCCTTTACTTCTGTGCCCTGTCGTGCGACCACATATGGGGTGTTTCTGTAAATCGCAGTAACGAGGTAGTAGATTTCAAGTTTTGTTTGGCTGTTAACCCTTGATGTGTTACAGGAAAAAATGGATTAAAATGGAAAATCTGCCAAAAACTGTCATTTCGATTTTCCTTTAATTCTTGTGGAATACATAAAGGGTTGACAAACTTTGTAAAAATCAGTTTTGAATACCTTCAGGGGTGTAGTTTCTAATCTGGTGTCATTTATGGGTCATTTCTACTATGTAAGCCCCACAAACTGACTTCAATTGAACTGGTCCTTAAAAAAGCGAGTTTTGGAAATTTTCTTAAAAATTGTAAGAATTGCTTCTAAAATTCTAAGCCTTCTAATGTACTAAAAAAATAAAATGACATTTAAAAAATGATGCCAACATAAAGTAGACACATGGGGAATGCCTTAAAAGCAGAGAAATTAAAATTTTGAAAATTACGAATTTTTCCAGTTACTGTAAATTTAGGATTTTTTTTTTAAATAAATAAAGGCGATTTATATTGACTCAAATGTACCACTATCATGAAGTACAATGTGTCATGAGAAAACTCTCAGAATGGTTTGGATAAGTAAGTGTTCCAAAGTTATTACCACATAAAGTCACATGTCAGATTTCCAAAATTTGGAGTGGTCCTTAAGGTGAAAAATGGCAATGTCCTTAAGGGGTTAAACACTGTCTTGAAAATGAAGAGCACAAATGAAACAAAAAGTATATAAAAGTTATAACTCTTCATTTAAAGAGTAATTAAACTTTTTAAATACAAAACTGTGAAATCCCTTTGACAAATCCTATGTGTTGTATTACTTGTAGTCACATAGTGTGATATTTTATTGTAGCTGATGTATTACTTTTTTGACTCATAATTATGCTGCCTTTTGTGATATAGATATATTCAACAGCACTATTTGATTTTTTCTCTACTTCCTTTTGCTAGGGTATACTTAGTCTGTCGAATCCTTGGTACATGTAATTTTCCACTCAGGCACAGTAAAAACCAGAGTAATATCAGAATACTCCTTTACTTTTGTCACTTTGTCATTTGCCTATAATGGTTTTAATAAAACTACAAGGGCCATCTCTCTTTTTTGTTATAATGTCAGCTCAGCATTTTTCTTTCAGTCATGTTATCTTCTCTCTGCATGAGTAACCATCCACATTGCTCAGCTGAAGGACACTGAAGACTTAGATTACAAATTCTAATACATTTATAATTAGGAAAGTGTTAAACTCTTTAAATTGACTTTAGTTGATATCATAAGGCTCAGTTGGAGTGTAAGAAAACAAAAAAAAGCTGTTTTTGTCATTATTTTTATGTTTTATGTTTTATTATATATTGAATTATTTTACGTTCCTTGTCAGGTGATCATGACATAGATTTAACAAATACCTTTTTGAGCAATGATCAATGGGTAAATATAATTCAATACATTATATCCTTAAAATAGCACTTGACCCATGAATACCCTCACTGATAGAATGTGCAGTGACAGCAGCCACCTCCAGATGATTACACAAGAGTGATACAGAGTTCGAGGGGATGTGAGAAAGGGATTCAGCAAGATGTACATGAAAACTGTAGGGATAAAGTGAAAACATGGAGATCAAGCAGGTCAGTCCACATATAGTTCCCCTGTGGTTGTGCTACACACTTACTGCCAGGCTCCTTCACAAATTACAGCTAATTGCTGAAGAACCTTACCTTATTGTTACCTTATTGTCTGGTGACCCCTCTAACAAGTAGGCAAAGCCCAGACTACAAGATGCAACCCATTTAGTTTACAAAAAAAACAATGATTTTGAAAATAAATGCATGGAATCCACCACCAAATATTTGGAACACACAATACTTCTATCCATGCTGTCTTTGAGACCTGATTGCAAATAGTGCCTTCTCACTTCACAGTTTTTTGGCATTTACAGTTTGCCTATGCCAATAAATTAGCATCATGCACGGTTTATGTCCCTTTTCCATTCACAATTCATTCATGCAAATGAATGTATCCATCAAAAAAAAGAAAAAAAAGACACATCAGGATGTTGTACAAGTGTCCAGATACACCTTTGTTTTAAGGACAGAAATCAGAATGACTGTCTGAATCCAGCCTTACAGTATTCATTATGTCAGGCTAAAGGCTAGATACAGAGGCTTGGTTTCCATATAGCAGTAGGGAAGTAGGCGGTTTAATGTAACAATTCTCTATAAAGACTCATTCACACGTCAGTGTTTCACGGATGTGTGCTGTACGTGTTCTCCACGTACAGCACACGTCCCCATTCATTTTAATGTGTGTGTTCAGACATCAGTGTTTCGTTACGGTCCGTGGTTCTGTTTTTTTAGCACGGATGCATGTCCTATCTTGATCCATGTTACTGGATCCCTCACGCCCATTATAGTCAATGAGTCTGTGAAAACCATGGATCC
Organism: Rhinella marina; assembly: GCA_900303285.1. Lineage (NCBI taxonomy): Eukaryota > Metazoa > Chordata > Amphibia > Anura > Bufonidae > Rhinella > Rhinella marina. Next base: position 30,122 of record ONZH01020993.1, on the reverse strand, counting down.
CACACAGATGCCATCGGCGTCCTCCCCATCCCCTTGACAACAGGCAGGAGGAGCTTCTGAGCGCTGGCAGGGGGGCCAGTGCCAGGGGCGTTGCTAGGCTAAAACATTCGGGGCCTGGGCCCCTGATGTTTTCTCCCAGGCCCCAAATGTCCTGCCTGTTAGACAAATACAATTGTATTGCCGTCCTGAAGAGGAGAATTGTAGGGAAGAAGCTGCTACATCAGAAGAGGTAAGTGAAGGGAGAAGCAGAGGGATGCTGGGAGTTGTGGTTATTTTACTGGGACTGTATGTTAGGGCAGAAGGGAGGGATGTTATCATGGGACTGTGTGTTGGAGGTGACTTGGGCAGGGTTCTGTTAGGGTACTTTCACACTTGCGACATGGGACTCCGGCAGGCTGTTAGGATCCGTGCTGCCGCTGCTGCACGTTTGGGGCCGGGACTACACTCCTTCCCCATTCACTGTAATGGGGGCAGGAGTCACGCTCTGGTGTGGAGGGAATAGCCACACCGAGCATACGAGGGAAGGGAAAAGACCAAAACCAGGGAAACGGTGTCACGCTCTGGTGTGGGGGGGAAAGCCACACCGAGCGTACGAGGGATGGGGACACACAAAACCAGGGAGACGGTCACCTCCTGCAGAGGACCCTGTGACTAGGCCCTAGGCTGACTACCAGTATGAACAATCCTGGAAGGTAGGAATGTTCATACACAGGAACCTAATATAAATACACCCTAGAAACCCCTGCAGGCTAGTGACTCCAGAGAGTAAACCCGTTCCTCCAAGTATAAGGAGGAACAGGAGACTCCAAAAGGAAAACAACAAATGAAGACAGAAACTTAACTTAAGTCGAACTCAGCAACAGGATCTCAGCCGAGATCCACACCACTCTCAACCCAGCAAGTAGAAAATATAAACCGCAAGGGATACTGGGAGAGGAAGGGGTAAATAGGGGAAAGCTGATTGCCAAGCGGCAACAGCTGAGGGGAAGAGGTGTGGGGAAGAGCACACAAACAAAGGGAATGGCCTGTCAAAGATGTCACTTCGAAAGCCGTGCAGAACGTCTGATTCCAGACGCAGGTCTACTCGTGACATTACCCCCCCTTTTACGGGTGACCTCCGGACACCCAGGACCAACTTTCTCAGGATGACACCTGTGAAAGGCTTTCACCAAACGACTGGCATTCACGTCAGCTGCCGGTACCCATGACCTCTCCTCAGGACCATAACCCTTCCAATGAACCAGATATTGAAGGGTCCCCCGAAGAACTCGAGAATCAATTATCTTGACAATCTGAAATTCCAAATTACCATCCACCAAGACAGGCACGGGTGGCAAGGGAGATGGCTCCAGAGGTTCAACATACCTCTTCAACAAAGATCTGTGAAACACATTATGGATTTTCAGGGCCTGAGGAAGTTCAAGACGAAATGCTACAGGATTAATAATGGCCGTGATCTTATATGGGCCAATAAATCTTGGACCCAACTTCCAAGAAGGAACTTTCAACTTAATGTTCCTAGTAGACAGCCACACAGAATCACCCACATTTAGGTCCGGACCATCCATGCGTCTCCTGTCAGCCACACGTTTGTACTTGTTACCCATATTTATCAAGTTATTTTGAATTTTTCGCCATATGGAAGACAATGATGACGAAAAACGTTCTTCCTCAGGAATACCAGAAGTATCAGAACCAGAAAATGTGCCAAACTGCGGGTGAAAGCCATATGCACCAAAAAATGGTGACTTACCAGTGGAGTCCTGTCTGCGATTATTTATGGCAAACTCAGCCAGAGACAAAAACGAGGACCACTCCTCCTGGTTCTCAGAGACAAAACATCTCAAGTAAGTCTCTAGATTCTGATTGGTACGCTCAGTCTGTCCATTCGTCTGGGGATGAAAGGCAGAGGAAAAAGACAGATGCACCCCGAGCCGAGTACAGAACGCCCTCCAGAATCTGGACACAAACTGAGTCCCACGATCAGAGACCACGTCAGTGGGAATGCCATGAAGTTTCACAATGTTGTCAACAAACACTTGTGCAAGAGTCTTAGCATTGGGGAGACCGGGTAATGCAATAAAGTGCGCCATTTTACTAAAACGATCTACAACCACCAGAATAACTGTCTTACCAGACGACTCAGGCAGATCAGTAATGAAGTCCATGGATAGGTGGGTCCATGGTCTGGACGGGATGGGTAATGGAAGTAGGGGTCCAGAGGGACGGGTATGTGTCACCTTAGAGCGTGCGCAGACACTACAGGCTGACACATATTCCTCAACACACTTACGCAGCCCAGGCCACCAGAATCTACGAGAGATGAGGTCGACAGTGGATTTACTCCCAGGGTGTCCCGCAAGCACCGAAGAATGATGCTCCTCAAACACCCTATGACGCAAATCCGAAGGAACAAACAACTTCCCAGGAGGGCAAGACTCCGGTGCATCTCCCTGGGCCTCAAACACTTTAGCCTCAAGATCAGGGTAAAGAGCGGATATCACCACTCCTTCAGACAATATAGGGCTCGGATCTTCAAAATCACCACCCCCGGGAAAACTACGTGACAAGGCATCTGCCTTCACATTCTTAACCCCAGGACGGTATGTGACAATGAAATTGAATCTGGTAAAGAACAAAGACCATCTGGCCTGCCTCGGATTAAGTCGTCTAGCAGACTCCAGGTAAGCCAGATTTTTGTGATCCGTGAATACCGTGATTGGATGAATCGCCCCTTCCAACCAATGACGCCATTCCTCAAAAGCCAACTTAATGGCCAGTAACTCTCTGTTACCCACATCATAATTTCTCTCCGCCGCAGAGAGTTTTTTCGAAAAAAAAGCACATGGGCGCCATTTACCAGGTGACGGGCCCTGTGATAACACAGCTCCTACCCCCACATCGGATGCGTCAACCTCCACAATGAAAGGTTGTGACACATCTGGCTGCACCAATATAGGGGCAGAAGAAAAGCACTCCTTTACAGCGGAGAAGGCTTGCAACGCTGCATCAGACCACACAGAGACATCCGTCCCTTTCTTAGTCATGTCAGTTAAGGGTTTAACTATAGTCGAATAGTTCTTAATAAATTTTCGGTAATAGTTGGTGAACCCCAAAAATCGCATAAGAGCCTTCAGATTTTCAGGTCGGTCCCAGTTCAGAACCGCACCGACTTTCTCTGGATCCATACGAAAACCTGAAGATGAAAGCAGGTATCCTAAGAATTGCACCTCATGTACAGCAAAAGCACATTTCTCTAATTTTGCATACAACTTGTTATCTCTTAAGATTTGCAACACCTGCCTCACATGATCCTGATGTGTCCCAATATCTGGAGAATAGATTAGTATGTCGTCCAAATACACGACTACAAACCTCCCCACAAGATGATGAAAAATGTCATTAACAAAATGCTGGAAGACAGCAGGAGCATTGGTCAACCCAAAAGGCATGACCAGGTTCTCAAAGTGGCCCTCAGGAGTGTTAAAGGCAGTCTTCCATTCATCCCCTTCTTTGATCCTGACCAGATTATATGCCCCCCTTAAGTCCAACTTGGAGAACACCTTGGCATCCACAATCTGGTTGAACAAGTCAGGAATCAAAGGAAGGGGATATGGATCACGGACAGTAATCCTATTGAGTTCACGGAAATCCAGACATGGCCTAAGGGTTCCGTCCTTTTTTTTCACAAAAAAGAACCCTGCTGCCACCGGAGATTTGGAAGGCCTAATATGTCCTTTGGCCAAACTCTCAGCAATATATCCCTTCATGGCCGTTCTCTCAGGTCCAGAAAGGTTATACAGTCTAGATTTGGGCAATTTTGCTCCAGGGATAAGATTGATAGGACAATCGTATTCCCGGTGAGGGGGTAAATCCTGACATCCACCTTCTGCAAATACATCAGAAAAATCCGATATAAAAGAAGGAAGAGTCCTAGTGGTTAAAGCAGAAAAAGATGTATTAAGGCAATTGTCAACACAATAATCGCCCCAATCCACAATTTGTCTAGTATGCCAGTCAATGGACGGATTATGTTTGCTTAACCACGGTAAACCCAAAACCACAGGAGCAGGAAGACCTTCCAACACAAAACATGAAATAAGCTCCTGATGAAATTCACCCACTCTTAATTTGATATCATGCACCATCTGAGATAAGCACTTCTGAGAGAGAGGTGCAGAATCAATGGCGAACACAGAAATCCTCTTATCCAAAGAACTTGGCGACAATCCATGCATACGGACAAACTGAGCATCAATCAAGTTCACCCCTGCCCCGCTGTCAATAAACACCTCAATTTTCACAACTTTTGACTCTAGCGCCACCTCGGCAGTCAGGAGAAAACGGGTACTACAGGATGAAGACAAATGCACATCTTCAGTCTCCCTACCCACCCCACCAAGAGTGAGATGAGGATTCAACGCCCCCTTTTCTTTTCTCTCTTTTAGAGCTAGGAAGCATGGACATACATTGATAAAATGTCCTTTCTGACCACAGAAGAAACACACTCCCTTTTTATTACCAAGATGTTTATGGGTGGATACAGGAGTGGCTCCCCCTAATTGCATAGGTTCATCCCCAGACATCAACCTAGGGGAATATTCACCCAAAGTGTCATAGGAAGCCGGTACACTATGAGATAGTACGTCCTGAGAGCGGGGGCCCCTAGATCGCTCTCTCAGGCGCCTATCCATGCGCACAGCAAGAGACATAGCGGCCTCCAAAGACACAGGAGTTTCCTGAAAGGCCAAAGCGTCCTTCAGCCTTTCAGACAAACCTTGACAGAATTGGCTACGTAAAGCCGGATCGTTCCATTCAGTATTGGTCGCCCACCTCCGAAACTCAGAGCAATAAGTCTCAACCGGCCGCTCACCCTGACAAAGGTTACGTATCTGGGTCTCCGCCAGGGAGATACGATCCGGGTCATCATAGATAATCCCTAGGGTCTTGAAAAATTCATCTACTGACCGGAGAGCCAGCGATCCGGCCGGCAGAGAAAAGGCCCATGACTGCGCATCCCCTTTAAGCAGCGAGATGACCACACCAACCTTCTGTTCCTCATTACCAGAAGAATGTGGACGCAGTCTGAAATACAATTTGCACGCCTCCCTAAATAGAACAAAATTATCACATTCCCCAGAAAATCTATCCGGGAGGGGGACCTTAGGCTCCAAACAGGCCTGACACTCAGCACCCCCAGAACCACCAGCCTGTGGCCTCTGAATCAGGTTGCGGATGTCAGCCACCTCCAAGCTGAGTCCCTGCAGCCGTTCAGCCAGTGTAGCAATAGCATCCATGTTAGCACAAAAATGATATAAATTTTTGTTAGTTGGCGGTTTATAATGTCACGCTCTGGTGTGGGGGGGAAAGCCACACCGAGCGTACGAGGGATGGGGACACACAAAACCAGGGAGACGGTCACCTCCTGCAGAGGACCCTGTGACTAGGCCCTAGGCTGACTACCAGTATGAACAATCCTGGAAGGTAGGAATGTTCATACACAGGAACCTAATATAAATACACCCTAGAAACCCCTGCAGGCTAGTGACTCCAGAGAGTAAACCCGTTCCTCCAAGTATAAGGAGGAACAGGAGACTCCAAAAGGAAAACAACAAATGAAGACAGAAACTTAACTTAAGTCGAACTCAGCAACAGGATCTCAGCCGAGATCCACACCACTCTCAACCCAGCAAGTAGAAAATATAAACCGCAAGGGATACTGGGAGAGGAAGGGGTAAATAGGGGAAAGCTGATTGCCAAGCGGCAACAGCTGAGGGGAAGAGGTGTGGGGAAGAGCACACAAACAAAGGGAATGGCCTGTCAAAGATGTCACTTCGAAAGCCGTGCAGAACGTCTGATTCCAGACGCAGGTCTACTCGTGACAAACGGTCACCTCCTGCAGGGAACCCTGAAACTAGGCCCTGGCTGACTACCAGTATGACCAAGCCTTAGTTGTAGGAGAGTTCATACACAAGAACCTAATAATAAATTCACCCTAAAGAACCCTGCAGCTAGTGACACAGGAAAGAGTCAACCCGTTCCTCCAAGCGTAAGGACGAACAGGAGACTCCAGAAGGAAAAGCACAAAAGGGAAAATGTCACTTATCTTAAAGCAGATATCGCAGCAATTGGATCTCAGCCGAGATCCACACCACACACTACAAAGTAGGCAGAAAGTATAAACCGCAGTGAATCCTGGGAGAAGAAGGAATAAATAGAGGAGAGACAATTACCATAGCCACAACAGCTGAGGGGAAGAGATGTGGTAAACAGCAACTAAACCAAGGGAAAAGCATGTCAAATTATGTCACTCTTGAAAACCGCGCAGAACGTCTGATACCAGACGCAAGCCCACTCGTGACAGCGGGCCATGGATATGGCTGCAGCACGGCAACTCCTGCCGCAAGGCATATTGTACTTTTGTTCTGGCCGCCTCTCAGCAGGGTTTGCCATGCTGTGGCTGGATCCGTGGCCCGCCCCCATTACAATGAATGGGGCAGGAGCGTAGTTCCGACCCAACACGTGCACCTGCTGCAGCACGGATCTGGCGGGCTGTTCACCCACCGGAACAGCCTGCCATAGTCCCCTGCCGCAGGTGTGAAACTAGCCTTAGACTACTTTCACACTTGCGTTGTAAGGATCCGTTTGTGAGATCCATCACAGGCTCTCATAAACGGTCCAAAACTGATCAGTTTTGTCCTAATGCATTATGAATGGAAAAGGATCCGTTCAGAATGCATCAGTTTTGCTTCAGTTCAGTCAGCATTCCGTTTTGGAGGAGGACACTAAAACGCTGCTTGCTGCGTTTTGGTGTCCGCATGAAGAAACTGATCCAAACTGGCTATTTAAAAGATAATACAGCCGGATCCGTTCAGAACTGATGCACACGGTTGTATTGTTGTATCATGATGGAAGCGTTTTTGCTGATCCATGATGGATCCAGCAAAAACGCTGGTGTGAAAGTAGCCTTATTTACATTGGACTGTGGCGTGGAGGGATGTTATTTACATGGGACTGCATGTTAGAGGTGGCTGAGGGCAGGTTTATGTTATTTACATGGGACTGTATGTTGAAGGCGGCTGTCGAAGGGAGTGATATTTACATAGGACTGTATGTTGATAACGGCTATGGGAATGATGTTATTTACATGGGACTGTATTTGGAGGGGGCTGTAGATAGAGAGGGATGTTATTTACATGGGACTGTATATTGGAGGGGGCTGGAGAGATGGTGTGATGTTATTTACACAGGAGGGAAATAGCTTTATTTACATGGAACTGTATGGTGGAGGGTCTGAGGAATTATAATTTCTAAGGACACTAAAGGGAGGAATATAACTACAACGGGCAATATAAATACTGGGGGCACTTCAGGGTTAGCATTATAAAAGTAGGGGGAGCGATATAAATACTGGGGACACTGTAGGGGTATTATAAATCCAGGGGACATTATAGGTGTTCTTATTACTACTGGGGGCTCTATAGGAGTGTCTTATAGATCTGCCTTATTTCTACTAAGAGCACTATGGGGGCCTTATTACTACTGAGGGGTCTGTAGAGAGCTTTATTACCAATGGGGGAACAATAGGTGGCCTTATTACTACTGGAGGCTCTGTGAGGGCATTATTAATACTGGATGGCTCCTCTACTAATGGAGGCACTCTTGGGGAGCATTATCAGTGCTGGGGTCACTGTAGGGTGCAGTGTTACTAATGATGGAATTACTACTGGTAGGACTATTACTATGGGGGGCACTATTATTTCTTCTGGATAGTATTTGGGGGTATTGGGGGGCACAGCGAGCAGCAGGATAAGACTGTGAGACTGTGGGGACTCCAGGTTGGGGGATGATGATAGAAATGTGAGGAAGCTAAGATGTCTGTGTGTCACACTCTGCAGAGACGAGGATCAGCTGAGAGAAGTTGTCTGGACCAAGTGGAGAAGATGATGACAGAGAAGATCTACATCAGAGGAGAAGTCACCTGGGAGGCCCTGGATGTGAGAGGTATGTGCTGCTGTATAGCAGGGTTGGGGCGAGGGTCGACATTGAGAATTGGGCTATATTCATTGGGGCTTGGGCCCCAGATCTTTTGAGACCCTATGAGCTATGAATATGTGTGCTATAGGTCACGTGATGCTCGCCACGTCACGTGACCTACCTCTGAGTACTGGCAAGGAAGCCAGCACTTTCTGTTTCAGTTTGGGAATTAGGTCACGTGACGCCGCCTCGTCACATGACCTACTTGGAGCCCTATTTAAACAGGCAGCCTGCTAGCCACAGGTTGCCTGAGATTGGTCTTCCTTCCAGAGCTTGCAATTTGATCATTTTTGACTTTTGAACTCGACTTCGGCTTGTGTATTCGGCTCGTCCTTTTGTACCACGCTACCTCCTAGTTTTGACTTCTTTTTGTTCGTTTGACCTTGTTTCTGCTCGCTCCTTTGACTTTGACGTGACCTTCCGGTTTGACCCTTTGCTTGGTGACTACTCGTTATTGTGTGTGTCTGTTTTGTCGTTTGTTTATTGTTTTCTCCTGTTTTTACCCCCTTCCCTGTATGCCCTAGGACGTACTTAGGCTAGGGATTGTCGACCAGTTGTGCGCCGTTGCCTAGGATGGGTCGTGCAAGTAGGCAGGGCTCACAACTCCCCTGTCGTGACAGATACTTTGAAAATTATTTTTCAGCTGTTCAGTGTCAGTGAAACACGGATGCAACACGGACAGCAAAAAACGGACAACCAGACCCAACACGGATCCTTCACGGACAGCTTCACGGATGCCTCACTCACCAACTGCTCACGGATTGGAGCACGGACACGGATGTGTGAATGAGGCTTAATCCTTTGCAGCTTTCACATGTGGTTCTCAGTTGCGTGGTACACCACCACCCAGGGTTACCCTTTAATTTTTTCTGGACAACTGAACCAAAAATCAATTATGGACCCAAAATGATTATGGACATACATCCCACCCCATTTTAGAGTCTGCGACCCATTCAACACCCTCAAAATGTCCTAAACATAATTCCCTTGAATAACAAACACCAGAAAATAGTGCTGAATGTGCCAAATTTTAATTCAACTAACCCCATCAACACACATGCACATACACAATTCAAGCCCTGTCCAGCTATCTGTGCCTGCGCTGTTGGCCCTACACGCAGGCATGGGCGACGGCTCCTTGATCCCCTCCTGCTGCCATGTACCATGCTGACAAGCATGGCCAGTTGGCAGCTTAACTTTTGTATCTGTGCTCCATGCCAGAGCTTACTTCCTATGGCTGGGTTGCAGGAAGTATTTAAAGGTGCTTCTTGCCCCCAGGAAGGCGTCTGAGAAATCTTAGTCACTAGCTTGTCTATAGTGCCTTGTGTGAAGATGTTTGAAAATTTCTGCTTTTCTGTGTACCAGACCCTGCTTCTCGATTTAACGGATTTTGCTTATCTGCCGTCTGCCTCTGACCTTGGACTTTGATTACGGACTTTGCTTGATAGCTGCCTGCCCTGACTCCGGACTCCCTGACTACTTCTTCTCCCTTGGTGCTTGCACCAGTATCTCTGACCTCTGACTGCTCTGGAGTGGCACCTGGTAACTACCCTAACGGCCCAAACCGATCCTCACCATCAGAGGCTCTAGTGAAGACCAGGTAGTTACTTAGTCAAACCCTTCCAGTGTATAGCCGGTCAGTGGCGCAGTGGGTCCACACCAGCTTGCTCAAGCCATGGACCCAGCTGATCAGAACCCACCAAGCCTCACTCAAGTGTACCAGGAGATGGCTCAGCAGAGAGAACATCAAGATCAGATTCTATCCTATCTGCACAATGTGAACATGCACCTTAATGACCTTACAGCTATCAACCCTGCAACTCCAGCTCCTGCTGCAGTGACTAACCTGACACCTGCCCCGCCGACTCCCTATGTGCCAAGATCTAGCCCTCGTCTGTCAGGTCCACCATGCTTTGATGGAGACCCTAAACAGTGAAGGGTGTTCATTAATCAGTGTACTGTGCACTTTGATCTGTTGCCACATCAGTTTATTTCTGACTGAACCAAGGTCCCTTTTTTAATATAGCACCATACAGGAGAAGCCCTGGCCTGGATCTCCCACTTTGGGAGAGGAGTGACCCTATCATTATGAATCTGCAAGCCTTCCTAGAGGCTTCTGTAGGGTGTTTGACTAGCCAGAATGCACCACCACCTCAGCCACGCCTGCTATATTGTTGCTGCATCAAGGAAGTCAGTCCAAGGGCCAGTATATAGTACAGTTTCAGACCCTTGCCTCTGAATTGAGCTGGAATATTGACTCTGACTTTAGTGGCACCTTTTGGGAGGGTCTCTCTGGGAAAATTAAGGATGAACTGGTCAGTTGAAATGTCCCCTCTACCCTGGACAATCTTATTTCCCTGGCCAGACAGATTGATTTGTGTAACGTAAAGTGAATTTGAAAGATTTGCGAATAAATAAGCTTATGCAGGCTACGTGAATAATTATATTTACTAAGTGATTATATATATGATAAAACAAAGAAATCACATACAGAATAAAAAGTAAATAAACATCACAAGCCAATGGGGTGGAGGCTCCATCGATCATGCTATAACCCATGGCTGTCTACCCCTGTTATAACACATGACTGACAGTGTGTACAAGAGAAATAGAGCAAGTCATACTCAAATCCTATGTAGATGGAGGCCTGGTGGAGTCTGCTGAGACACGGTGGGTAGCAGAGTTTTAACCTGTTAGCCCCTCCTCCAGTGTGCATCACTCATGTCTCTGAGATCACTCAGGAATGTGGTCTTATCAGCACAATTGGCAGATGGGTACTATCTCTAACCCACTTCATTACAAAGAAAACTTATAAACTATTCTACAAATTATTAAACTGAATTAAAGGGGAGAACCAATCAGTTACTTTAAAAAACCCTTACAATACACTCCACCCCTGGTTCTTCCACTTTAATTCATTTTCAACACCCAGTATTGGAACCTATTCTACATATATAGCCTAATCATTTGACAGAAAACTTCTTCGGACCATTGGATCTCTAAAAAAGAACAAAAATAAAAAAACTGTGCGTTGGACTAACAAGAAGTGTCTCACTGGGGTCTTCTTCACTTCTGATCTTCTTGGAATAACAAAGTCTCTGGTGCAAAGTCAATTGTCCACTTCTTGATGTTCTGTGCACCTGCATGGCCCCTTTTTTTGTGTTGTTACAGAGTTCAGTCTATGACTCCTCCTTATTTATGTAAAAGGGGTTTTGCAGGTGTAAGAACAGTGGAGATCTTAGAGCCTCTTATTGGTGGGTGATAGACAGTACATTACCTTGTCTGTGGGAGGAGCTTTGACACAAGGACCTCCTCCCCTCACTGGTCTGCAGATCATTGCATCGGCCCTGCTAGTTGGTCAGAAAGTCTTGGGCAGAATATTACTGTTGATGTCCACCCTTGGACAGCTGTAGTATGAGCAGCAAGGTCTTGTTCAGCATGGCAGACCAGTGGTTGAAGCCTTTTCTTGTTGAGTGACAATCAGGTCACTGAAAACTATGTCTTACCACACCTGGTGTCATTGACTTAGGCAGCCCCTGGACTTTTCTCAGGTTGCTAGTCCCAGCTCTGTTTAACAGCTGAACAGTTCCACACAATCTAGAAGTTAAACTTTGTCCATGTCAGGGAAAGCCAGTGATGGGTGATTTCCTTTCCACCCCTGCATCAAATGGATCAAATGGATCAAATTAACAAACAAAAGTCCTTAAACTTTTATCGGTCCAACACTATATTTAAATAACACTTTCCAAAGGTACCATAGAGGTCTTCTGCCAAAGCAAAATACACTAAACCTGATTTAATTAAAAGTACTAATACTTCAAAACAAACATACATATTATTTTTACAAATAATAGAGATCTATTTCTTCATACAACACATTAAAGGGTTATTCCCATCTCGGACAATGGGGGCATATCGCTAGGATATGCCCCCATTGTCCTATAGGTGCGGGTCCCATCGCTGGGACCCGCACCTATATCGAGAACGGGGCCCCGAAAGTCAAGGAGGGCGCACCGCGCATGCGCGGCCGCCCTCCATTCATTTGTATGGGGCCGGCTATTTCCGTCGGCTCTATACAAATGAATGGGAGCTGGGCCGCGCATGCGCGGTGCGCTCCCATTCATTTCCATCTGTTTGCCTATATCCCAGACACAGGTAGGGCACTGCTCAAGGTTCAACCTACTTAAACCTTTTCAAACGTTTTCAACTTTTGACATATACCAGACAATACTTTATGACTAGAAATGAGCGAGCACTAAAATGCTCGGGTGCTCGTTATTCGAGACGAACTTTTCCCGATGCTCGGGTGCTCGTTTCGAGTAACGGACCCCATTGAAGTCAATGGGAGACTCGAGCATTTTTGCAGGGGACCAAGGCTCTGCCTAGGGAAGGCTGGGTGAAAACCTGGAAACCTCAGAAAATGATGAAAACACCACGGAAATGGACAGGAAACAGCAGGGGCAGCATGCATGGATGCCTCTGAGGCTGCCTAATCCCATCATTACCCCAAATTCTCCTGCAACAACCTGGTGGTTACCCTCATGGCAATTGTGCTCACCCAGACCAAGAAAGGTGAGGCACATGCCCATAACATGTTAGGGAAGCACCCAACTAGGTGCAACGAAGGTCCATCACCCATGCCCATGCTGGCACTGCTCTCCTATCCCCAGCCACACGATACAGGCATAAGCCTGACACAGCATGGCGGTGACACCAACAAGTGACCAAGTTAGATGAGGTAGCAGGTGAGCCGCCCAAAAATTTAGCCTGAGGCAGCATGGAGGTGACAACAGAGTGACCGAGTGACACTGCGGGAGCAGGCGAACCACATAAACATTTTTTGTGGCCCTGTATGGCGGCGGTGACAACAGAGTGACTGAGTTAGTATGCGGTAGCTGGTGAAGCACCCAAAAATTTAGCCTGACACAGCATGGCAGTTACACCACCAATGACTTTGTCCGACTTAGAATGCAGCGAAATGGCTTTTGTTGAGCCTCCAAAAATTTTTTTCTTTTCGGGGGAACATAAAGTCGACCCTCAGAAAAAATCTTTTTTTTTAAATGTCGGTACTTGCTCCTCCTGAAAAATTGTTTTGGACTGTCTGTTTGACGCTCCTGAAACATTGTTTTACACTGTCTGTAGTTGACACTGTGGAAAAATTGTTTGGAGAGAGGACCTGTAGGTGGACCTCCGGAAAAATTGTTTGGAGAGAGGGCATGTAGGGGGCCCTCCGGAAAAATTGTTTAGAGAGAGGGCCTGTAGGTGGACCTCCGGAAAAATTGTTTGGAGAGAGGGCCTGTAGGGGGCCCTCCGGAAAGATTGTTTAGAGAGGGCCTGTAGGTGGACCTCCGGAAAAATTGTTTAGAGAGAGGGCCTGTAGGTGGACCTCTGGAAAAATTGTTTGGAGAGAGGGCCAGTAGGGGGCCCTCCGGAAAAATTGTGGTAAAAGAGTGCCAGTTGGCCCTCTAAAAAATTCAGTTTTTTGAGTCAGCGTTAGGCAAAGACGACAAGGAGGAGGAGGAGTAGGAGGAGAATACCCGCTCTGACAACACGCTAGCGGCAGGGCAGGCCAGCACCTCCAAGGCGTACAGCGCCAGTTCAGGCCACGTGTCCAGCTTTTAAACCCAGTAGTTGTATGGAGCAGAGTGATCGGTCCGGACATTGGTATGGTCAGCACCCTCACCATCTTTCTGTAAAGCTCACCCCTACTCTGCCTAGACTGGGGACAGGTGATAGTGTCTTGCTGGGGTGACATAAAACTGGCAAAGGCCTTGGAGAGCGTTCCCCTGCCAGTGCTGGACAAGCTGCCTGCTCGCCTCCTCTCCCCCGCTACTTGGCCCACAGAACCACGCCCTCTGCCGCTAGCGGCATCAGATGGGAAGGATTGTTTCAGCTTGTGCACCAGGGCCTGTTGATATTGATTCACTCTCATACTCCTTTCCTCTACAGGGATGAGAGTGGAAAGGTTCTGCTTGTACCGTGGGTCCAGGAGAGTGAACACCCAGTAATCGGTGTTTGAAAAAATGCTTCTAACGCGAGGGTCACGGGATAGGTAGCCTAACATGAAGTCTGCCATGTGCGCCAGAGTCCCAACACGCAAGAATTCCCTCTCCTCACTGGCCTGACTCTCCATTTCCTCCTCTTCCTCCTCTTCAGCCCATACACGCTCAAGAGTTAAGAAGGACTGAGCATTGGTACCCTCTTCTGTCTCGCCGACATTCTTCTCCTCTTCCTCCTCATCCTCATCCCCCTCCTCCGATACGCGCTGAGAAACAGACCGGAGGGTGCTCTGGCTATCAACCGACGTATCTTCCTCCACCATCTCTTGTGACAAGCACAAAACTTCCGACTAGGGATGAGCGAACCGAACCGCAACGAACCAGATTCGTTACGAACTTTGCTTAAAGTCGTAACGAATCTGGTTAAAATAACAAACAGTTGCTGAAAGGCAGGTTAACTTGCTTTATTTACGGGTGCCTTTACAATGGGATGCTTTTTTGGGGTTCTCTGCTGCCTAAAATCCACAGCGCATCGTTGGCTGATTTTATGCCACCTTCAGTACTATGGGGCTGGACGCAAATAACCAGTTCAGCGCAGAACTGCGTATGTCCGGACGGCACCATAGTACTGAACGCCGTTTGGTGAACGGTATAAAAATGCCCTGTGGATTTTACTCAGCAGACCCGCAGCCACATGTGAAGGTACCCATAGGGTGAGGTTTTTTGGGAGTGACCAAAGAGAGGGCGGGAAGGTCACTCCCATACCCCATCAGGGGTTTTTCCCCTACCCACTTTAAAAGATAAGTCCAGGCAATTAATAACTTTCTGTGCCCTTACTTGACCCAGAAACTTATAAATTGCCCGGACTTATCCTTTAAGCCAGCTGGTGACAGCATTAAAAAAACACAAAAGCATACATCCATTGGGTTGGGCGCTGCACTCAGTTAGGACATCAAACTGGTGTAACAAAGATATAAATATATGTCTCGCCAACAGCCATAGGCCCAGATTCAACAGGTTTGACACCAGAGTAGTTGCGTCAATTTGTAAAGCGAGTGCCAGTGAGGTGTCCATTTCATGAAAATTGGACACGTATTTTTGGATAATGGAACTGGCGTAAAGCCTTCTTGAATCTGTGCCTTTTTAAATGTCCTTTCTTCACCTCATGGATTCTGTGGGTTAGGTTGTCTGTCTATTTAACCGTATCCGTATCCTACTAGACTAGCTGTAATGTTACAGGGTATTTTTTAACGTTGACTGTCCTGTGCTGAACTCTACATCAACATTTTGTCATGTATAAAAACTGATTTTTACAAGCGTGCATATTCTTAGCTTCCAACTTCAGTTCTCTGTACTAGGCCCTTCTGGGTCCAAAAGAATACTGCTCCTACTAATGCCCCCACCGTCAATTGTCTATTTGGAAACATACTGGGTGCAATCAAGAGCTGCTGAAGCTGCCTCCTCAACTTGTCTCTTCTCAACAATACGGGCCTGGGTGCAATCAAGTGCTGCCTCCTCCTCCTCAACTTGTCTCTTCTCAACAATACTGGCCTGGGTGCAATCAAGTGCTGCCTCCTCCTCCTCCTCAACTTGTCTCTTCTCAACAATACTGGCCTGGGTACAATCAAGTGCTGCCTCCTCCTCCTCCGTCAATTGTCTGTTCTCAACCATACTGGCCTGGGTGCAATCAAGTGCTGCTGCCTCCTCCTCCGTCAATTGTATTTTCTCAACCATACTGGCCTGGGTGCAATCAAGTGCTGCTGCCTCCTCCTCCTCCGTCAATTGTCTGTTCTCAACCATACTGGGTCCAATACAGTACTATTACTGCTGCTGGTTCCACTGTCAAATGTCTGTTTTCCACCCTACTGGGTCCAAAGCAATGCTGCCGGTGTTGCCAACTTGCACTTTGTGTCCTATGTCCCGTGTAATCACTTACAACTTGGCTAATGTGTACCTGTTCTGGGGTGCACAAGGTCTAATTAAATGGTACGCCTGTCTGTCTTCTGACCTGTGATGTCACTGAGACCGCATTGACTTCAACGCAGCCTATTCTTGGGCTGGTGCCACGATCTACCGTGTTTTTGGTGCTCTGGCATGACATGGACTGCTCCAGCGGACATCTTCAATGCTGTCAAATGTTGTCGACCTGGCTGAGGTTTCACTATTTTTGCACTTTAATTTTTTCCACTTTTTCATTGTAATAGTAACTGCAACTAAACGAAACTATACACTATCAGACTCCCACTATTGTAGCTGCAATTATTCAGCCGTTATAGCAAGGTTCATTTTAGGTTCGGTTCGTACGAATCCGAACTTCACGAAAGTTCGCCGAATCGAACCGAACTTTTCAAAAGTTCGCTCATCCCTAATTCCGACTTCATGCTGAGAAGTGAGTTTTTCAACAGGCAAAGCAACGGGATGGCGAGGCTGATAATGGCGGCATCGCCGCTGACCATCTGTGTTGACTCCTCAAAGTTGGTCAACACCTGGCAGATATTAGACGTCCACTCCTCATTGTAGACTTCAGGAATCTGACTGACCTGACTACCAGTTCTGGTGGAAGTTGACATCTGGCAGTCTACAATCGCTCTGCGCTGCTGGTAAACTCTGGATACCATGTTTAATGTTGAATTCCATCTTGTGGGCACGTCGCACGACAGTCGGTGAGCGGGCAGTTGTAGGCGGCGCTGCGCTGCCCTGAGAGTGGCAGCATCTGTGATCGACTTGCGGAGATGCGCATAGATGCGGTGCATCTTGGTGAGCAAATCAGACAGATTGGGGTATGTCTTGAGGAACCGCTGAACTATGAGATTGAACACGTGGGCCAGGCATGGCACATGTGTGAGTCTGCCGAGTTGCAGAGCTGCCACCAGGTTACGCCCGTTGTCACACACAACCATGCCTGGCTTGAGGTTCAGCGGTGCCAGCCACAGATCGGTCTGCGCCGTGATGCCCTGTAACAGCTCTTGGGCGGTGTGCCTTTTGTCACCTAAGCTCAGCAGTTTGAGCAACGCCTGCAGGCGCTTACCCACGGACATGCTGCTGCGCCTAGAGCTACCGACTGAAGGCGCCGTGCCCACGGATGGTAATTCGGAGGAGGATGTGGAGGAGGGGTCGGAGGAGGAGGCATAGTACGTCTGAGAGACCGTGACGGAGGTAGGCCCCGCAATCCTCCGTGTGGGCAGTACATGAGCGGCCCCAGGGTCAGACTCGGTCCCAGCCTCCACCAAGTTAACCCAATGTGCCGTCAGTGATATATAGTGTCCCTGCCCGGCAGCACTTGTCCACGTGTCCGTGGTTAGGTGGACCTTCTCAGAAACAGCGTTGGACAGGGCACGGATGATGTTCTGTGACACGTGCTGGTGTAGGGCTGGGACAGCACATCGGGAAAAATAGTGGTAGCTGGGGACCGAATACCGAGGGGCAGCCACCACCATGAGGTTGCGAAAGGCCTCGGTCTCTACCAGCCTATAGGGCAGCATCTGCAGGCTCAGCAATTTGGAGATGTGGACGTTGAGGGCTTGGGCATGTGGGTGGGTGGAACTGTATTTCCAGCGTCTGCTGTAAAGACAGCTGAACGCTGCGCAGGGACACATTGGTGGACGCTGTGGAGGATCGTGGAGGCGAAGGTGTGGTTTTCCGGCGGGAGGTGCTCATGCCGGGGTCCTGGGCAGGGGGTTGACTAGCAGAGGCAGCAAGTGACACAGGAGAAGGAGCAGTGGTGGACCGGCAGGAGTGAACGGCCTTGGTTCCATTGAGTGGGGTGTTTAGCACTCATATGCCTGCGCATGCTGGTGGTGGTTAGGCTAGCAGTGGTGGCACCCCTGCTGATCCTGGTGTGGCACAGGTTGCACATCACAGTCCGTCGGTCATCCTCACTTTCTTTAAAGAACCTCCAGACTTGCGAACATCTAGGCCTCGCCACGGGAGCTTCACTACATGAAACAGTTGCTGCTGATGCACCAGCTCTGGCCCTGCCTCTCCCTCTGGCCACACCACTTCCTCTTCCAACCTGTTCTGGTGCAGCACTCGAATCCGCCTCAGAAGCAATGTCTTCACTCGGCTTATCAACCCAGCTTGGGTCAGTCACCTCGTCATCCTCCGATTCCTCAGTCTGCTCCCCCCTCGGACTCCCTGCCCTGACAACAACTTCACCACTGTCTGAAACCGTGTCTCCTCATTGTCCGACACCTCTTTACACACTTCTTCCACTAAGTCAACAATGTCATCATCATCACCCACAGACTGCGACAGTTGGAAAACTTGGGCATCGGGAAAGAGGTCAGCAGCAACCTGAGAAGTGGTTTGTGACTCTGGGAAGGATCCAGAAAACAGTTCCTCAGAGTATGCCGGATCGCATTCCAAATTTTCCTGGGAGGGGGCAGACTGGGGGGAAGGAGGTTGAGGTGGAGGAGCCAGAGGAGTGCTTCCTTGGGTAATGTGGGTGGACTGCATGGAAGACTGACTGGTGGACAAATTACTTGAAGCATTGTCCGCAATCCACGACATCAGCTGTTCGCACTGTTGTGGTTTCAACAGTCCTCTACCACGTGTCCCTGTAAGTTGAGACATGAAGCTAGGGAGTGTAGCTCTGTGGCGTTCCCCTGCTCCCTCATCAGCAGGTACTGTCTCACCCTGCCCAGGACCACGGCCTCTGCCCCCTGCAGTAATTGAATGCCCACGCCCACGCCCTAGTCCTCGACCCTTAGCCCTGGGGTTCAACATTTTCTGTATATAAGTGTATTATATATATATATATTAAAAAAAAATGGGCCTGTTGTACTGAAAACCACAAACTTGTTCAATCTGAACAAGTTAATATATAGGTGGATAAGTTAGAGCAAAATTACGTATGTTATTACGTACCGTGCAGTATGGAGCAATTACACTGAAACTATTAGATTAGGCAGATTTGGTCTGCTTAAGTGCAACCCAGAAAAATGTCGCACTCAGATTTTTCTAATGTAGCTGTATCAGTGAGAGCAAAAGACCTTTTTTAATTACATGATGTACAGAATGGGTCACCTGGACAGAAAATACGGATTGTGCTTTGTATATAGGTGGATAAGTTAGAGCAAAATTACGTATTTTATTACGTACTGTGCAGTATGGAGCAATTACACTGAAACTATTAGATTAGGCAGACTTGGTCTGCTTAAGTGCAACCCAGACAAATGTCGCACAGAGATTTTTGTAATGTAGCTGTATCAGTGAGAGCAAAAGACCGTTTTTAATTACGTAACGTATAGAATGGGTCACCTGGACAGAAAATACGGATTGTGCTTTGTATATAGGTGGAAAAGTTAGAGCAAAATTACGTATTTTATTACGTACTGTGCAGTATGGAGCAATTACAATGAAGCTATTAGATTAGGCAGACTTGGTCTGCTTAAGTGCAACCCAGACAAATGTCGCACAGAGATTTTTCTAATGTAGCTGTATCAGTGAGAGCAAAAGACCTTTTTTAATTACGTGACGTACAGAATGGGTCACCTGGACAGAATATATGGATTGTGGTTTGTGGTGACTGGACAGCTGAACTGTGACACACAGAATGGTTCCACACAGCTGTATGAAATGGATTTGTATCACTGAGATAAAACAACAAAAAACAATTTTTTTTTTTTTTAATGTGACGTGCAGAATATATCAGAGAGCAAACTCAGCCTGTGCTGACTGTGGCTATATTGACTGCAACCCAGACAAATGTTGCATAGAGATTTTTCTAATGTAGCTGTATCAGTGAGAGCAAAAGACCTTTTTTAATTACGTCACGTACAGAATGGGTCACCTGAACAGAAAATATGGATTGTGGTTTGTGGTGACTGGACAGCTGAACTGTGACACACAGAATGGTTCCACACAGCTGTATGAAATGGATTTGTATCACTGAGATAAATCAACAAAAAAACGATTTTTTTTTGTTTTGTTTTTTTTAACGTGACGTGCAGAATATATCAGAGAGAAAACTCAGCCCCTGCTGACTGTGGCTATATTAAGTGCAACCCAGACAAATGTCGCACAGAGATTTTTCTAATGTAGCTGTATTAGTGAGAGCAAAAGACCTTTTTTAATTACGTGACGTACAGTATGGGTCACCTGGACAGAAAATACGGATTGTGGTTTGTGGTGACTGGACAGCTGAACTGTGACACACAGAATGGTTCCACACAGCTGTATGAAATGGACTTGTATCACTGAGATAAAACAATAAAAAAAAAAAAAGTGTTATATATGGCGATAGCTGCACTACTAGTGCCAGCCAGCCCAGCCAGGAGACAAAAAAAATGTCTTGTAGCCCTTAGAAGGGCTGTTGGGTTCTTTTCAGATCACTCCTGCCTAACAGAGAACTAAATCCAGGCCCTAACACTCTCCCTGAAACGCAGCAGATCTGTCCCTATCGACATCCAGGCAGCGACTGAGCCGAGCACCGCGGGCAGTGACTAGTATATTCCAGGGTCACCTGATCAGGCCAGCCAAACCTTGCTATCGACATGTAAGGGCCCCACGTGATGCTGGGTGTACCGCAGAGTCTCCTGGCTTGTGATTGGCTGAGTTTATAGCCGCCAAAAATTCAAAATGCGGAAGATGCCATTTCCTCGAGCATGGCGAGATACTCGTCCGAGCAGCGAGCACTTACGAGTACCCTAATACTCAAACGAGCACCAAGCTCGGACGAGCATGCTTGCTCATCTCTATTTATGACCAACATATCTTCTCATACTCTGGAAAACAGAACTATTTCAACAGAGATATTTTCTAAAACCTTCATCTTCATAGTGCTAGCCACACATCTATTGGCCCATACTAGGTACAATGCTAAATCTTGAACTGACAATCTTTACTGCTCTAATCTCTAATGCTATGGTCACAGGTCTTTCCCTCCTGGACACAGACATAGCATTAGGATAAAAAAAAACAAAACTTAAACAATTCATTTCTGAACATGTAACACAAGTGCCATTCTGACTGTAGACACTTGGGCTCTTTATCTCTTGCTAGTGCCATAAATTAACATCCTGACTCTAGTCTGTTTTCTAACTCATCAGAATCCCGTCAACATCACAGGAGCTCTGATCTCCACAGTCTGCAAGCTCTTTCTTCACAGAGTCTTACAGAGTTTCACTAGAATCTGCTCAGTTCTACATCTTTCAAAAGAACTTTACTAGATTCGGCCAAGTCTACTACAGCTCCACTCACAGTTTATAGCAGATTTGCACAACACGTGCAACCCTAATAATCTGCCTGCAAATTATTAATTCCCGCGAATGCCTGGGTTCGCATTGTGGCGGGTCCAAACTATCCTATCTCTTTGTAACACCCTATCAACTATAAGCATATTCATTTGTGCAAATCCCACTGCTGCCACCATTTGTAACGTAAATTGAATTAGAAAGATTTGCGAATAAATAAGCTTACGCAGGCTATGTGAATAATTATATTTACTAAGTGATTAAATATACGATAAAACCAAGAAATCACATACAGAATAAAAAGTAAATAAACATCACAAGCCAATGGGGTGGAGACTCCGTTGATCATGCTATAACTGGCTGTAGATATGGCTGTCTACCCCTGTTATAACACATGACCGACACCCCAGGGTGTACAAGAGAAACAGAGCAAGTCATACTCACATCCTATGTAGATGGATGCCTGGTGGAGTCTGCTGAGACACAGTGAATAGTAGAGTTTTAACCTGTTAGCCCCTTCTCCAGTGTGCATCACTCATGTCTCTGAGATCACTCAGGAATATGGTCTTATCAGCACAATTGGGGGATGGGTACTATCTCTAACCCACTTCATTACAAAGGAAACTTATAAACTATTCTACAAAGTATTAAACAGAATTAAAGGGGAGAACCAATCAGTTACTTTAAAAAACCCTTACAATACAATCTGCGATTCCGGGAACGTGCTATGGAGTTAGCACGTGAGAATAGACCATATCGTCCAATGTCTTCTTTCCTGTGGTCTTCAGTCCTTCAGCCTTCCATGTCTGTTGCTGTACCAGAACCAATGCAGGTTGACCAAGTTGGGCTGACTGAGGAATAATGGGATCACAGTCGCACAAGAGGGCTTTGCTTCTATTGTGGCAGGGCTGGACATCTTCTCCATTCCTGTCCTCTGAAGCTGGGAAACTCTTGAGCCTGTTTGACTCCTGCAGAGACCTCTGATGATATCATCCTTCGATGGTCGAGTCCTGACAGTTCATTAATGAACCTGTAAAATTACAGGTGGGAGCGTTCATACTGAAGAGATTTAGCTCCTGTTCCTCTTAAGTTTCTCTCTTCCTGTCCTCCTGGGACTTCTGTGGCTTCATGTTTATGAACCTGTTCTTGACTGGAGGCCCAGAGAGGTATTTTGTTGGGGATAGTACTGTCTTAGGAAGTGTCTTTCTTCTATTCAGCTGGCTCGGTCGCCTCGGGTACCACCGACCCAATCTACAGGGTCTGCCAGCAGTCTATCATGCTTATGCGGATGTCTTTGACAAGAAAGAGGCTGGAGATGCTACCCCCTCACAGGCCGTATGACTGCCCTATTGACTTGGTTCCGGGTGCCTTGCCTCCTCGTGGACACATCTATCCCCTGTCACCAGCAGACACTCAGTCCATGTCTACGTATATCAAGGAGAACCTCGACAGAGGATTTATCCACAAATTTTCCTCTCTAGCTGGTGCAGGTTTCTTCTTTGTGAAGAAGAAAGATGGCTCCCTACATCCATGCATCCACTACAGGGGTCTTAACAAGATCATCGTGAAAAATAAGAACCCGCTTTTCCTAATTCCTGAATTGTTTGATTGCCTCAGGTGAGCTAAAGTGTTTGCCAAATTAAGCCTACTTGGGGCCTACAACCTGATCAGGATTCACCAGTGTGATGAGTGGAAGACTGCCTTTAACACCTACGATGGTCACTACGAATACCAGGTGATGATCTTTGGACTAAGCAATGCCCCTGTCGTTTTCCAAGAATTCGTAAATGATATCTTCAGAGACTTGCTCTATTCCTGTGCTGTGGGGTACCTAGAGGAGATCCTTGCTTTTTCTTCAGATTTGGCTACTCTCCTGAGGCAGGTTCAACTGGTTCTTCAAAGGTTAATAGAAAATCATCTGTATGGCAAGTTCAAGAAATGTTCCTTTGAGCAGCCTTCTCTTCCATTCCTAGCATGCATAATATCCGATACTGGCCTGCAGATGGATCCCAAGAAGCTGTCAGTGATTTTAAAGTGGCCTCGTTCTTCATGTTTAAAAGCAATCAAGCAATTGAGTGGTTCCTGGGATTTGCCAACCAGTTCGTACCGCATTTCTCATACTTGACTGCTCCCATCTCCGCCTTGACCAGTAAGGGTGCAAATCCCAAGAATTGGACAGCTGAGACTGAATCGGCCTTTCTAAGACTTGAAGCAGCCCTTTTCTGCGGCTCCGGTTCTCCATCACCCTGATGCTAATAAGCAATTCTATCTTGAGGTGGATGCATCGTTTCTTGGAGCTGGGGTGCTGCTTTCACAAAAAGCTTCCTCTGGTATGATGGTAACCTAAGGTTTCTTCTCCACAGCCTTCTCTGCTCCTGGGCGCAACTACTTGATTGGGGACAGAGAGTTGTTGCCCATCAAAATGAGACTGGAGGAATGGCATTACCTTCTGGAGGGAGCATCTCATCCTGTGATGATCTACACCGACCACAAGTATATGACCTATCTGCAGTCTGCAAAAAGATTGAATCTTTGTCAAGCCAGATGGTCCTTATTCTTTGTCCGTTTTGCTTTCATTTTTCATTTCCATGCTGCAGAGACAAATATCAAAGCAGATGCTCTCTCGAGGTCCATTGATGCTACCAATTGGCAGGAGGAGCTTCAACACATCATTGATCCTGCAAAAATCGCTGTTTGTCCTGTCAAGTTGTCTGAGATTCCTCTCTTAGATTCTGTTGTGCAGAACCTCAGGAAGCAAGTTCTACTCTGTGGTCGTTAATAAAAAATTGCAGGTCATGCCAGACAATGAAAGACTTTCACGTTCATGGCTTGCGGCAAGACATCCAAGAGTTTATCGCTGCCTTTCTGTTATGTGCACAGAATAAAACCTCGAAGCAATGTCCAGCGGGCCCCTTACTTCCTCTTCCTGTTAGCCAAAAGCAGGAGTGGGTCCAAAACATACATTCAAATATTTCCTTCACATGTCATCTCTGTTTTGGACCCACTCCTGCTTTTGCCTTACAAATACTGATCAATTACTGACCAAATACTGACCGTTTGAAGGCAGATGCTCAAAAATCAGGATTCGTTTTTTTTTTTTTTTTGGGTTGTTCTTCAGATAGATTAGAAGAAGAGAAAAATAAACAGCTCCAGCCGCTGTTCTGATGCTGCCACCCGCCTGATGCCACACACTTGCTGTCTCTGCTGCCATCTTCTCCTACTGCTACCATCTTATGCTGTTACTGCCACTGCTGTTGTCCCCCCTCCCCACTCTGTGACTGGGCCACTATGTTGAGTCCTCATACTGTTACCACCCTCCGCACTCTGTGACTGGGCCACTATGTTGACTCAAGCCTGTTGCCACCCTCACCACTTTGTGACTGGGCCTCTATGTTGACTTTTCACACTCTTGCCACCCTCACCACTTTGTGACAGGGCCACTATGTTGACTCCTCATGCTATTGCTACCCTCCCAACTCTGTGATTGGGCCACTATGTTGACTCCTTATGCTGTTGCCACCTTCACCACTCTGTGACTGGGCCACTAGTACCCATGTTTGGCCTTGTTGACATCACGATTTATCTTACCTTTCTTCTGATCCATCAAAAGAACTGAAAAATTAAAAATACAACAGAACCTGTCTTTGAAGCATCCATAAGACCTTGATCAGACAGCCAGTATTTTGCATCAGGATTTCATTATGATTTGGAAGCGAAAAGCAGGAGTGCGTTCAAAACACAGATGCTCATAAATTTGAGACGATATGGAAGCCGTGGCAACTATTCAGAGGCTTCCATGAAATATATAATGAAAAAGGAAAAGAACAGAAAACAACACTTGTTTGGTTATCTGGATCTTAATGGGAAAAAATTCAGTTCAGAAATAGGCTAACAAGGGCGCCAGTAGTGGATAAATGATGTATGTATATATTATGGCAGAACTAAAAATTATAGAGTCCGGATGGGACTTAGAAATACTAGGCTGCTACTGAGGGGGTCAACATCCGCCCATTCGTGCAGGTCGGACGTGATGAGCAATCATAAATGAGTCCAAAATTTAGTAATGGATAATTACCAAAGTCTGGAACGAAGAAAATTCCCCTTATACAGAGCGCCAAAGTCTTAGAAAGTCAGGATTGGACTTTAAAATCGTTTAGTACTTAAAAAGTAACTAATACTTTCATAGCTCGTGAAGATAATAATGGTAATAATAAAAAGTGGCGTTACCACTTACTTCACAGGGGGGTGGACCGTGGGGAATAGCTTCAACCCCTCCGGTACCTATAACCCCCCTTAGCCGAGATCGCCTGTAGTGTAGTCTGGATAATGATCGCAGTCCACTCGCGACTTCTGGTCATCACCTTTATTGGTTAGTAAACGGCTCAACGCGTTCCGGGGTATGGCTTAACCCCTTCCTCAGGAGCAATTAGTATACACAAAAACACACATACCTTATACATATTTATAGTCTCAGAGGGTCATTAGAACAATTACCATGCCTCTCCTGTCCCTGGGAGCGGGTTTCCCGCTGTTCTGGCGTGCGTTCCACGCTGGAACGCCCGCCCGAAATGTCACTTCCGGTTCCGGGTGCGTTCCACCTTGGAACCCATCGCCTGGCCGG
Organism: Rhinella marina; assembly: GCA_900303285.1. Classification (NCBI taxonomy): domain Eukaryota; kingdom Metazoa; phylum Chordata; class Amphibia; order Anura; family Bufonidae; genus Rhinella; species Rhinella marina. The sequence continues at coordinate 4,272 of ONZH01020993.1, read as the reverse complement.
TAAGCATTACTTAGGTTGATTTCCCCAAAATGATCGAACACTAACTGTAAGTGGGGATTGTTTGATTGAGGAACAGAGACAAATTCAATTATTTCTATAGTTTCTGCGTGCGTCCCACGCTGGAGCGCACACACGGAACCCACTTCCGGTTCCGGGTGAGTTCCACCGTGGAACGCAACACCTCAATGATAGGATTAGATGTTTCTTCTAAAAAATCTCGTTCAGATACAAGTTATTAAGCCCTAGGGGGGCACTATACCTACGAAATATGTCTTTTTGTTGGTACTGTGATAAAAAAATAATATTATAAATATATACATATACACAAAAAGTGGAGGATCATTCAAAATGCCAATAAAATGCAAATACTATGTTCCTTCATCAATATATAAACACATACATACTACTAAAAATAGAATCCGGAATACTTATGGTAAGAATCTATAAAGGATAAATATAAGATCAATAAAATTTAAAATTGATATAAAAACATGACATATAGATATTCAAAATATACTGTACCCTATTTAAAGGAGAATTACATTTGCATATGATAAACTACTGATTTTTTCATTAATATTCTCATTGTTTTATTTTATTTTCATAATTTCTCTCACTGGTGATTTTTCTTCAATATATTGTGTGTTCTATACATTCATTCAGCCCAAAAGGGGTTAACGTGTTCAGTTTGTACATCCAATACATTTCTTTTCTGGATAAAGACTGATATGAGTTGGGGACATGTTCAAGTGGGATTACTGTAAGTTTTTTGGAATCCCCATTGTGGGTCACAGCAAAATGACGGGACACGCTATGTGTGGTCACCTGTCTTTTTATGTTAGAATGGTGTTCCGTCATTCGGTCTCGCAAGCATTGAGTGGTTCTGCCTACGTACCGTACACCGCATGGGCATTCCAATAGATAGACTACATCATCTCTCCTGGAGAGTTGCCACTAATGGAATTTTTCCCATGTGGAATCATGTGGCAGCATTTGCATGTGGATTTACCACATCTAAATGCACCTGTTCTTTTCTTGGTTTCGGACCACCTCTGTAGTATATTCTCCTCATTGTTACCTAATTTTGGGCACGAAGGGGCTAAGATATTTTTTAAGGTTTTTGCTCTCCGGAATGTTATCATAGGCCTCTTCGGAAGTTTTGGACCTAAAACCGGGTCCTTTAATAGAATCGACCAATGTTTGGTTAGAATATGCTTAATAGTTGCATGTTTCGAATTATACCTTGTGATGAGGTTCAAGAAAGGTTCCGACCCTGATTCCTTTTTTACTGATTAAACAACTAGCTTGGCTTTCTTTTAGGATTCTAGCTTGAGAGTCTTTTATTAGTTTCCTGGGGTAGCTTTTCTCTAGGAATCTCTCCTTCAAGATGTTAATCTGCTTTTTGGCCTCTATATCACTAGAACAGTTTCTCCGGATCCTGCGCATTTGGCCAAAGGGTATGTTAGTCTTCCACTTCCGAAGATGATTACTCGTGAAGTCAAGGTAGCTATTCGCATCCACTGTTTTAAAGTGAGTGCGAGTTGCCACCTTTCCCTCCTTGCTACTGAGATGGAGGTCTAGGAAGACTATTTCTTCAGTAGATTGTTCTGAGGTTAGTTGTAGGCCCCAACTATTGGAATTAACCCTCTTTACAAAGGATATTAGAGAGTCACTGGAACCTTTCCAAATTATCAGAATATCGTCAATGAATCTCTTGTATAGAGCAATCTTTGGATGGTCTAAAAAACCTGTTTCCTGTTCGAAGAGGCCCATGAATAGATTTGCATAGGACGGGGCAAATTTCGTACCCATGGCGGTCCCCCGTTCTTGAATGTAAATCTCCTTGTTCAACTCAAAATAATTATGAGTTAGTATAAAAGAAATTGCTAGTAAAATAAACTCTTTCTGATTGGGTGGTGTCTGTGGATCATTATCCAGATAATGTTTTATTGCTCGTAATCCTAAGGAGTGGGTAATGTTACTATATAGAGAACTCACATCCAGGGTGACCCAAATATAACCTTCTTCCCATTGACCCTCTTCAAGAATTTTCAATAGATGGGTAGAATCCCTTAGGTAAGAGGGGAGGTTCGGAACATACCTTTGAAGTATGTAATCTACATACTCAGAGAGATTGGTGGTTAATGACCCAATACCCGAAATAATCGGTCTCCCCGGGGGATTGGTTAAGGACTTGTGGATTTTAGGGAGGAAGTAGAATTTGGCCATATTGGGATATAAGGTCTTTAAATAGGTTCTTTCTTTAATAGGTTCTTTCTTACCATTATTATCTTCACGAGCTATGAAAGTATTAGTTACTTTTTAAGTACTAAACGATTTTAAAGTCCAATCCTGACTTTCTAAGACTTTGGCGCTCTGTATAAGGGGAATTTTCTTCTTTCCAGACTTTGGTAATTATCCATTACTAAATTTTGGACTCATTTATGATTGCTCATCACGTCCGACTTGCACGAATGGGTGGATGTTGACCCCCTCAGTAGCAGCCTAGTATTTCTAAGTCCCATCCGGACTCTATAATTTTTAGTTCTGCCATAATATATACATACCTCATTTATCCACTACTGGCGCCGTGGTTAGCCTATTTCTGAACGGAATTTTTTCCCATTAAGATCCAGATAACCAAACAAGTGTTGTTTTCTGTTCTTTTCCTTTTTCATTATGGATCTACCGGGGGGGAAATCCACCCCGAAGAGAACATTTGAGGCAGCCTCTGGTTGGAATTACTTACTTAAAGACATTGCAGATATTACAACAAGGATAATGACGGAACTGTCAAAGATCCTATCAACTGAAGATTCAAAGAGACTTTTTAACACCTGCAATAATATCTGGACCGAACTAAACCTGGACCATCAGGATGAACAGCAACAAATGATAAGTGAAAATATTATCGAACTTTCAAAGAACTATATTCACATTGAGGTCGATAGACTTTTTTTGTGTATATATTCAACATTGGAAATTATACCAAGAGGGTTAAGATTATCGTTGAAACCATCATTCCTGAATGATATTGGGTTTAGGGATGAATGGCTTAAAATCAGTGACAAATGTTCTTACCAATTTATGTCAACACTTATCAGCAAAAGGAGAATACAAGCAGTAGATCTAGCTAAAAAACTTAAGATATATAGAAACATTGCGTTAAATAAACATAAAAAGTTCCACTATTGAATTTCAATAGGGAAACTCTTCGCAAATACGAATATTCAGAAGTGAGAAATAAGTGTTTTAAACTACTAAGGGACATCAAAGATTATCAAAATAATGTCATTAGAGTATGGGAGAGAAGGGGTGTGAAAGGTCATCAACAGACCAGAATTTTTCACAATAACCTGCCCCCCCCCTTCTTATCCCCCACAACCCAATATTGTCCACAAACCATCCTATGCCGATATCGTCCAAAGAGAAACCAAACAACGAGAACTATCTACAATAGTAATCTAGCTAGAAGTGGACAAAAGAAGGGTATATCCATTCCCCCCAAAGGTATCCCTCTGCAATCACAACGTTATTCAAACACTGAATCTACCATTCAACCAAAGTCTATTCCTTACAGGTCACAAAACTCATACAATAATAAAAACAAAAATGAAAATAAAAATACTAGGTGTCCCAAGACTCCCGATACCAGTAGAACAGGATTCGAGGAATCCAAACATGTTTCAGTTGATAATAATAAATTTCTTAAAACACCCCCTACCTGTCCAGATATAGAAATTGCTAATATCTCTATATATACCACGCCAGCCACGACAGCTTATAGGACCAGATCAGAAGTACCTCAAACCTCTGAAAGTAAAGGTAAAGAAAATCAAGAACCTGATACACAGGTTCATTCCCTATCCAACTCTCTCATCAATGCATCTATCCATTCATTGTCTCCTTCCAATTCAGATCAATTTTTAGCATTACCAAACAACCTGTCAGGAAGTCCTTTTTTAGAACATCTTTCAAGGATTCAAAACTCACCTCTGACTCCAACCATACCCCCACCTCCTTGATTAATACTCACCAGTATCCAAGACTTGAGTCCCATTATTCGAACACCAATCTTCACAACACCCAAGCCGAAACCCCTCACAGAACTAACACAGAAAATTACTCACTTTTACACACCCATAACAACCAACAGAAGACGAAAAAGAACTATAGACCCAGGGGGAGCAGAGGAGGACGAAAAAATAGGCCCCAGCAACAACAAATACAAATAGGACCTGTCAACAAATCAACAGATTTAAGAGGGAAAGG
>ONZH01020992.1:0-72824 GCA_900303285.1 Rhinella marina | reverse complement strand
CTATCAGCAGGAGGGACAAGTATCGCGGATGTTGTGGGAGTACCTGGCAGACTGTACCCCTGTCCTCCCGATCCCTCGGCGCCCTACACTTACTGGGTCTCCAAGTTGGACACATGACTGGAACTGTCCCTGTACGCCTTGGAGGTGCTTGCCTGCCCTGCCGCCAGCGTGCTATCAGAAAGGGTGTTCAGCGCAGCCAGGGGCATTATAACCGATAAGCGCAGCCGCCTGTCAACCGACAGTGCCGACAGGCTGACGCTATCAAAATGAACAGCAAGTGGATTGAACCGGACTTTGCTTCTACAACAGTGGAAAGCAGCCAAAAGTGAAGTGCCATCTGTATGAAGTGCCATTTCCTCCTCCACCTCCTCCTCCTCCTCCTTAACCGCCGTAGATTTGCTCCATTTAAAAAAAAAAGAAAAATTTTTTATGGCTCAGCTCTTGGGCCTTAATACAATTTTTAAGAGGTCTCAGCTCTTGGGCCTTAATACAATTTTTAAGAGGTCTCAGCTCTTGGCCTCCACACAATTTTTAAAGGTCTCAGCTCTTGGGCCTCCACACAAATTTTTAAGAGGTCTCAGCTCTTGGCCTTAATACAATTTTTAAGAGGTCTCAGCTCTTGGCCTCCACACAATTTTTAACAGGTCTCAGCTCTTGGGCCTCCACACAATTTTTAAGAGGTCTCAGCTCTTGGGCATTAAAACAATTTTTAAGAGGTCTCAGCTCTTGGCCTCCACACAATTTTTAAGAGGTCTCAGCTCTTGGGCCTTAAAACAATTTTTAAGAGGTCTCAGCTCTTGGGCCTCCACCACAATTTTTAAGAGGTCTCAGCTCTGGCATTAAAACAATTTTTAAGAGGGTCTCAGCCAATTTTTGGGCACAATTTTTAAGAGGTCTCAGCTCTTGGCATTAAAACAATTTTAAGAGGTCTCACCTTGGCATTAAAACAATTTTTTAAGAGGTCTCAGCTCTTGGGCCTTAAAACAATTTTTAAGAGGTCTCAGCTCTTGGGCCTCCACACAATTTTTCAGAGGTCTCAGCTCTTGGGCCTTAATACAATTTTTAAGAGTCTCAGCTCTTGGGCCTCCACACAATTTTTAAGAGGTCTCAGCTCCTGGGCATTAAAACAATTTTTTAAGAGGTCTCAGCTCTTGGGCCTCCACACAATTTTTAAGAGGTCTCAGCTCCTGGGCATTGAAAACAATTTTTAAGAGGTCTCAGCTCTTGGGCATTAAAACAATTTTTAAGAGGTCTCAGCTCTTGGGCCTCCACACAATTTTTAAGAGGTTCTCACCTCTTGGGCCTTAATACAATTTTTAAGAGGTCTCAGCTCTTGGGCCTCCACACAATTTTTAAGAGGTCTCAGCTCTTGTGCATTAAAACAATTTTTAAGAGGTAATTTTTAAGAGGTCTCAGCTCTTGGGCCTCCACACAATTTTTAAGAGGTCTCAGCTCTTGGGCATTAAAACAATTTTTAAGAGGTCTCAGCTCTTGGGCCTCCACACAATTTTTAAGAGGTCTCAGGCTCTTGGGCCTTTAAAAACAATTTTTAAGAGGTCTCAGCTCTTGGGCCTCCACACAATTTTTAGAGGTCTCAGCTCTTGGGCATTAAAACAATTTTTAAGAGGTCTCAGCTCTTGGGCCTCCACACAATTTTTAAGAGGTCTCAGCTCTTGGGCCTCCACACAATTTTAAGAGGTCCCACCTCTTGGGCCTTAATACAATTTTTAAGAGGTCTCAGCTCTTGGGCCTCCACACATTTTTAAGAGGTCTCAGCTCTTGGGCATTAAAACAATTTTTAAGAGGGTCTCAGCTCTTGGGCCTCCACACATTTTTAAGAGGTCTCGGCTCTTGGGCCTTAATACAATTTTTAAGATGGTCTCAGCTCTTGGGCCTCCACACAATTTTTAAGAGGTCTTCAGCTCTTGGGCATTTAAAAAACAATTTTTAAGAGGTCTCAGCTCTTGGGCCTCCACACAATTTTTAAGAGGTCCCACCTCTTGGGCCTTAATACAATTTTTAAGAGGTCTCAGCTCTTGGGCCTCCACACAATTTTTTAAGAGGTCTCAGCTCTTGGGCATTAAAACAATTTTAAGAGGTCTCAGCTCTTGGGCCTCCACACAATTTTAAGAGGTCTCAGCTTCTTGGGCATTAAAACAATTTTTAAGACGGTCTCAGCTCTTGGGCCTCCACACCAATTTTTAAGAGGTCTCAGCTCTTGGGCCTCCACACAATTTTTTAAGAGGTCCCACCTCTTGGGCCTTAATACAATTTTTAAGAGGTCTCAGCTCTTGGGCCTCCACACAATTTTAAGAAGGTCTCAGCTCTTGGGCATTAAAAACAATTTTTAAGAGGTCTCAGCTCTTGGGCCTCCACACAATTTTTAAGAGGTCTCGGCTCTTGGGCCTTAATACAATTTTTAAGAGGTCTCAGCTCTTGGGCCTCCACACAATTTTAAGAGGTCTCAGCTCTTGGGCATTAAAACAATTTTTAGAGGTCTCAGCTCTTGGGCCTCCACACAATTTTTAAGAGGTCTCAGCTCTTGGGCCTCCACACAATTTTTAAGAGGTCTCACTCTTGTGCATTTAAAACAATTTTTAAGAGGTCTCAGCTCTTGGGCCTTAAAACAATTTTTTAAGAGGTCTCAGCTCTTGGGCCTCCACACAATTTTTAAGATGGTCCCAGCTCTTGTGGCATTAAAACAATTTTTAAGAGGTCTCAGCTCTTGGGCCTTAAAACAATTTTTAAGAGGTCTCAGCTCTTGGGCCTCCACACAATTTTTAAGAGGTCTCAGCTCTTGGGCCTCCACACAATTTTTAAGAAGTCTCACCTCTTGGGCCTCCACACAATTTTTAAAAGGTCTCACCTCTTGTGCCTCCACACAATTTTTAAGAGGTCTCAGCTCTTGGGCCTCCACACAATTTTTAAAGGTCTCAGCTCTTGGGGCCTTAATACAATTTTTAAGAGGTCTCAGCTTCTTGGGCCTCCACACAATTTTTTAAGAGGTCTCAGCTCTTGGGCATTAAACAATTTTTAAAAGGTCTCAGCTCTTGGGCCTTAAATACAATTTTTAAGGAGGTCTCAGCTGGCCTCCACTCAATTAGAGGTCCCCTGGGCCTCCACATAATTTTTTCGAGGGCTCACCTCAAGGGCCTCCATATATTTTTTCAAGGTCTCACCTCAAGCTAACTTTGCGCACTCATTAAAATATCTTCACAACAAGGACCTTAGAGCCCTCGATGGAGAGCTTTGTATGGGGGCCTGTTATAGGGAAGAGATGCGGCCCTGCGGGCTCTAGCCTGCCTTCTCCATAAGCCTCTGGCCACCCCACGGCCCTCTTCCTGCCTTTGCGGTCCTACGCATCCCTCAACATCCCCACTGCTTTACCTGCTAGACATGACACTGGGCCAGGTCGGGTCACTGACATCTCAAGCACCAACAATTTGGGCATTTAAGGCTTCTGCATGTGTTTGAGTTGTTTTTACATTTTAAAGAAGACATGTCTGACCACATCTCACACACACACACAATGACAATTAGGGGGTGGGGTCTATTTGCTTTCCCCCTTGCCTATGCCATCTGTGGTTGTCATAGGCAACGTGATTTTAAGGGGTGCAGAATTTTTTCTTCTTTTTTGTACAGTTTGGCTTGGGGTCCATGGCAATGTAGAGGAAAGAAGGTTTCCTTGTATTGTCTCACTTTACATAGAAGTTATATTGTGCATGGAGTGTATTGTTGAGAAGCTGTGATAGTGGCGTAATAGTGCGACTTGGGCGCGTTATATGCACCCAGACATGCTTCCCCTGCTGTCCCAGTTGCATTCCAGCAGTGTTGGCATCATTTTCTGAGGTTTCAGGGTGGACTTGGTGACCTCCAAGTGGTCGAATTGAGATTTCCAAGTGGCGAGCATTTTTTCCCCATAGACTATAATGGGATTCGATATTCGGTCGAATAGTCGAATAACGCGGTGTATTCAAATCGAAATTCGAACTTTCGAATATTTCACTACTCGCTCATCTCTAGTGGACTACAGTACCCAGGGTTATTCACTTTAGAAAAAAGACGATTAAGGGGAGATCTAATAACTATGTATAAATATATCAGGGGTCCATACAGAGATCTCTCCCATCATCTATTCATCGCCAGGACTGTGACTGTGACGAGGGGTCATCCTCTGCGTCTGGAGGAAAGAAGGTTTGTACACAAACATAGAAGAGAATTCTTTACGGTAAGAGCAGTGAGACTATGGAAATCTCTGCCTGAGAAGGTGGTGATGGTGAATTCACTAAAAGAGTTCAAGAGGGGCCTGGATGTATTTCTGGAGTGTAATAATATTACAGGTTATAGTTATCAGATTTCTGAAGAGTCTGGAATGAATTTTTCCCCTAAAATGAAGAAAATATGCTTCTACCTCAAAGCTTTTTTTGTCTTCCTCTGGATCAACTTGCAGGATAACATGCTGAACTGGATGGACAGATGTATTTTTATAGCCTTACAAACTATGTTACTATGTATGATGTCACAATGTATGAGCAGTAGATGATGGTACACAGGATTCCATTATGATGTCATGATACAGTATATGGTAAGCAGGTGATGGTACCTAGGATTCCATTATGACGTCACAATGTATGGTCATCAGGTGATGGTATCCAGGATTCCATAATGATATCACAATGTATGGGCAGTAGATGATGGTATCCAGAATTCCATTATGATTTCACAAGGTATGGTCAACGGATTATGGCACCTAGGAAGTCACAATGTATGGGCAGTGGATGATAGTATCCAGGATTACATTATGATGCCACAATATATGGTCAGCAAATCAATGATATCCAGGATTCCATTATGATGTCACAATGTATGGTTACCAGGTGAAGGTACCCAGAATTTCATTATATGGTCACAATGTATAGTATATAGTATAGATAACGGTATCTAGGATTCCATTATGATGTCAGAAACTCAAAATGTAAGGTCAGCAGGTGATGGTAACTAGGATACAATTATGATGTCACAATATATCGGCTGCCATTATGTACAAATGTATGGTCAACAAGTAATGTGCCTTTGATTCAGTTATGATGTCACAATGTATGGGCAGCGGAGGATGGTTTCCATGATTTTATTATAATGTCACAATGTTTGGGCTTTAAATGATGGTGCACTGAATTCAGTTATGATATCACAATTAGAGATGAGCGAACATGCTCGTTACAAGCACTGTAGCGCTCGGCTCCCCTGCGAACAAATGCCCGCAGGCATTGCGGATCCGTCCTCAGCTGCATGTAAGTCAATGGGGACGGATCGTTTGGTATGACACTCATACCAAACGGATCCGTCCCCACTGACTTTCAGTCGGGTGAGGAGGACGGATCCGTTTGGTATGAGTGTCATACCAAACGATCCGTCCCCATTGACTTACATGCAGCTGAGGACGGATCCGCAATGCCTGCGGGCATTGCGCAGGGGAGCCGAGCGCTACAGTGCTCATAACGAGCACGTTCGCTCATCTCTAATCACAATATATGGTCTGTAGGTGATGGTGCCTAGGATTCCATTATGATTTCACAAAGTAGGGTCAGCAGTTTGTGCTACCTAGGATTTCAAAATGATGTCACAATGTATGGGCAGCAGATGATGGTATCTAGGATTCCACTAAGATGTCAAAATCTATGAGCAGTGGATGTTCGTATTCAGTATTCCATTATGATGTAACAATGTGTGGATGATGGTATGCAGGATTCCATAAAGATGTTGCAATGTATTGTCATCCAGTGATGGTACCTAGTAGAGATGAGCGAATCATCAAAAATTTGCTTCGGCGAAAAATCAACAAATTAATGATAAGATTCGTTCTTAATACGAATTTATTCGGTCAAATTTGCGTTAAAAAATAATTGTTTTTTGCGAACATTCCTGCACAAATTACGAACATACAGTCAGCGTTGTTAAAAGTACGCAATACATAAGCGTTAGCGTACAAAGTGCATACGAATCCTTAGCGTACTATTGACTTGTGACATATGCATGAGGCTAGGCCACGGCGTACAGTCCTCAGAGGCAGTCCATATGAGGTAGAAAAGTAAGGTGCTCACTGCTAGCTATCCAACTAAGTGCATAATTTACAAAAAACACCGTACAATAAGTGCATAATAGGACACATTGCAGTACCTGAAAAAAGAATACACACAATGGGCTAAAGTCTTCGAATGTTGCTGAACCTGTAAAAACAGTATTGCTAAAATACAGCAAAGACATAATTATGCAAACATTTTAGTGCAATCAATTTCACATTTGCAAGCATAAAAGGCTCAGATATACATTTGAGTCTCTCCTCATGGCTGCTTGGCATGATAAAACACTGGAACACAGTCCAAAATTCAATTATAATCCACGTGAGGTAATTTTGTAATCCAAACAGGTAACGTGTAATCCACATGGATAATATAAAATAGCAGCAAATAGAGAACCCTTTTTGCAAAGGGGGCTCCTAAATAACCTGAGAAGGGGGGAAAAAGGAAAATAGGCGCACTTAGGCACAACGGGGAATTTTCTGCAGAATGGGGGGGGTCCTGACAAGCCATGTCCATCTGGGTGAGAGTCAAACAGGGGCAATATAAACAACAAAAACTAAAAACATGTGCCAACTAGCTCTCACCCGTCAGGTGCAGTCTATGTTGTGGCTCCCATAGGTCCAGAGGTGTCCTTTAAATCAGCCATACTGACAGACAGTAGAAGGGTTCCTCAGATGAGGGACCCGAAGTCCTCCTCGCTGGAACTGCTGCTCAATGATATCAGAGGATGCTCCTGCCTCTTGTAGGCCACGTTGGCTGCTGTGGTTGAGCTCCACTGCCCTCTGCTGCCAGAAGTTGGACTTGACTGGGTGGTGGTCACACTGGTGAGTGCTGCAGCCACTTGCGCCTTCACTTTTCCGTATACTCTTGCCGGGACAGGAGGACTTCTGGCTGGAGTGGTTCAGGCAAGGTTGCACCCAGGGAAGAACCGCCAGCTCCCCTGGCTGCTGCTGACTTCATTTTCCAGGGTAGTTGGTACTGGATCACCGTGGACTGGAAAGTAAAGGATGATGTCGTCAGCTGACCCAGGTGAAAGGACTGTGGTGGTGGTGGTGGCAATCCAGGGATCTGAGGCTCCGGCTGTGGCTTCTCCCTGAAACGAGGATGCCATCTGGTGACTCCTGTAGGCAGCACATGCGTCCTGGGCCTGGTGGTTCCTCCGGCAAAACTTCTGGTGGTGATGTAGGTACCAGGGGCTTAGACAATACGGTAACCCCGGTAGCAAAGGGGCCTTTCAGGGATGCCATGGAGGTATATTCCACCTGATCCACCACGTACAGGCTGTGACGGGGTTGGGGCAGGTACAGCCGTTTTACTGAGCTGCGGCCCACAAAGTACTCCTTGCCGTCCTTGTCGTCTGCAAGGAAGCCAGAGCTTCGCTCCACTGAAAACCACAGGATGTTCCCTTTTGCCGCTCCAGTGTAGGGTCTCCCGGCCTCAGATGGTCCAGTACTTGGATGACCCAGTCCTCCACTGCATTGTTGTAGTCCCATAGGGTCTTGGCGTGGGCCGTCACTGATGCAGGCACAATGAGATTCTGCCGCATGGAAAGTGTTGTTGTTGTTCTCTTCCTGGGCGGCGAAGTGGCCGCACCAGCCGCCTCCGCCACACGTGCCGCACCAGCCGCACCAGCCGGCAAGGCGAATATCGAGTCAGGAGCTGGTGAGACTCTCTTGCACAATTGTGACGCTCTGATGTCTGGAGCTGGCAGTGGTTCAGGGTACTCGTTACCAAAGACCATCTCTCCCCACTTTGGTCGCAGTTCTTTCGCCATGCTGTGGTATCTTGTTCAGCGCTGGCTTGAACTGGAGAGGAGGGCGGAGTAATGAGGGAGGAGTCTTTACTCCCTATACGTGCAAATAGTTAGTTCCCGGTACGAATTATATGAAGCGAATCTGAAAAAATCCGGATTCACTTCAGAGTAGGAAACATCGAGGATTCTATAGGAATCTACGAAGCGGCGAATAGATTCGCTCATCTCTAGTACCTAGGATTCCATAATGATGTCACAAAGTATTGGCAATGGATGATGGTATCTGGAATTCCATTAAGATGTCACAATTTTTTGGGCATCAGGTGATGGTCTTCAGGACTGCATTATGATGTCACAATGTATAGTCAGAAACTAATCAGGCAGGCATAAAAGAACATCAAAAGTCTTTCTTTAGTGAGTACAAAAGATAACTTGTGGAACTTGTGGTACTTCCAGCAATTAGTAAGTACAAGGTGCAGTTTCTGTCATTAGATGATAAGGTATAGTGGCTGATTAAGTGGAAAGTTACGGCAGCCAGAAGTGAGCTAGCTGACATAGTTTCTCTTTTCTGATTCCCCTTCATTAGGGTTATAGATTGGCACCTGTGGCTGTAGGTGTGCACTATGTAACTCAGGCTTTCAGGTTTGCTTGAAATGGGTTACGGTGACAGGTGTCTTAACTCGTCCTTCCTCACTTTGCAGCAGGGTCTGTAAAGTAGCTGCTTACTCTGCTGTATGGGACATAGCTTTGATGGGTTTCTGCAGCCCTTGGACCTTTCCATCTCCCTGGAGCAGTGTTCCTCACAGATGAGCTGATTTCTGGTCCTAAGGCACTATGGAGTAGGACCTGATTCTCCCTGTCTACTCACTAGCCTAGCTAGCTCTCCCTCTTGACCAACCCACTCCTATCAAGAGGGAGGGGTATGGAGTGGTTATCTCCATTCCCAGTGCCACTTATATGGTGCCTGTTTATAATTAGCATTATGAAACAATTTGTATTTAACACATCTATTACACATCAATTTCCTTTAAAACAATTATTTATGAATTTAACTGTCATTTTTAATGTATTACTTTTACCTTTATTTCTCTCTTCTTCTGTGGGCTATGAACACATGCAGCTTTTGATTTCCTGAGACGGTATGTCCATGGGCATGTCAAAGCAGCAACAGGGGCAGTGATTGGAGCATGTAGCTATCTGGGTGGTAGGAGCTATAAACTACCCCCAAGGAATTTAGCAATTTTCACCTTACAGAATGCTCCACAAAGCGTATGAGCTTTGTGCAGGGACTTTCCAGGTCACGTATGCTGTTTATTCTCCAATATCATCCGATAATGACTTGTAGATGGTGTTTCAAAAGCAAGAATTGATAAACAGCAGCTTTTTTTTATCTAATCCAAGCTCAGGGCTAGCACAGTTCAAGTAACAGATAATATACGGTAGATAAAGGTCAGAGTAGACAGATCTAAATGCCAGGGAAGAGTCAGGACAAAATCCAGGTCAAATCCTAAAATAAAGACCTTCATAAATGAACAGGAGGGAGCTAAGGGTACTTTCACACTAGCGTTTACAAATTCCGGTATTGCGCTCCGTCATAGGGGCTCAATACCGGAATAAAACGCTTTAGTTTTGTCCCCATTTATTGTCAATGGGGACAAAACTGAACTGAAGAGAACGGAATGCTCCTAAATGCATTCCGTTCAGTTCTCTTCAGTCTCCAGATCGGAGAGCAAACCGCAACATGCTGCTGTTTGCTCTCCGGTCTGGGCATCCGCACCAAGACGGATCCGGAATGACCCCCAATGCAAGTCAATGGGGATGGATCCGTTCGGTGTGACACAATAGTAAACGGATCCGTCCTCCATTGACTTTCAATGGAGTTCATGACGGATCCGTCACCTTGCACTTTTCCCACAGCTCCCTCCTCTCTCCAGCAGGGGGCGCTGTTTGGAATCTTCCCTTCCATTGTGCGCGCTGTCCTCCTTCTCCTGTGGTGTTCGGAGCTGCTGGGACAGGTAAGAGACAGTGAGATAGTGTCTGACACGTGTGGGGCCGGAGCGCGGTTCCGGCCCCACACATGCACCTGCGGCAGCACGGATCCGACGGGACCCTTCACCCGCCGGATCCGTGCTGCCGCTAGTGTGAAAGTAGCCTAAGTAACCTTGTTGCTCAGGCAAGTTGTGGGAATTCTGAGAAGGTCTAACTGCTTGGTGCTGGACTTTAATCTGGAGTGCCACCCATGTATGGCATGGGATTAAAGCTCCTGGAATCAAGTAGGAGAAAGTCAGCCTAAGTAACCTTGTTGCTCAGGCAAGTTGTGGGAATTCTGAGAAGGTCTAACTGCTTGGTGCTGGACTTTAATCTGGAGTGCCACCCATGTATGGCATGGGATTAAAGCTCCTGGAATCAAGTAGGAGAAAGTCGGGTCCCCAGCTGTCATTGACAGCTGGAGACCCCAAGAAGAGGACAGATTTAGTTTATTACTGCTTGTTCCTTCTCCTTTCCTCAGTGCATAGTGCTCAATGAGCACAATGCATTGAATAGAGTTAGCGTTACAGCTCTGCATGTGTACAGTGATCAGCTCTACATGTGTACAATGCACCCACAGAGGGCAGTTTTCCCCTATAACTTGGTTTCCTTTGGATGCCCCAGTTAGAGTTAAAAAGGGGCAAAATATAAAAAGCAGTGTCTTTTTAATCTCAAGGGGTTGTCAGAGTTATGAAAAAACATATAAAGCACTGTAAATCTCATGGACAGCAATATATACATATTGTAATAAACTAAGCAGGTTTTAGGCAAAAAAAAATCCAATTTCCTAATTTTCCTGGTTCTCTTGTGGCCCTTTGTTTAGCTGCAATAACAACAATCTCTGAGATTTTCCATCAAAAACGTCTGCCTCTCCCCATGTTCTGCAAAGGGTGTGAATAAAAGCTGCCCGAAGTGAAATGCCTGACTGCTGGGATGCAGCATGTTGTATATATAGGACTACAAATCCCAGCTCTACAATGACACTGCGTATATATAGGTCTACAATGACAGGATCTTCCCCCTACCTGTTCTTGTGCATTGCTCTGCAGTAGAGAGGGACGTTCCGCCCCCGCAAGAGCGGGAAAGTGTAGATACGCCCCCCTCAGAACTGGAAACAAACAATAGTACGCTAAGGATTCATACGCACTTTTGTACGCTCATGCGTACGTGTTCACATAAGCTGCGTACCTTTAACAAGTGTACGTTCATTATTAGTGTGCAAATGTTCGCAAAACACCACATAATAACGTATAATTTGTACGCAGCTTCGTCAAATAGATTCATATTCGTTCGAATCTTGTGAAAACTTTGACGAATATTCGGCGAAGCAAATTTTGGATGATTCACTCATCTCTACTCTGCAGAACTCCTCCAGTCTATCAGCTCTGTCTATGCAGGATGAGGAGGGCAGATCCTTTGTCTCTTCACTGTCTGTAGCTGCTCAGCAGAGTCTCCAGCCCTGAGTATGTGCTGCTGAAGGTAGAAGGGGTTAATCTTTCCTGAAGAATCCAGTGGGAGGGAGACACAGGGCAGACAGGAGCAACTGTCACGAGTGGGCTTGCATCTGGTATCAGACGTTCTGCGCAGCTTTCTAAAGTGACATAATTTGACTTGCTTTTCCCTTGATTTCGTTGCTGTTCACCACACCCCTTCCCCTCAGCTGTGGTAATTAGCTTTCTCCTATTTATCCCTTCCTCTCCCAGTATCCCTTGCGGTTTATACTTTCTGGAGACTTACTTGAGATGTTTTGTCTCTGAGAACCAGGAGGAGTGGTCCTCGTTTTTGTCTCTGGCTGAGTTTGCCATAAATAATCGCAGACAGGACTCCACTGGTAAGTCACCATTTTTTGGTGCATATGGCTTTCACCCGCAGTTTGGCACATTTTCTGGTTCTGATACTTCTGGTATTCCTGAGGAAGAACGTTTTTCGTCATAATTGTCTTCTATATGGCGAAAAATTCAGGGTAACTTGATAAATATGGGTAACAAGTACAAACGTGTGGCTGACAGGAGAAGTATGAATGGTCCGGACCTAAGTGTGGGTGATTCTGTGTGGCTGTCTACTAGGAACATTAAGTTGAAAGTTCCTTCTTGGAAGTTGGGTGTCACGGGAGGCCGGCGACGCGCTCCCTCCGCGCAGCGCCGCCGGACCTCTCCGCCCCCCTAGAGACGAGCAGTAGGAAATTGAAGTGCTGGTCTGGTCAGCCAGCACTTCATCAGTTAATTTGTCTGTTGGGTTTTTAGCCATGTGGTGCTGATCACACCACATGGCTACTTTGCATTGTTTTGACAGCTTGCTCCGCCTCAGGTCATGTGATGCTGGCCACATCACATGATCCTGGGCGGGCTATTTAAAGATGGCAACTGCCCTTTCACATTGCCTGTTATTAGTTTTTCTGGTGCAGTGCTTGCGTTTGTTCCCTGAGAGATATTCTGGTTTTCTTGACTCCCGGCTTTCTGACCTCGACTTCGATTTTGCCTCCTCCTCTAGTTTTGACGTTCCCTCCAGGTTTGACTCAGCTTGTTGACAATTCTCTTATTGTGTTTGTATTGTTCTGTGTTGTTCGTCTCGTGTTTCCCTTCCCTGCCTTCACTTATACAGTATAGGAACTGTCGCCCAGTTACGGTTTGGCTACCTAGGGCCTATACTGTAAGTAGGTAGGGTCAGAGGTGGGGTTCAGACAGGGCTCACTATTCCCTGTGTTCCTGTCGTGACAAAATAACAGGCCCGTACCATATGGAGCAGTTGCGAGCACTCACGGACCAGGTACAGGGCATGACGCAAGTAATCCAAGACCTGGCCGAGAGGCTCCAACACCAGGAACAGCTGCAGACTGCGCCTACAGCTGTTTCTGCCGTTCCTAACTCAACTTTGGAACCCCATGTTAAACTCCCCGATCGATTTTTTGGGGACCGTAAGGCTTTTCACTCTTTTAAGGAGAGCTGTAAACTTTACTTTAGGCTGCGTCCGCACTCCTCGGGACCCGAGCAGCAGCAAGTCATGATTATTATTTCCCTGCTGCAGGGTGATCCGCAGGAGTGGGCCTTTTCTTTACCGCCTGACTCTCCCTGTCTTCTGTCTGTGGAAACCTTTTTCCAGGCTTTAGGACTTTTGTATGAGGAACCTGACTTGGCCACTGTTGCAGAGACTCAGCTTAGAGACAGCCGACAGGGGAACCGTCCAGTGGAGGACTACTGTGCTGAATTTAGAAAATGGTGTGTGTCCTCCAATTGGAATGACCCAGCGTTGAGAAGTCAGTTCAGGGTGGGGCTTTCAGATCACCTTAAGGATTTACTTGTTAGTTATCCCACCCCTGACTCCTTAGAGGCGACTATGACTCTAGCTATCAAGTTAGACCGTCGGTTTAGAGAGAGACTGAGGGAACGTTCAACTACCCCCCAAGTGGTCATTTTTCCAGAAGTTTCTTCCCAGACTCCTACTCCAGTCCAGGCCCAGGAGGAGCCTATGCAGTTGGGCGTTACCTTGAGGGATCAGAGACGCCTGAAGGGAGCCTGTTTTTATTGCGGTGAGACGAACCACTGGCTTCAGCAATGTCCTAAGCTTCCCCCATCAAGGAGGTCTCCCTCTGGAAACAAGGTACTCCCTGCGGTGGTAAGAAGGAAAATTTTGTTACCGGTTGCCATTTCTTTTGATCAGATCTGGGGGTCTGGGAGAGCTTTCATTGATTCTGGATCTGCATGCAACTTTATAGATTTTGATTTTGTGCAATCCTTGGGAGTCCCTCTTATTCCTCTCAAGGAGGTAATCCAAATTATTGCACTTGACTCCACCCCTCTGAATTGTGGAGGAGCGGAGTTTTGTACTCCTGAGGTAACTCTTACTGTTGGAATTTATCATGTAGAGATCTGTTCCTTTTTGGTGTTAAAGAATTTACCTGCTGACCTCGTTCTAGGTCTACCTTGGTTGCAGGATCATAATCCTGTAATCAATTGGTCATCAGGTGAATTAGAGAAATGGGGGCCTAACTGTAATGTCTGTTGCAAATCAGTGTTGCAGTTGGGGTTACTAACGAGTCTGTAATCTTGCCAGGGTATATCAGGGATTTTATTGATGTATTTACTATGTCTGAAACAGATTTTCTTCCTCCCCACCGCCAGTATGATTGTACCATCGACATTATTGAAGGATCTAGATACCCCAAGGGCCGTATATACAACCTCTCTACTCCAGAGCGTCAGTCCATGAGAGAATACCTCAAGGAGAGTCTGGACAAGGGTCATATCCGGCCTTCGGTTTCTCCCATGGGTGCTGGTTTCTTCTTTGTCAGTAAGAAGGATGGAGGTTTGAGACCTTGTATTGACTATAGGGAACTTAACAAGATCACAGTTAAGAACAGGTATCCCTTACCTCTTATTCCTGACTTGTTGAACCAGGTCCAAGGTGCTTGCTGGTTCTCTAAATTGGATCTGAAAGGGGCTTACAACCTTATTAGAATCAGAGAGGGTGACGAGTGGAAGACTGCCTTCAACACCCCGGAGGGACATTATGAGTATTTAGTAATGCCTTTCGGGTTGAGTAATGCACCTGCAGTTTTCCAGAACTTCGTAAACGACATTTTCAGACCTTTTATTGGGAGGTTCATGATCGTCTACATTGACGATATTCTCATTTTTTCCGCTGACTGGGAGTCTCACGTTGCTCACACTAGACAGGTGTTAGAGGTCTTACGTGAGAACAAATTGTTTGTAAAGAAGGAGAAGTGCATATTTGGTGCCCAAGAGGTGGCCTTTTTGGGGTATATTCTTACTCCTTGCGCTTTCAAGATGGACCCAACTAAGGTGCAAGCTATTCTGGATTGGGTGCGACCGTCTTCTCTGAAGGCGCTCCAACGTTTCCTAGGCTTCGCTAATTTCTACCGAAAATTTATAAAAAATTTTTCGGTAGTAGTTAAACCTATCACGGATCTAACTCGTAAAGGAGCTGATCTGGTGAATTGGTCCCCGGCTGCCATAAAGGCTT
Source organism: Rhinella marina (assembly GCA_900303285.1). Taxonomy (NCBI): domain Eukaryota; kingdom Metazoa; phylum Chordata; class Amphibia; order Anura; family Bufonidae; genus Rhinella; species Rhinella marina. The sequence continues at coordinate 57,983 of ONZH01020992.1, read as the reverse complement.
TTGAAGATCTTAAGATTTGTTTTACGAATGCTCCCATACTGATTCAGCCAGATCAGAATAAGCCTTTTGTGGTTGAAGTGGATGCATCTGAGGACGGTGTTGGGGCTGTACTATCTCAGGGCTCTTCCACCTTAACCAACCTCAGGCCATGTGCCTTCTTCTCTCGCAAATTTTCTCCGGCTGAGAGAAATTATGATATAGGCAATAGGGAACTGTTGGCCATTAAGTGGGCATTCGACGAATGGCGGCATTTTTTGGAGGGGGCTTTGCATCGTATCACGGTCCTCACGGACCATAAGAATCTTATGTTCCTTGAATCTGCCAAGAGGTTAAATCCCAGACAGGCAAGGTGGGCTTTGTTTTTTACCCGTTTGATTTCTGTGTTACCTTTAGGCCCGGAAGCAAGAATGTTAAGGCTGACGCCTTGTCACGGAGCTTTCAGGCATGTCAACCTCCTGAGGCCCCCCCTGAGCCTATTTTGCCAGCCGACATCTTCATAGCTGCCACCTCACCTGTCTTAACCGAGGAAATCTTGGCCGGACAACATCTTGCTCCCACTGATACCCCCTTTGATAAATTGTTTGTGCCTGCACCATTGCGTTTGCGACTTCTGGGTGAGTGTCATGATTCTGTTTTGTGTGGACATCCTGGGGTCAATGCCACCAAGGATTTGATTTGCAGGAATTTTTGGTGGCCTTCGATTTCCAGAGATGTTCAGGCTTTTGTGTCCGCATGTAACATTTGTGCCCGGTCAAAAACTCCCAAGACACGGCCTATGGGCGAGTTACATCCATTGCCCATACCTGGTAGACCATGGTCCCACCTGTCCATGGACTTTATCACCGATCTGCCATGCTCTGAGGGTAAGACCGTGATCTTGGTTGTGGTGGATAGATTTAGCAAGATGTGTCATCTTATTCCTTTAAGCAAATTACCATCTGCAAAGGTTCTGGCTTCTGTGTTTATTGATCACATCATCAAAACTTCATGGAGCCCCTGAAAATATCGTGTCAGACAGGGGTGTACAGTTTGTGTCCAGGTTTTGGAAGGCCTTCTGTCAAAAAATAGGTATTTCTCTGTCCTTCTCATCGGCCTTCCATCCTGAGTCCAATGGTCAGACCGAGCGTACCAATCAATCCGTTGAACAGTTTCTTAGGTGCTATGTTTCTGACAACCAACATCAGTGGTCCAGGTTTTTATCTCTGGCTGAGTTTGCCTTGAATAATCGCGTTAATTCTTCCTCTGGGATGTCGCCGTTCTTTTGCAACATGGGTTTCCATCCTCGTTTTGGTTCTTTTTCGTCATCCAATTCTGTGGTCCCAGAGGTCAATAGTGTCTCCCAGGAACTGTGCACAGTTTGGGCACAGGTTCAGTCGAACCTGGAAAGAGCCCAACTTATCCATAAGACTAAGGCAAATAGGAGACGTTCTAAGGGGGTTGAGTTCAAGGTGGGGGACAAGGTATGGTTATCCTCTAAGAATCTGCATATGAAGGTACCCTCTTATAAGTTTGCGCCTCGTTTTATAGGTCCATATGAGATCATCAAGGTGATCAACCCGGTATCGTTTAAATTACGCTTGCCTGATTCCTTTCGTATACATGATGTCTTCCATAAGTCTTTGTTGAAGAGGTTTGTTGCTCCCGTGTGTCCTGAGGAACAGCCTTCACCTCAGGTTGAGGTGGCAGGACAAATGGAGCATGAGATAGCTGACATCATTGATGTGAGGAAAGTCCGGAACTCCTTTCAATATCTTGTGCATTGGAGGGGGTTCGGTCTGGAGGATAGGTCATGGGTCCCGTTGAGCAGGATGCATGCGGATACTCTTATCCGGGAGTTTCATCTGCAGCATCCTGAGAAACCGGCTCCCCCTGGAAAGGGTCCGGTGGCCCCTCGTGAAGAGGGGGGTACTGTCACGGGAGGCCGGCGACGCGCTCCCTCCGCGCAGCGCCGCCGGACCCTCTCCGCCCCCCTAGAGACGAGCAGTAGGAAATTGAAGTGCTGGTCTGGTCAGCCAGCACTTCATCAGTTAATTTGTCTGTTGGGTTTTTAGCCATGTGGTGCTGATCACACCACATGGCTACTTTGCATTGTTTTGACAGCTTGCTCCGCCTCAGGTCATGTGATGCTGGCCACATCACATGATCCTGGGCGGGCTATTTAAAGATGGCAACTGCCCTTTCACATTGCCTGTTATTAGTTTTTCTGGTGCAGTGCTTGCGTTTGTTCCCTGAGAGATATTCTGGTTTTCTTGACTCCCGGCTTTCTGACCTCGACTTCGATTTTGCCTCCTCCTCTAGTTTTGACGTTCCCTCCAGGTTTGACTCAGCTTGTTGACAATTCTCTTATTGTGTTTGTATTGTTCTGTGTTGTTCGTCTCGTGTTTCCCTTCCCTGCCTTCACTTATACAGTATAGGAACTGTCGCCCAGTTACGGTTTGGCTACCTAGGGCCTATACTGTAAGTAGGTAGGGTCAGAGGTGGGGTTCAGACAGGGCTCACTATTCCCTGTGTTCCTGTCGTGACATTGGGTCGAAGATTTATTGGCCCATATAAGATCATGGCCATTATTAATCCTGTGGCATTTCGTCTTGAACTTCCTCAGGCCCTGAAAATCCATAATGTATTTCACAGATCTTTGTTGAACCTCTGGAGCCATCTCCCTTGCCACCCGCGCCTGTCTTGGTGGATGGTAATTTGGAATTCCAGATTGTCAAGATCATTGATTCTCGAGTTCTCCGTGGGACTCTTCAATATCTGGTTCATTGGAAGGGTTATGGTCCTGAGGAGAGGTCATGGGTACCGGCATCTGACGTGAATGCCAGTCATTTGGTGAAAGCCTTTCACAGGTGTCATCCTGATAAAGTTGGTCCTGGGTGCCCAGAGGTCACCCGTAAAAGGGGGGGTAATGTCACGAGTGGGCTTGCGTCTGGTATCAGACGTTCTGCGCGGCTTTCTAAAGTGACATAATTTCACTTGCTTTTCCCTTGGTTTCGTTGCTGTTCACCACACCCCTTCCCCTCAGCTGTGGTAATTAGCTTTCTCCTATTTATCCCTTCCTCTCCCAGTATCCCTTGCGGTTTATACTTTCTGCCTTCTTAGTAGTGTGTGGTGTGTATCTCGGCTGAGATCCGGTTGCTGCGATATCTGCTTAAGATAAGTGACTTTTCCCCTTTTGTGGTTTTCCTTTTGGAGTCTCCTGTTCGTCCTAATTATTGGAGGAACGGGTTTACTCTTTCTTGTCACTAGCTGCAGGGTTTTCTAGGGTGCATTTATTATTAGGTTCCTGTGTATGAACTTTCCTACGACCCAGGTTTGTTCATACTGGTAGTCAGTCAGGGCCTAATTTCAGGGTTCCCTGCAGGAGGTGACCGTTTCCCTGGTTTTGGTCTTTTCCCTTCCCTCGTACGCTCGGTGTGGCTATTCCCCCCACACCAGAGCGTGACAGCAACTTGGCCAGTGCAGGGGGGGCATGGCCAGCACAGTGACTTCTCGTGTACAGACACAGACCTGCTTTATCAGAAACATCATCAGAGCAGGGAGAGAAGCTGACATCACAGGTCATGTGATCCTCAGTGAAATCTGAGAAAGGAGCCACTGGAGATGAAGTAAGGCCTTGTTCACACATCAGTTATTTGATCAGTTATTTCCATCAGTTATTGTGAGTCAAAACCAGGAGTGAACACTAAACAGAGATCAGGTATAATGAAAAGATGTACACCTGTTTGCTGTTTTTGCCCACACCTCACAATAACTGATAGAAATAACTAATCAAATAACTGATATGTGAACAACCCCTAAGTGAATTGTAAACCCCTTATATCTGATTAGTCAGAAACATGCAAAGAACAAACAAAATAACTTGGACAACCCCTTTGAGTACCGGGCCCATTTTTGGTTTTGAACTTTTGTTTTCATCTCTCCATGTTCCAAAAGCCATACCATTTTTAAATTTTATGTTCATATAGTCATATGAGAGCTCATTTTTTGCCAGATAAATTTTATTTTTTAAGGGCACTATTTAATTTACCATGTCTGTTATTGGAAAATGGGAAAATTCCTTGTAGGATTAAACGGAAAAAAAAATTCGCGTAGGTTTTTGTGGTTGTGACATCACGGCGTTCATTGTGCACTAAAAATGACATGACAACATTATTCTGCAGCTCAATACGATACGTTTTTTTTTGTGTTTCAAAATGACCAACACACAGTAGTGCGGCACGTGATTAAGCAGTGCAGGAGCTGCGACCGCCCGATGAGCAGCAGGGGCTCGGCAATCACTGACAGCTGAGCTCCTGCTGTATATGCCGGCATCAATGAAAACACTGATGCCAGCGCTTTAACCCTTGCTATTCCGCGGTAAGCACTGAAGGCGGTATGTTCGGGGTTAGTGGAGGGAGGGGGCTCCCTCCCCGTCCCCATCTGGTCCATGCGCTGCGGTGATGGGGACCCAATGGCTGGGAAAGCAGCCTGATGCCTTCCACAAGCATCGTGGATGCCTTCTATGGAAGCCTGTGAGACCCAGCCCCCTGGGTCTCACAGGCAAGCAGGCTTTCAGTGAATTACAATGATAATACACTCAAAGCCAATGCATTACAATACACAAAAGTTGAAGTCCCACAGTTGGACAAAAAAAAAAAGAGTTTTACATAATAAAAAATAAAAGTTTCAAGTAAAAAGAAAAAAGTACCCTTCTTCCATAATTAAGATATAAAAATGGGGGGAAAAAACAAAGCAAAATAAAAAATAATAGACATATTAGGTATTGCCACATGCGCAAAAACCAGCTCTATAATATCTTGTGATCTATCCTGTCAGATAAATGCTGTAAATAAAAAAAGCTGTGCCAGAACAGTTATTTTTGTCACCTTGCCTTACAAAATGCGTAATATTGAGTGATCGAAAAGTCATATGTACCCCAAAATGGTACCAATGAAAACGTCACCTCATCCCGCAAAAAATTAACCCCCACATAAGACAATCACTCAAAAATAAAAATTATAAACCAATCCATCAAAATCTGCGCTGCAAAAGCCATGTGGTGCTCCTTCCCTTCTTGCCATGTGCCCCTACAGCAATTTAGCAATTTTTCTAAATTCCATAAAACGCTTATGGGGTCAAAGTGCTCAGTACACCCCTTAATATATGCAAAATTAAGAATGAATCTGGATCGCACATCCTCATGCTATGTTTTGATCTAGTAATTGCTTCTCAGCATAATTTAACATCGCTACTCAGCGTAATTAATGGTATACTACCCCTATGTCATATAATACACATGAGGCATTAGTATACGTTTTTATCAAAAATCATAGGCCCACTCACCGCGCCAAGGTTGCCTCCTCGAGTGGGAACCTACTCTAAATTTGGTGCAGCGCTTCGCGGCGACCACCAGCGCCACAGCACCTGCCTCATGTGTATTATATGACATAGGGGTAGTATACCATTAATTACGCTGAGTAGCGATGTTAAATTATGCTGAGAAGCAACTACTAGATCAAAACATAGCATGAGGATGTGCGATCCAGATTCATTCTTAATTTTGCATACACCCCTTAATATATTCTTTGAGGGTGTAGCTTCCAAAATGGGGTCACTTTTTGAGTGTTTCCGCTGTAGGGTCAGTGTCTCTTCAAATACAAAATAGTGCCCAAAAACCATTCTAGCAAAATCTGCCTCCATCCTCCTGCTCCTTCTGACCACTGTCATGTGCAAATGCAGCAGTTTACTACCAAATATGGGGTATTTCTGCAGAATCAGAGTAATGCATATTGAGGTTTATCATGCTGTTAACCCTTGCTGTATTACAAGAAAAAAAAAATCAGCAAAAAATAATTTTTTTAAATTTCTTCTCCATTTTCTTGTGGAACACCTCAAGGGTTAACAAAGTTTGTAATGTCAGTTTTGAATAATTTGAGGAGTGTAGTTTCTAAAATGGGGTCATAGTGTCCATTACGTAAGCCCCCCAAAATCACTTTTTAAATGAATTGGTGCTTAAAAAAATGGTTTTGGAAATTTTCTTGAAAATTTGAAATATTGCTTCTGAAATTCTAGTTTTTCCAAATTTTTGGTAAATCTGGGATTTGTTTTATTAATAAAGGTGAAATATATCGACTCAAATTTACCACTGACATTAAGTACAATCTGTCACAAGAAAACAATCTTAGAATGGCCTGGATAAGTAAAAGCGTTCCAAAGGTATTACCACATAAAGTGACACATCCGATTTGCAAAAAATGGTGTGGGTAAGAAGGTGAAGGTGACTCTTACATTTTTTGCACAGTTTCCTCAAGTTGACATAAATCTGTCTCATTAAATTGTAGCAATGCTCATGGTGCCACAATGGTAAAGTCGGTAGCAGTAGCATATATTTTTACACTAAGCCATTTCTCTAACTCCCCTCAATGCCTACGTATATACGCGTAATCCTGCTCAGTCCCTCCTTCTGTCCCCACATACAGTAATATGTACTTATGCCCCCACAGGCCCACGCACAGTAGAATGCCGCCTTAATGCCCCCACACAGTAGTTATGCCTGCTCAGTTTCATAGTAACATAGTAACATAGTTTATAAGGCCGAAAAAAGACATCTGTCCATCCTGTTCGACCTGTTATCCTGCAAGTTGATCCAGAGGAAGGCAAAAAAAACCCTGTGAGGTGAGGTGTCTCTGCACATACAGTAGTTTTGCCCCCATAGTACGCCTGCACAGTAGTTATGCCCCATTAGTGCCCCCGCACAGTAAAATGCCCCTCAGTTCCCCAACAAGTAGTTATGCCCCCTTACTGCCTTCACACAGTACTTGTTGCCCCTTTGTGCTCCGCAGATAGTAGAATGTCCCTTCATTGCCCCCCCACAGCAGAATGTCCCCTCTCGCTAGTGCTGCTATGCTTCCCCGTTAGTGGCCACTTTACAGTAATAAAGCACCCTTAGTTAGTGCCTCCTTTACAATGTGTCCGCCTAACAATGGTCCAACTCCCTTAGATAGTAACAGTCTTACAATAGTCCAGCACCTTAGATAGTGCCAGTCTTGCAATAGTCTAGCCCCCTTAAATAGTTCCAGCCTTATAATAGTCTAGCCCCCTTAGATAGTGCCAGCCTTACAATAGTCTAGCCCCCTTAGATAGTGCAACCTTTCAATACTCCAGCCCCCTTAGATAGTGCCAGCCTTACAATAGTCTAGTCCCTTTAGATAGTGCCAGCCTTACAATAGTCTGGCCCCTCTTACACCAGTGAAGCCTGTACTGTTAATAAAATATAAAAAGGTAACACTTGCATAGCCCTGTTCCCCCAGTGAATAAAGGACATCCTGATCGTGTCTGCTGAGCTGAGCACAAGAGCGCACTGGCCACAGATGATCTTCATTTCCCAGCCTGTGCGCTCTCTTACTCAGCCCAGCAGGCGCAATGGCGTCACTTCATTGCACCTGCTGTGGAGGAGAACACTGGCTGGGTTAATGGTGAAGCAGGGAGCTGATGGCTATCTTCTTCACCATTGCATGAGACTATATGCATCTTTTAACATCTTTAAAGCTGAACCAAAGTAAACGTACCACCCAGCCTTACTGCTGGGTGACCCTTCCTTCTAATAAAGAATGGCAATAATGCAAAAAAGGGAGGGGAGAAGGGACCTTCAGCTTCAAACTGCGACCATGTCTAGAACCAATTTCTTTCACTCTTCATATAGCTCATTTTCCTGTGCTCCTGGTCCATCAAAAAAATCAACGTAGTCAGTGCAGGGACACTCTTCTGTTTTCAGACAATTCTGATGAGCTTGTGCCAGCTATTCCATCTAAAATATACTTATGCATGGATACAACCAACATAAACAGGTACTTTGGCACATTAATTAGCAGGCTCCACAACGCATGGGCACTGACAGTGGGGCCGCCGCATTTGGATCGCGGACCCCATTCAAGTGAATACAATAGTCTAGCCCCCTTAGATAGTGCCAGCCTTACAATAGTCTAGCCCCCTTAGATAGTGCAACCTTTCAATAGTCTAGCCCCCTTGGATAGTGCCAGCCTTACAATAGTCTAGCCCCCTTAGATAGTGCCAGCTTTACAATAGTCTGGCCCCCTTAGGTAGTGCCACTCTTACACCAGTGAAGCCTGTACTGATAATCAAGTGGGACTTGGTTTTTGTGCCGTCTGTGGACAGTAAGTTCCATGCTAAGTGTCAGGGGCCCTATGAGATATTGGAGAAAATAGGCAACGTATTTTACAAGTTACACCAGCCAGGTAGGTGGAAGCCGGAGCAGGTCTACCATGTCAACTTACTGAAGCCTTGGAAGGATAGGGAGAATTGTGTTGAGAACAACTCGCAGCCTGTATGTCTAGGGGAAGAGATTCCGGCACCTCTGTCTACTGCAGGGGAAGCGGCTGCCACGATACGTGTTGCTGACAGCCTTTTCTCTAAGCAGGCTCAGGAGGCCAGGGAGTTTGTTAGTTGGGACACGGATGTGTTCTCAGACCTCCCTGGATGTCCTTCCGTTATCCGGAATGGTATTGTCACAGAGCCCCAGGCGAAAGTCCGGTTAAAACCATACCGGGTGCCTGTGGCTCGGCGACAAGCCATCTTGGAGGAAGCATACTTGGGGTGTGGCCACGGTCTGTCACCACCAAGCCAAAGAGGGGAAAGCCAGGGTCACCAGATGTTTCTGGTTTCTATAGAACTTCAAGTTCGCGGTGGAACATAAAGCAAGCCGGTTACAGGGAAATGCAGATGCCCTGTCCCGGGTCTACTGTTTGGCGAGTGTTCACCCCTTAAGGTTGGGGGGGTATGTGACACAGTGAAGGGTCTGTTAGTAGATGGGAGGTATTTTCCTCCAAGCATATGCTGCAGACACTGATTGCAGCAAGGTGAGGTCAAGCACTGGGTCGGATTTCACTTGCCGGTACAGGCTTTCCGGGTGCCCAACTCTCATAAAAAGTAGCAGTGTGATATAGCTGTCTCTGCTAAGCTGTGTGAGGCTTGTGCCTGGATGAAGGCTTGAGACCTGTCTGGGAGGACAGGTGGATTCTTTCCTGGACTTAAAACTTTGGTGTGGACCTCTTTATGCAGAACCTGCATCGTGGTGTGAATGAACACCAGGACTTTCAACTAAGGTGAAGTTGTTTTTGCTGAGTTGTTAAACCTGCTTGTGTGAATAAAACACTGCAGTTTGATTAAGAACTGTTTTTGTGCCTCTGTTCTGCGTCCGCTCACCCTGCCTACCAGAGCAAATCCCCACACTACTTACCTGGCTCCCCGCGCCACTCCTGGTCCCCGCACCGCCACAGCTGCGTCTCCCTGTGAGCGGATAAAAACATCCGGTGTCCGTGGGGAGCATCCAATGTCAGGAAGTGATGGGGGTGAGCCTACTAAAAACTGTGCCAAAAAAAACATCTTTTGGTCAGCTTGCACAAAAATGTATAATATTGACTGATCAAAAATTCATGTACCAAAAAATGTTACCAATAAAAATGTTAACTCTTTACACAAAATAGAGCTCATACACAGGATGATTGGCAGAAAAAAATATGGCTTTCAGAAAATGAAGACACAAATACATGATTTTTTTCAAAAATGCTTTATTATGTAAAATTGAAATAAAATAAAAGTAGACATATTTGGTATTGTGTCTGTAACAGCCTGTTTATAAAAATAGCACATGATCTAACTTGTCAGGTGAACGTCATAAAAAAAAATATAGTACCAATAAAACTGTCACCTTATCCTGTAATTTCCAAAATGGGGTCACTTTTTGGGAGTTTATACTCTAGGGGTGTATCGGGGGTCTTTAACTATCACATGGCAACTTAAAATTATCCCAGTGAAATCTGCACCAAATATGGTGCTCCTTTCATTCTATACTCTGCTGTGTGAACATACAGCAATTTACGACCACGTAAGGGGTTTTTTTGTGAACTGCAGAATCAGGGTAATAAATATTGAGTTTTCATTGGCTGCTAACCCTTGATATGTTACAGGGAAAGATTGATTAAAATGGAAAATTTGCCAGAAAAAATGTCATGAAGTGCAATGTATGGCGAGAAAACAGTCTCTGAATGATTTGGATAGGTAAAATCTTTCCACAGTTATTACCACATAAAGTGACATGTCAAATTTCCACTAAACGGCCTGGTTCTTTAGGTGAAAAATGGCAAGGTCCTTAAGGGGTTAAAAGTCACTTGAATGAGACTATCAATTGTAATTACACTGCACCGCCACTAAAGGCGGCGTGCAGTTAAACAGTGAAGAGGATGCAGCACTCACACGAGTGCTGCATCCCCTTCAAACAGCAGATGGGCAGTGGTCCTAGGAGTCCAACTCCCACAGGCTGTTTTGCATCTGTTTTTCATAGCTTTTAAAAATAAATTCTCATTGTCTTTTTTATAAAATCCCAACCCTTGCTGTTAATTGCCCACATAATGGCCCTCAGCAGTAACAATGTCCCCCATAGTAGCCACATCAGTAATAATGTCCCCCATAGTGAACCATAATGTCCCCCATAGTGGCCCCCAGCTGTAGTAATGTCCTCCATAGTACCCTCCAGCAGTAATAATGTCCCCCATAGTGGTCCTCAGCTGTAATATTTAGTTTTTTAGCAGAAAAAATATACTTACCTTATTCACTCTCCCATTTATTGATTCTGAAGGACTTGCCAAAGGACCTGAGCTAAGTGTGATGATATCACTGCTCGCTCCCAGCATGATTGTGTTGTGATATCATCATGCTGAGCACAGGTCGTTCAGCATGTGTCTCACAATCAGGAGAGGAGGGACTGCGTCTGTGCATGCAAGTTGATAAGGTGATTGATTTTTTAACTCCTAAAAGGTCATATTGAACTAGCATACCCCTCTTTAACGGTCGTTAGACAGATGCACTCCTGTCTAAGCAGCTATTTAAAACTGTGCCTTTGAATTCAATGCAGTCCTTCTGGCTGTGAAAACAGACAAAAATGGGACATGTCCTATTTTTTGACAGCCGCTATTTACTGGTCATTAAAAAATGGCCATGTGAATAGCCCCATAGTCATTTATTGGTGCTAAAAATGGCCGTGTGACAACCACAAAGCCATTTTTAATGTTCGTGTGCATGTAGCCTTAGTTATCTGTCAGGAAAATGTGCTTTATTGTATAACACCTCCTTTCCTGCAAAGTTACACTGCTTTCCCATTAAATGATTAAATGGGGTCTTTCACCTGTTTTTTTCACCTATATAACTAACAGCAGTGCCCCACAGAAGATTGCAAACACATCCCAGACATACCCGTCTGTACTCTATGTCTGTATTCCATGTCTAGGAAAAGCACTTTTATTCTGCTGGAAAACAGCTCCCAAGTGCCTTGCTGAATGTGAAAGTAAAAAACAGCTTTCTCTCCCGACTCGATTTCTAACAGCTATATCTTCTGATATACTGGATATAATGCTGTGATTTTGGTATCATTTGAAAGCTTGGAATGCCAGCTTTCACAGAAGGTCATTTTTCTATCTGCCACCAATCCCAAGATATGAGCAGCTAAAGCAGCCCTCCCCTCTTCAGTCTGGTTTGCTTTGAGCACTTGCAGCAGCAGAGCTGGGCACTTGGGAACTATTTTCCTGCAGAATAAAAGTGCTTTTCCTGGACATGGTATTCAGACACAAAATGCACACAGGTATTTCTGGGATGTGTATGCAATCTTCTGTGGGGCAATGCTCTTAGTTATATTGGTGAAAAACAGGTGAAAGACTCCTTTTAAGTCACCCCCTTGACAGGCTAAGCACAGAGGATTTTTCTAAAACTGTATACAGTACAGCAAATAAAATCCATAATATTGTGCCAGCATAGGTGCACTCACATTAGTAAACGTGGGACAGTGTTTTCATTCACTCATCGTCAACTACCATCTTGGAAATGGAGAGAAATTGAAACATAAAACATACTAGAAAGTTGCAGAACTTTTCATTTATATAGTGATTAAGCTTTATCTATATAAAACCGGAAACCTCTGTAACACTGAATACCATTTTGTTTCTGGTGCAGTGCATGGCAATTTTCTTAGTGTAACACCTGTAGGTTGGGACATACACGGACAGTGAGCTCTAACCTAGAACCCGCTTTCCCTACCTACTTGCAGTACAAGCTCTAGGTACAGTAGCAAGACCGCAACTGGTCAACATTCCCTATGCTACTAAAGTGCAGACAGACAAACACAAAGAGACAAATTACACAAAAGACCGAGTCATATGTAAATGGCTCAGAATCAGGAGGAGAATACAGTAAAAAAAGGGAGACAGAAAGTGATCAAAAGACAATCCAAGGTCAAAACCACATGGGATGCACAGTACAAATCAGTGGTCAATTGATAAGACGAGGTAAAAAAACACGAGCAATATAAATCAGCATAGGAACAAAAACCAGGAACCTAGCTATTGAGCCCAAACAAGACTATCACTGGCAATGGTGTATGGCCAGGACGGGGTTAACATAAAACACTGAGTCCCTGGATTAGCACCTGATAGGCGCTCCATTAGTCAGAAACACTTGCACACAGAATAGAGCAGCTGAGCAATCAACCCACTGCTAATCTCCTCCAGCATATGCCCGCTACAGGGAGAAACAGAACATTACATCCTGTTACTAAGGATGCTGTTGTGTCACCAGGGAGCGTGGCTTAGCAGCACATCTCTCCTGGCATGTCTCACACTGCTGGATCTTGGACAGATAAGGCTTCAGTTTTTGTGACAGTATCGGAATTGCACCTCTGTGGATTGGCAAAGGTTTGCCCTCTCTGATGAGTGACATTTTCTGCTTCATCGAAAGGATGGACATTAACATCAGGTGAGAAAAATCAGTGAACAAACACCCTGTAACCATTGCTAGAAGAACACAAGCTGGTGGTTGCAGTGTTATGAGCTGAGGAAAGTTTTCATGGCATCCTCTGGGCCCACTCATTCATGTGGAAGGCACTCTTAATTGATTTGAGTATGAATCCATCCTTGCAGATCATGTACACCCATACATGCTGACTGTCTTCCCTGGGGAGGATGGGATCTTCCATCAAAACGATGAGAAATTAACATGACTAGAAACGTTTGACATTGCTTGGAGGAGCATGACCAAGACTACTCCGTACAGTATTAGAATGTATTGGCTCCGATGAGCCGCAGTTATTACTTCGCAAAGTCATGGCTCCAGATATCTGTGATTACCTCCAAGGGCCTTACTGAGTCACTCCCAGAGCGTCTAGCTTCTGTCCGTGCTGCTCAAGGCGTTACTCTGGATATTAGCTGATGGTAATAATAATGTTGCTCAACTGTATATAACGCTGGGATTTGATGGTACTTCTTAATCAATGGTAGTTCAACTGCCAGGTCTTTAAGTGGAGATGTGTTGCAGTTCCCTGTAGTCCTGCTACACAAAAAGAAATGCCAAGGGGACATCTATTCCTTGGATATAGGCAGGGGCTTAGCTAGAACTGACTGGACCCCGCAGCATGTTTTTGTATGGGGCCCCCCACCAAACACACACTTCTTTGCAACCCCCTCATTCCATGAAAACCCCACTCATTTGGCTATTTTGCGATTAAAAAAAAATGTATTTACTGTTATTTTTAGCATCCATTTTGACAAGGCGCACATGACCGCTGCAGCCAATGACTGGCCGCAGTGGTGATGTGTCATAGCACATGTCCCACTTACAAGCTTCATGGGTGACACATCACTGCTGCAACCAGTAATTGGCTACAGTGGTCAAGTGCCCCGCTGTTTGGAGACCCAGGACCTGCACAGATGGCAGAGATGCTAATTATGGCACATTTAAATATGCACACACCCAATTCCAGCCCAGGACTATCATAGAACCGCTTGTGTGCATATGTAAGAGTGCCAACGTAATCACTAGTACACACCGGAGCAGCAGGCAGAGAGGGGATGTACTGCATGCTATAGTACAGGAGGCTGGCAGAGGAAGGAGTGGGCAGAGGTTGGGATCAGCATGCAGCTGCCAGGTAGCCATCCCACCCTCTGCCCACTCCTTCCTCAGCCAGCCTCCTGTATTATATCATGCATGCAGTGAAAAATGGAAATGTGAACAAGGCCTAATATGTCATCTCCAATCCACAAGATAGAAGATAAGTATGTGATTGGTGAGGATCTGACCACTGGAGATCAGAAGGAGATCACAGTTGCTTTCTAGCAGTCAGACCCCGACTGATCAGATACCTTTCCCCTATCCTGTGCATAGAGGATACGTTTTTATGCTGGGATAACCCCTTACTGTACAAAAAGAAACAATACTGGATTACAATATGATGTATACATTAAAAAAATAAAACAATAAAAAAAAAATATATATATATATATATATATATATATATATATATATATATACAGACCAAAAGTTTGGTCACACCTTCTCATTCAAAGAGTTTTCTGTATTTTCATGACTATGAAAATTGTAGATTCACACTGAAGGCATCAAAACTCTGAATTAACACATGTGGAATTATATACTTAACAGAAAAGTGTGAAACAACTGTAAATATGTCTTATATTCTTGGTTCTTCAAAGTAGCCACCTTTTGCTTTGATAACTGCTTTGCACACTCTTGGCATTCTCTTGATGAGCTTCAAGAGGTGGTCACCTGAAATGGTTTTCACTTCACAGATGTGCCCTGTCAGGTTTAATAAGTGGGATTTCTTGCCTTATAAATGGGGTTGGGACCATGAGTTGTGTTGGGCAGAAGTCAGGTGGATACACAGCTGATAGTCCTACTGAATAGACTGTTAGAATTTGTATTATGGCAAGAAAAAAGCAGCTAAGTAAAGAAAAATGAGTGGCCATCATTACTTTAAGAAATAAAGGTCAGTCAGTCCGAAAAATTGGGAAAACTTTGATAGTGTCCCCAAGTGCAGTCGCAAAAAACATCAAGTGCTACAAATAAAATGGCTGACATGAGGACCGCCCCAGGAAAGGAAGACCAAGAGTCACCTCTGCTGCGGAGGATAAGTTCATCCGAGTCACCAGCCTCAGAAATCGCAGGTTAACAGCAGCTCAGATTAGAGACCAGGTCAATGCCACACAGAGTTCTAGCAGCAGACACATCTCTACAACAACTGTTAAGAGGAGACTGTGTGCAGCAGGCCTTCATGGTAAAATAGCTGCTAGGAAACCACTGCTAAGGAAAGGCAACAAGCAGAAGAGACTTGTTTGGGCTAAAGAACACAAGGAATGTACATTAGACCAGTGGAAATCTGTGCTTTGGTTTGATGAGTCCAAATTTGAGATCTTTGGTTCCACGTCTTTGTGCGACGCAGAAAAGGTGAACAGATGGACTCTACATGCCTGGTTCCCACCGTGAAGCATGGCGGAGGAGGTGTGATGGTGTGGGGGTGCTTTGCTGGTGACCCTGTTGGGGATTTATTCAAAATTGAAGGCACACTGAACCAGCATGGCTACCACAGCATCTTGCAGCTGCATGCTATTCCATCCGGTTTGCGTTTAGTTGGACCATTATTTATTTACCAACAGGACAATGACCCCAAACACACCTCCAGGCTGTGTAAGGGCTAAGACAGAGACACACGCATGTGTATATATGAAAATGTATATATATATATATATATATATATATATATATATATATAGAGAGAGAGAGAGAGAGAGAGAGAGAGAGAGAGAGAGTGAGAGACACACATATGCAAAAAGATACGCACACGCACTTACATATACATACAAACATTATATATATATACACACACACATTATATACAGAAAGACAGACAGGTATATATATATATATATATATATATATATATATATATACACACAGAGATAGACACACACATATAGATACATGTAGATAACACATATACTGTACATATACACATGTATAAACATACACAATATACACACATGTATACATCACACGCCATTTGTACAGTACACAAATGAAATTAACACCCTTCACATATGAACCTATTATTTTGCAGGAGGGAAGTGGGGAGAGAGAGTGGAGTCCATCAGAGGAAGCTGCAGCTGAGTAGCAGGCACAGGGCAGGCCTGGGATCCTCAATGGCTGCAGACATTCTTCCCTCACCCTCCCTCTCGACAAAGCAGTGAGGAGGGAAGTCAGTTGCAGTGTGAAGGGGGGGAGGGGCAGTGATTAAAGGGAACCTGTCATCACCTTTATGCTGCCCATACTAACAGCATTATAAAGTACAGACAGGTGAGCTGATTTCAGCGGTCTGTCATTTATAAGTTAAAAGTAAGTGGTTTCCGAGAACCAACATCACAGTCATTGCAGACTAGGCCTGCAAAAAGAGTCCCAGCCACCTGAGAAGAGTCCTGGTTATTCATAAATTCCTGCCCACCTGCTGATGAATGACAGTCTTCTACCTAGTTTTCTCCCTTTCTCTCTAGGAGAGAACTGCCAATCATCAGCAGATGAGGGGAGAGCAGGAGATTAGGAATAACCAGGACTCTTCTCAGGCAGATATGACTCTTTTCAAGGCCCGGGCTGCAATTATTATGATGCTGGTTCTCAGCAACCACTTACTTTTAGCTCATGAGTGACACAGCGCTGAAATCAGCATTTCTGGCACTAATTTATGCTGTCCTCAGTGATGTCACCATAAAGTTAATGCCAGGTTCCCTTTAAGGTAGCACAATGAGTTTAAGGTGGTATAAGCAGGCTGCAGCTAATAAGTGTTGGGAAAACGGAGAACAGCAACACAGCTGCAGCCTGTCCCTTCTTCCTGATCTATTACTGCTTCAAGCTAGTACTGCTTGGGGCCCCTTCTGAGCTCAGGCAGAAGCAGCTGCTTCCCTGGTAGATACGCCACTGGGAGATCCCAGAGGCTGGACCCCTAGAGATTGGAATGTAATGACTTAGCTACGCAATGTACAATAATAACTTTCTTGAATTAAACTTTAAAGTTATCTGCTTACAGTACATAATTTGCCACTGTAAAGTATAGTTAAATAAGTATGCAATTAAGAATTATTCATACGCATTTTATCCTTTTCAGAGCTGTCTTCACCTCATTGTTTCTCAAAGAGTAAATGAGGGGATTTAACATTGGGGTTATAGCAGTATAGAACACGGCAACTGGTGCTTCTATGGCATAGTCTATAGAGTTGGGACTCAAATAAATTAAGACAGGAGGTCCATAGTAGAAAAACACAGCAATCATGTGTGATGCGCATGTGGAGAAAGTTTTACGTCTTCCTTCAGAACTTTTTATCTTCAGGATCGTGCTTACTATATGTGCATATGATATTAAAATCATTAAGAAACAAATTAAAGCAACAGCCCCAATGTTGGCTATTATTATGGCATTGTTTAGAGTGGTGTCTGCACAAGCAAGTTTCAACACTGGGGCTATATCACAAAAAAAATGGTCAATCCTATTTGGACCACAAAAAGGTAGACGGAAGGTTAATGTAGTATGTATCATTGAGTGAAGAGAGCCAATTAACCAAATGCCAGCAGAGAACTGTCTACACAGCCTCAAGTTCATGAGGTTTGGGTAATGTAATGGCCTACAAATGGCCAAAAAGCGATCATATGCCATGACCGTATAGAGAAAACATTCTGTGCTTCCCAAAAAGTGATAGAAATACAACTGGGTAATACATCCTTGGAAAGAGATAGTGGTTTCATTCTGTACAAAGTTTGTCAACATTTTGGGCAGTGTGAGTGTCGATAACCAAATGTCTAAGAAAGAAAGATTGAGAAGAAAGAGGTACATAGGTTTCTGGAGGTGAGGATCTCCTTTCACTACTAAAATTAGGAGAACATTCCCTAAAAGAGTAATCAAGTAAATAAATAAAAACAACATGAAAAGTGGAATTTTCATCACTTCAGAGTGTGGAAGACCAACAAGGACAAACTCCATCACTGAGGAATAGTTCATCTGCCCCATGTTTGTTTTTTTTTTTTGTCTAAGAATGAGATATGTCACTTACTTATCAAATACTGTAGATATAGTTTCAATAAATAAATTGTGCTAGTCATTAATGCACAGTCAGATTTAATATAACACCATATGCTGTAGAACATCCATCTGAAATTCTGAAGAAGGTGGGAAAACTTGGTCAGATCTCTTTTTGTGGTTCACAATCTCTTTGAAAGTTCCACAGACCTAAAATGCATTTTAAGTAATATGGTATATACAGTACATTGCTTATGAGAGTGCTAAATCTACTATTCTTGTGGAACCAAACAGACATGAAAAATGATCATTGATGTACTAGAAATATGGAGACTTTATATTCACAGAAATTTGAGAGCTATATAGAAAGTGCAACCTATAAAATAACCAGACAAAAATAAAAATGATTTAGTCTACTGTGTGCTCAATAAAGTAAAAAAATGTTTGTATTATAAACCTTGCGTCTTCATGCTATACATACCATTAGTGGTTTAGTCTAGTATATGCTGTTGATGCATCCATGATCCATGCATGTAGTGTAGCCAGTGAGGCTATGTAGATAGTGGCAAGTATATCACCACATATGATGATGTGGAGAAATTGTTGCCTTATATAACCTGCCTACATCAGGTAACTCTGCTAGTATATGTATATGGTTGGTCCCCAAAGGAAACATATTCCCTTTGCTGTTATTTAACTTATGCTGTTATTTTCATATGAGATAAACAGTATATATAACATTTCTACACTGCATCATTTTAGATTAGATTTGGTCTAAATAAATTTGGTCTGAATTGAAGTGCCCTTAATGACACTCAGATGCCTGCTAGGACTGTATTCAACCCCTTTTAAATTCTTTAATGTCAAACAATATTAGTAATGTAATCAAAGTGACAGCAACATTTATGGCAATGGGCAAAATGATGGTAGCAGGTGGTAACACACAGCCTGTTTAATAATACATTACAGTGTTAGATTTCTTATGTTTTTTAAAACAAAAATTGTCAAAAGTCTGTGTGATAAACTGGCTGTGCATATGAAGCGAGACCCTGAGAAGCGGGAGCAGAGGATGGGATTGGTAGTGGCCCTGATGATGATATGTCATGGTGTACTCCCTCAGGCTGTCACTCCCTGTAATCAATGCAGTGAATGAGGGGCGCCCTGTGTTTCCTTGGAGCACTTCTACTTGTGGGCTCCCTGCTTGATGGTGGTTTGTGGGTGCTAGAGATGAGCAAATCTATTCGTCGATTCGTTGATTTATATCGAATCCTGGAAATTTTCAGCTGCGAAGCAAATCCAAAAATTAGTTGATTCACTCCGTTAAGATTAGAAAATGTTCCTAAGGAATTCTACGTATTCGCTACGTACTTGTATGATAAATTGTACGCTAATGCGATGTATAAATTACTCTATACGCTGTTGCATACGAATTCAAGTAATAAGCGAACTTTTACTGTTAGTTCGTTATTCGTGTGCCAAAGCCAGGGAAGAAAGCGGTCACCTGACCTAGTGGGCAGGACTTGCTCTGATTGGCTCAGGCTCGGTAAGCCAGTGACGCATCACTTCTACTGCGACTGCTGAGACGATCAGAAGCACTGTGTGTGAAGTTCTGAGACACTGAGACCTGTGTTGTTGAAATTGGGGTGTAATTGTTCAGGGAATCCATATTACACATCAGGGATACTGCAGGGCAAGTGCAGGGCCAGTTCAGGGCTAGTAATTAATCAGACAGGGAGAGAGAGAGAAGGAGAGAGACAGGGACAAAGACAAAGACCAGCTGCAGGGCCACAGAGTGAAGTGAAAAATGTCTGGAATGGATAAGCAAAAGAGGTCCAGTTCCAGCCAGACCTCGAGCTCTAAAAAAAGGAGAAGGTGGCACAGGGCAGCAGTGCCAAAGGACCTGTAGCCGGAGCTTCTACTTGTAGAATTCGCAATACTTGGCCGGTGTTCCACCGGGCTAACCCGCCAAGGTGCAAAATTGTAGTGCAGAAGTGGATGACATAGTGCTGTTAAGAGAGTCAGAGACCAGGCCAGATAAAACTTAACAACAGTCTCTTTTTTTTACTTTATGTGCAGTACCCCAGTGGGGAGGGGTATCTGCAGTTGTTTTGTAATGTACTATACTGTAATACTATGTTATACACTGCTATGTAATGTGATACACCCAGTATGCTTAAGCATGAGATAGACATGGCCAGAGTTAAAGGGGTTGTCTCATCTGAGACAATGAGGGCATATTGCTAGGATGCTGCTGGGACCTGCGCCTATATTGAAAACGGAGTGGGCCAAATTGGTGGTCAGAGGACTCCAATCTGGCCACCACCAAGCACTATCCCCATAGAAGTGAATGGGAGCACACATGCATGACCGGCCACTGCTCCCATTCACTTCTTGCATCCACGTGGACATTTAGCAAGGGCACCTCCAAACTACCATCAGGCAGTAGCCTTAGCTACAGGAAGTGCACCAAGGGAATATAGGGTGCCCTTACTTGAATGCATCAACCCCAGGGAGTGACAGCATGAGGGTGTACACAGTGACACATCGTCATTAGGGCCACTCCCACTCACATCCTCTGCTCGCTCCTCAGGGGCTCACTGCATATGCAGGATTGAAGCTGTAGTACATCCAGCAGTAGTTTGTATACAATACAAAGTCCTCCCAGATGTCCCAGCATGAGCTAACAGATTAATACAGCATTAGCCCTCAGATTACTCTGACTAAAATGTCTGCTATTGGGATTGCTGTCTAACAGCTGTGCTCTGGCAACTGTGGCTGTAGTGTCGACTATTCTGGGATGCATAGGGTGTCTTAAATTGTTATCACTCTGCAGCAGGGTCTGGATTGCCTTCAGCTGGGTTACCTTGCTGTCTTTTTCTCTTGCTGTAGCCATAAATATCCTCCTTCTTTAGTTCTTGCTTTCCTGCATCTCCTGGAGCGCATGGAGGTGATCGATGATCCAGGGCTTGCAAGCTGGAGTATATGGGAGAGGAGCACATGGGGACTGCTCCTTCTTCATCCCTCTCTACAGCTACTCTGATTGGAGCCAGAGATGAAGTGAGCCCATACCCTGAGCTCCAGAGAGGGCTGGGCCAGGATTTTTAAAACTGAGACATTGCCTGGCTCATGCTGGAACACTTGAGTGTGCATTACATAACAGTAACATTACAAACATTGCACAACAAACCAAACTTTGCATATACTTCCAGGTCTGGGGTACTACACAGACATCAGAAGCTAAGTCCTCTGACTGCAAGCATTTCTTGCAATGTCTGTATTTTCAGTACCTCTTCCAGGAGTCTCAACGAGAGCCAGACACCTAATATGAAAACATAAACACAGTATGAGAATGCTAGAGGTGACCATAACATAGCCAGAACAGCGACATCTGCTGTAATATACAGCAGAAGGAAAGCAGTAATACAACTCTGGAAAGGGACCTGACATTGTGTTCCTTACTTTCCTGGGTAAGTAGAGGAAGCAATTTTCTGGTTGAGAGAGGCATCACATACAATTGGAAGTCACAACTCCAGTTAATGAATTTAATAAGGTGTGCCGCTGGATTCCCATTCACTGTAATGGTATTCAGCAGTAATCTGTCTGCTTTCCGGCATATATGCCAACTTTCGGCCGGACAAAAATGTTGCGTGTAGCATTGTTTGTGTGGCTGAAAGCCAGCTTGTACGCTGGATACAGTAACCTGATTACAGTGCCGGAGTTCACAATACAGATCTGAACCTAGCATGTGTCCCTGCTTACGTAGGTGGTCTGGTACTTGATGTAAGCAATGACTGCTTTATACTGCTCTTATAGATGATCCTGCATATGCAGTGTAGAATTCCAGTGAGTTGGAACATCACAGATCAAAAGGTGTAAAGACAGGCTATTCTGTCACTACAAGTCTTGGATTGTGTTATTGGCGACATAAGAATGGCTGAAATGCACCCACACTCATCTGGGCATGGTCAAAGCAACAATACGTTCTGAAAAAACTATTCCCCAAATGCAGTTCAGTCACAATGTTCCTGCTATTGTCACTGAGTATGTTGACCAGATGTAGGTGGCAGGGAGATATTCAGCAGAAAATTTGCTACTCAAAGCCAACAGCAACTGATCGACTGTGTGGCTTCTCTTGTCCAGGCTCATTAGGTTTAAGCATCATGGTAGCATGTAAGCCTATGACATGTGAAAGGGGGAGAGGGAGTGGAAGGATGGGAAGATGTCCATTGAGGAGGACATGGAGAAGGTGGATAAGCACCTGGTGTTATAACCAGACCTGCACAACCATGGAAGTGTCAACAACGCATAGTCACCACTCCCGTGCAGAACATTGACCCAGTGGGCCATGAAAGACATGTGTAACACCCCAGAGTAGTGTTACAACTCTGCGTAACCAGCTCCTATCTGTGTGAAAGGGGGAGAGGGAGTGGAAGGATGGGAAGATGTCCATTGAGGAGGACATGGAGAAGGTGGATAAGCACCTGGTGTTATAACCAGACCTGCACAACCATGGAAGTGTCAACAACGCATAGTCACCACTCCCGTGCAGAACATTGACCCAGTGGGCCATGAAAGACATGTGTAACACCCCAGAGTAGTGTTACAACTCTGCGTAACCAGCTCCTATCTGTGTGCTACTTCTAGAAATGTAATTCTGTGCATTGATGTCATCACCAGCATTAATATGTATTATATTCAATGTTATGCCACTGTTTCCCATGTAATGTACCTGGTGTACCAGCAGGTGTCAGTAAATACTATGGCAGATTCAGATGTAGTTTTACCAGAATGGTACAGTCCTTAGTCCATTCTGACCCCCTCTGCTGGAGAGAAGTTGAGCTCTTCCAACTTCCTGCAGTGAGGAGGGAATTACAGTTTAGTCAGGTTATTGTCCCCTGTACCCTGATTGGGGAGGACATGTGCAGGACAGCAAAGCACCTTCAGCTCTGCTGTACCCTAAAGACTGAGTAATATAGCCTGCAATAAGGCACAACAATACTCTCAAGGGAAGCCAGACTTAAGAAGTAGCCTCAGCTTAGAACAGGAAGCCTGAAACCTGAATTTCCAAGCATCTGCCAAGTATGCAATAAGCTGCACTTGCTGGACACCAAGCTGAAGGATGAACATAGTTATCTGCATTCAAAGATAAGTTAATAAAACTACGTTGGACCATTCATACAAGTCTGCGCATCATTCCCACCTGACGACTCTCAATTACTACTACTAGTAATTTTCTGCAGCCGGAGCCACCGCCTGGGGCCTGTTCGTCTCATGAGGTAGGAACACCGTGACAATCCCACCAAAGACTTAAGTGGCCTAAATACCCCTTGGCACTCCTACCCCTGGGACATAAAGGAAAATCACCTTAGAGGGCCCTGGAGGGGGTAAGGGTCGCCCCCGTAGCAACCACGGCACCCCGAGCACTGCACATGTACTCTCCCTGACTCTAATTATTGATCCACATGTTGATAGTGCGGTGCACCTTACCACACAGAAACAATTTTAAGGACCTGCCCACATTCTCTGCCTCAAGAGAGTACATGGCAGGGATGGCTTTCTTTGAGAAATAATGACTAATCACAGCAGAATCCAGTTAGTGGTATGGCAGCAACTGTATCAACAGCAACTTGGTCAGATTAGTGATTAATTACAGTGTCACAAAGCATATTCCTTTGTATGTAGCAGGCATAATGGCGGGGAATGGCAATCAAGATGCCTCCCGTCATCAAATTCCTCAGATGACGCGTTCATTGAGGCCTTTCAGGGGTTAATCAGTAAAAAAAAATGTACTCACACTTGCGGTAGCAGGGTCAGGCAGGCTGTTCCGTACTACAGCTTGCTGCAGATTTTCTCGGGCTGCTTCTCAGCATGTTTACTGTACTGCGGTCGGATCTCCAGCCCGTCCCCATTATAGTGAATGGGGCCAGAGCGGACTTCCAGCGGCACACATGGTCTAGTGTTAGTATGGATCCAGCTGGGGAACAGCCTGCTGGACCCTGCTAGCGCAAGTGTGGAAGTAGTCTTATCCGTTTGCTTGCAGAGAGACTGTGCAGCCATCTTGACTGAAGACACCATGTGAATTCTCGAGCAGTGACATTATGACGCCATCACTGAGGACAGTGACGTGATGACGTCATCACCGAGGCTAGGCGTGGTAACATCATCATTGATGGATTGGCCAATTTGAGTAAATGGGCGGTGGGCTTAATTTAAGGGGTATATAGGTGGGAGCGGGAATTTGATAGGGGCCATTTTGCAGTTTTGGGGAAGCCATAAGCAGTAAGCAGACCGTTGTTGTGAGTTACCCCTCTTACCTAAAATGTCACACCTGGAAGCTTTACTGAGTGAGCTTCGGGCCACAGCTGATGTCCAGGGAGATGAATGGGTCCAGGAGCAGCTTCAAGGGCTCCTGCGGGGGGTCGGCTGAGGCTCCAACTTCGCTTCCACCTGGTTCTCACCGGCCGCAGCGGGCCCACCCTCCGGCGCGCCTAAGTCCTGATCAGCCCCCCAGAGTTCAGTGCTGCATTAGGAGTCCCTCCTGGGACCCTTCCCGTCAGCAGGCGATGGGCCAGGCTCCTGCCCGTGCACCTCGGCGGAGAAGGAATCCAAAAAAGTAGGCGTGACTTTCGGGGTGGCCGGGTCGGTCACCGCCTTCTTCTGCAGGCAGCGTTGGAGCAGGAGCAAGAACGGCGGGCTCCCCTCTGTGTCCAGGTAGGGAGGGGGCCCCTCTGCAAGAACAAGATAGTGGCCAGAACGGAGCTGAGGCGGGCCACGTGGCAGGAGGCAGCAGGCTCTTCTTCTCCAGTGAGCAGCATGGAGCTGGCTCCACCCCCCCTCCCATCCAGGCCTCTGGGAGCAACGGCTGTGTGCTGCTGGGGGACCTGGGAATGAAGACGCATCGCTAGGATCTTCTGGATCTGCGCAGAGGAGGGATCGGCTGGATTCTGGATCTGCGGCTGATGGGAACACAGCACCCAGGTGAGATGACTTGGGGATCTTTATTGCATATTGTAGCAGGTTCAGGGGGCGCCCCCCCGCGGATTTAGGCAGGGGTTTAGATCAGTTACTAGGTGGTCTGGCGGGGTTGTTGGGGGGGAGTGCGACGGGGGGGGGGGGTCACCTTTGCCAGTGTCGGGGGTTGGAGAGGGTTTTGGAGGATCATTGGGTACTGGGTGGGCTGTGTCGGGTGCACGCGGGGCTTAGTGTCAGTTGAGATGCAGGCGGGGGGACCGGCGGAGGACGAGTCCGTTAGGTGTGAGGCAGTGACAGGTGCCGTATTTGAGGGACGATACGTGTCACCCAGAATGCTGCAGAAAGCATTCTGAGTAGGAGGTTCGGTTCATCAGGAGCGTGTCACCAAGGTGCCCAGCCTTGGCGGGGTAAAGGCCAGCAACTCTGTGTTTACTGAGGTAGTCAGTGAACACCTTAATAGTTAGAGTAGCTGGTTCCAGCTAGTCCGGGTCTGGCTTTTACTGGGAACAGGCAATGTGCTGGGTGGATGTCTGTTCCCCATGCTCCAGTTCAGGATTTCAGGCATGCTCATGTCCAGCATTTCTATTTAATCCTGCTGCTGGACTTGGGTGAGTCTCAGTCTGGGAAGTTGGCAGTTGGTGTGAGACAACACTGACTGTGTGTGCTGCATTTATTTGACCTGGCTGCGATCCAGAGTTTTGGCTGTATTGTTTAGAAAACCAAATAAACAAGGACTTTGGTGAAGTTTGTGGTGTCCCTGCCTCTTTTCACTGGTCAAGTAAGTACGATTCTCTACATAGGTTAGATGATAAAGCAAGAGGGGAGGTCTATGTCTGTTTTGAGGGCCCGTTGGGGGCACATCTAAAACAGGAGGTGCGTGAAAAAATATGGAAAGGGCAGTAGGTGGAAATATTTTCCTTGCTACCCTTGGAAAAATTTAATTTGGATAGGACCAAGAAGGATGACAGCAAGAAGGAGGATGAGGAGAAGCGGCGGTATCGTTTGATACCACGTACTTTTCCAAATTGGTTGCAGACATTTGCGATTTTGGCAAAAGTGATAGGGGAAAAGATAGAGTGCTGTTTGCCGCTTTTCTGTTACCTGGATGCTGTTGGGAAAGCATATTGTGTATACAGGGGCTACGACGAGCAATTTAGGCAGCGGAAAGCAGTTTGGCCTAACATTCGGTGGGATCATAAGGATATTGCCTTGTGGTTAAAAGTTACGGCCCCAGTCAGGTTCGGTCAGTCCTTTCTGGGGGAATTGGGGGACCGAGGCCAATCCAGTTTTGCGGCAGCATCCGCAAAAGGATTGTGCTTCTTGTTTAATGAACTGTAAATTTGGGGCAAAATGCAAATTCAAGCATGAGTTTTCCATGTGCGGGGGTGCTCATGGAGCCACACGTTGTTTTAGGGGAAACAAACAAAAAGGCGGGGGGGACCTCATAGCAAAGGTGGAGACATCGGTACAGCTGGAAAGGATGGAACCATTTCTAAATAGGTATCCAGATAGGACGGCGGCAGAGAGAAGTTTAGTTCTTTTTTGCAATGGGCGGTGGCGGACGCGGCGGGGTGTTGGTCTATCATCCATTACTTGATGATTTTTTTATGTATTGCTCCCCCGGATTCGAAGGTTTGTTCGGTGTTGTTGCACACGTTGTGCACGCTGTTCGCTAGTTTTGGGGTACCTTTGGTGGCGGATAAGACGATGGGT
Organism: Rhinella marina; assembly: GCA_900303285.1. Taxonomy (NCBI): domain Eukaryota; kingdom Metazoa; phylum Chordata; class Amphibia; order Anura; family Bufonidae; genus Rhinella; species Rhinella marina. Next base: position 31,405 of record ONZH01020992.1, on the reverse strand, counting down.
TCAGCTACCAAGTTAAGTTTTCTAGGGATAGTAATTGATACCAGGGCAGCCATCAGGAAATTCGGGGCCCCATACAGCCAAAGTGTCTGGGCCCCCCCAACACGCCCCAAAACCGAACAGGCCTCCTGCCCCCCGCAGTGACCTTTCACAAACACGGTTTGAGGCCTGTTGCTACGACAAGGCACACTCTTTTGGTAGATTACCAATAGGAGTCAATAGGAGTCATACTTTTGGTCAAGTATATTTATTATAGTGCAAATATGGCATCAAAAACTAAAGCATGGTGAACAGTAAACATATAAAAGTGTTTAACAGACAACATATAACAAATATAGAAAGTAAGCTTAATCAGCACACTCACAGATGGGTGTTTGCATGGAGAAAGATTTATTAAAGTAGGAATGATATCTCATACTTAATAGTTAAAATTGGGGATTAAAAATGAATGTAAAATATAATGTAAATAACAATCAAAAAATAAAATAAAAAATAAGATAAAATGAACCCAGAAAAAAAACAAAAAAATGGAATAAGAGAATATAAAAATATTAAAATAAAAATAAATAAATAGGGTTTACATCGATGTTATGCAGTTGGTAACAGTAATAGCAATAGTAATAACCCAGGAATGTTATATAGTCGCCAGTAGATGGCAGTATAAGCTAAAAAATAGGAGCCTGTAGTAATTAGAAACGAATTGTAACAGTACGGTAGTAAATTAGTAATTAGGCAGTGATGGATACAAAAGAGTTGTGTCCAATATGAGAAAAAAGAAAAAGGAAAAAAACAAAGTGTCCAATTGATCACTGTGCTGTTGAATCCTTACAAGTGAGTTTTCCCATGCATGATTGGTATATGCAGTCTTAGTCAAACATCCATGTATGTTTCAATTAATGATTATAGTTCATTAAAATATAGTTCATTAAAGTATTGTGTCACTGTAATAAGGACACTGTTTTTTTGTAAATGAATGGGTACGTTACCCTCCCTTCATGGGTGATCCTCCTGTATAGCCGATGATGATGCCGTCCGTATCACTGCTCCCGCTGACTAAGATCTTCTACTTTAAAATTCGCGCGTAAGGTTCGCGCCTTTTTGATTAGCGTTTCCACGTGGCGTCCCACGCTGGAATGCTAAAAATAGATTGCACGGGGGCGCGGACAAATGTTCCGGTACGGATTTGCTTAATTCGCCGATATGTTCGGTAAATATCGCTCAGGCCTGAGATGATTGACTGTTAAGAATTATATATGGGTCTTCCGGCTGCCACTATGTCACCATACGCGTTTCGGGGTGCTCCCCTTCCTCAGTGGTGTGGCATTTGGGGAAGAAACTTGTTCTTTTATAGTCCATAAGTTAGTTTTAGGGCCGGTGTTGCTCCTGATTAGTAATTGGCCATTAATGAATAGTTGTTAACCCTTTGGTTGAAGGATTGGATGTCTAAATATTGTGGTATCAATTTTATATTTGGGCAGACATGTTATGCCTATATCAGCTAATAGGGAATTAATCTCATATAATAAAATGATAGAAAAATATAGATAAATATAGGAAAAATAAAGAAAAAATAAAGAAAAAATAATAAAAGATCAAAAATATAAAGATGTGAAAATACAAAACTGATGGAGATGTATATGGTGGAAATAATTAATATATAATATAATGATTATTAAGATAAAATAGAATAAAATAAAATAAAATAAAATGATCCAAGATGGATGAGACAATCATGATGGGCATAAGTAGATGTATATATTGTATATAAAAAGTATAAATGAACGATCATTAATAATCTATAAGTTAAGGAAGAGGTGAATTAGGTACCATTGTACCTTATTATTGGTTATCTTCTTATCCCCATGCTTATCCTTATGTACACTAATGTGACTGCGATAAAAGTATCGGAGTGATCAGTGGTATATGAATGGAAGTGTTACGTCTTGAATGTGATTTATTCAAAAGGCAATATTTTATCTGAGAGAATTATTGAAGGCAGGTGTATAAATGCGTAGTGATGATTAGTAAATGTATATATATAGAGATTTGTAATACTTGATTTCCAGTGTTATATCTATTACACCTTATTTTTATTATATGATGTCTAATTGATTCTTTTTGTATTATTAATTATCCTAGGTACTTGATTGGTGTTTGAGGTTGGGGGCCACATCAGGAGGGGGATCAGGGTGCTGGTTATTATACAGCCTGACCCTGATCCCTGTCCCGGCATGGCACCCAATCTAGGTGGTCGATTTTCAAATGAATCCAAAGATTTCCAATTCAGCGTTCAAGCCATCTGGGGTCATAGAATTGAAATCGAAAATTCGTCTAGACTCTAATCTCGACATTTGTGCGATATTATTACCACCCCTCCAGGACTTGGGGACTCTTTCAATTGCTACATAGGTAAGTGAAGTGGGATCTTTGTTATGTATTTCTTTGAAGTGTTTGGACACTGTATGTTGTTCGTAGCCTTTCTTTATGTTAGATATATGTTCTGCAATACGCTTTTTGAATGGCCGTTTGGTCCTGCCCACGTATTGTTTCCTACATGGGCAATTTAATACATAAATAACATCAGTAGAATTGCAGGTCAGACACTCTCAAATTTTATGTATGTATGTATTAGTGGTGGACCTGACTTCTACTGTTTTTTTGGGGAATTTAGTGATTCTACAGTTGCTGCATTGACCGCATCTGTAGAATCCTTTTAATTTTAGCCAGTTGTTGTGTTCATCTTCCGGTTTATGTTTCTTTACCGTAGGGGCTATTTTCAAGCCTAGGTTGGGTGCTTTTGTATAGGTAAAGGTGGGGTGGTCTGGTATCATTGGTCCTATTATCTATGTATCTCCGCCATAGGACCAGACTTACCCCCAGCTTGGGATTGATGATCTCAGACTCAACCGACATCATTAAAACACTAGAGAAACTTAGTTACAAGCCCCATTGGTATATTGGAACAATGGATGTGAATTCCTTATACACTATTATAGATCACGAACAGGGCATTCTCGCCACGAAGGAATGTCTGGACAAAAACAAGACACTCTGTGAAAAACAAAAGCAGTTTATAACGGAAGGCATAGATTATATTCTTAAACACAACTACTTCTGGTATAAATCTGACTTCTACTTACAACAAAGAGGGACCGCCATGGGTACCAGATTTGCCCCCAGCTATGCCAATTTATTTATGGCCATTGGGAGGATGAGATCATCAATCCCAAGCTGGGGGTAAGTCTGGTCCTATGGCGGAGATACATAGACGACGTCATATTCATTTGGAAAGACACAAAGGAAGAACTAGATACGTTCATTGCTGATATTAATCATAATAACTATAATCTGACCTTTACCACCAATATAAGTAGAGAAAGAGTGGAATTCTTAGACCTAAACATTGAGGTACAGGAAAATAAACTCATCTGTAGCACTTATAAAAAACCTACTTCAAGGAACAGCTTCATTCTATTCACAAGTAGCCACCTGCCCCGATGGTTAACAAACATTCCAACCAGCCAATTTAGGAGACTAAAGAGAAACTGCACTATAGAAGAGAAATTTGAACAAGAAGCGGTAACATTAAAATCACAGTTCATTCAAAAACAATATCCCAATGATATAATAGAATCTTCATTCGAAAAGGTAAAGAAGATGAACAGAGAGACCTTTTTCGATACAACAATAAAAACTAATGCTGTGATGGAGGGAGAAACAATTAGACTCATCCTACCATTTTATCAACAACACAGAAAAATAGAAACTATTGTAAAAAAACATTGGCATTTTTTAAAAAAAGATAAAATAATAGGACCAATGATACCAGACCACCCCACCTTTACCTATACAAAAGCACCCAACCTAGGCTTGAAAATAGCCCCTACGGTAAAGAAACATAAACCGGAAGATGAACACAACAACTGGCTAAAATTAAAAGGATTCTACAGATGCGGTCAATGCAGCAACTGTAGAATCACTAAATTCCCCAAAAAAACAGTAGAAGTCAGGTCCACCACTAATACATACATACATAAAATTTGAGAGTGTCTGACCTGCAATTCTACTGATGTTATTTATGTATTAAATTGCCCATGTAGGAAACAATACGTGGGCAGGACCAAACGGCCATTCAAAAAGCGTATTGCAGAACATATATCTAACATAAAGAAAGGCTACGAACAACATACAGTGTCCAAACACTTCAAAGAAATACATAACAAAGATCCCACTTCACTTACCTATGTAGCAATTGAAAGAGTCCCCAAGTCCTGGAGGGGTGGTAATAATATCGCACAAATGTCGAGATTAGAGTCTAGACGAATTTTCGATTTCAATTCTATGACCCCAGATGGCTTGAACGCTGAATTGGAAATCTTTGGATTCATTTGAAAATCGACCACCTAGATTGGGTGCCATGCCGGGACAGGGATCAGGGTCAGGCTGTATAATAACCAGCACCCTGATCCCCCTCCTGATGTGGCCCCCAACCTCAAACACCAATCAAGTACCTAGGATAATTAATAATACAAAAAGAATCAATTAGACATCATATAATAAAAATAAGGTGTAATAGATATAACACTGGAAATCAAGTATTACAAATCTCTATATATATACATTTACTAATCATCACTACGCATTTATACACCTGCCTTCAATAATTCTCTCAGATAAAATATTGCCTTTTGAATAAATCACATTCAAGACATAACACTTCCATTCATATACCACTGATCACTCCGATACTTTTATCGCAGTCACATTAGTGTACATAAGGATAAGCATGGGGATAAGAAGATAACCAATAATAAGGTACAATGGTACCTAATTCACCTCTTCCTTAACTTATAGATTATTAATGATCGTTCATTTATACTTTTTATATACAATATATACATCTACTTATGCCCATCATGATTGTCTCATCCATCTTGGATCATTTTATTTTATTTTATTTTATTTTATTCTATTTTATCTTAATAATCATTATATTATATATTAATTATTTCCACCATATACATCTCCATCAGTTTTGTATTTTCACATCTTTATATTTTTGATCTTTTATTATTTTTTCTTTATTTTTTCTTTATTTTTCCTATATTTATCTATATTTTTCTATCATTTTATTATATGAGATTAATTCCCTATTAGCTGATATAGGCATAACATGTCTGCCCAAATATAAAATTGATACCACAATATTTAGACATCCAATCCTTCAACCAAAGGGTTAACAACTATTCATTAATGGCCAATTACTAATCAGGAGCAACACCGGCCCTAAAACTAACTTATGGACTATAAAAGAACAAGTTTCTTCCCCAAATGCCACACCACTGAGGAAGGGGAGCACCCCGAAACGCGTATGGTGACATAGTGGCAGCCGGAAGACCCATATATAATTCTTAACAGTCAATCATCTCAGGCCTGAGCGATATTTACCGAACATATCGGCGAATTAAGCAAATCCGTACCGGAACATTTGTCCGCGCCCCCGTGCAATCTATTTTTAGCATTCCAGCGTGGGACGCCACGTGGAAACGCTAATCAAAAAGGCGCGAACCTTACGCGCGAATTTTAAAGTAGAAGATCTTAGTCAGCGGGAGCAGTGATACGGACGGCATCATCATCGGCTATACAGGAGGATCACCCATGAAGGGAGGGTAACGTACCCATTCATTTACAAAAAAACAGTGTCCTTATTACAGTGACACAATACTTTAATGAACTATATTTTAATGAACTATAATCATTAATTGAAACATACATGGATGTTTGACTAAGACTGCATATACCAATCATGCATGGGAAAACTCACTTGTAAGGATTCAACAGCACAGTGATCAATTGGACACTTTGTTTTTTTCCTTTTTCTTTTTTCTCATATTGGACACAACTCTTTTGTATCCATCACTGCCTAATTACTAATTTACTACCGTACTGTTACAATTCGTTTCTAATTACTACAGGCTCCTATTTTTTAGCTTATACTGCCATCTACTGGCGACTATATAACATTCCTGGGTTATTACTATTGCTATTACTGTTACCAACTGCATAACATCGATGTAAACCCTATTTATTTATTTTTATTTTTATATTTTTATATTCTCTTATTCCATTTTTTTGTTTTTTTTCTGGGTTCATTTTATCTTATTTTTTATTTTATTTTTTGATTGTTATTTACATTATATTTTACATTCATTTTTAATCCCCAATTTTAACTATTATGAGATATCATTCCTACTTTAATAAATCTTTCTCCATGCAAACACCCATCTGTGAGTGTGCTGATTAAGCTTACTTTCTACATTTTGGTATTTTTGTGTACGGTCCAGGTGTACCGTTAATCAAGCACCTCTTGATCCATTCTTAAACAGGTGGAGGGCCACTATATCTCTATAGTAGATCTATATAACAAATATAACATTATAAAGTGCAACTGCTAGGGCCGCCACTATCTTTTAATGTTTTAATAAAGAATTATGTTAATTACCAGTGGGGGTGGTCCAGTGCACCTAAGGGCTCCTTACGTCACCCTGCCAGCAGTCCTGAGGTAATCTGATGTCCTGGTGCCTGTGCCTGCTCAGCAACCTCTGTGAATCACTGCATAAGGGTCAGGACTTCATATTTCCTCAGAACCAATGGGGAGGAAAAGAAGGAGCGTTCATTGCATGCCCCAAGGAAATCCAAAGTCCCAGCACCTGCACACTGATTCACAGAGGCTGCTGAGCAGGTACAGGTACCGGGACTTCGGATTACCGCAGGACTGGCGGCTGGGTGACATAAGGAGCCCTTAGGTGCACTGGAGCATTCCCACTGCTCCTAAACTGGTAATTAACATAATTCTTTATAAAAGCATTAAAGGATAACCATAGAGGCCATTTTGATGGAACTTACAGTGCTGAAGTCAGGGTCATCAGGTGCATAGCATGATACCTTCAGGTACTATGCTGTGCACCTGGTGCTCGATTCCCTTTAAACAAGGGATATATAAAGACAAAATACTCATGTACCACACTATAAAAATAACTTTATTAGATGCATGCATCTATAAGTGTGTGGTCACAAGAATGCCAATAAATAAGCATCAGCATTCAATGGATAAAGTAAATGCAACAATGTTTATAACTATATGTAAACTTCACCATAGGTGTAAACAAAAAATTAAACCAACTCAAATCACTTTGAGCCTTTATTGCATGGGTAGGGAACCTTGGCTTTCCAGTTGTTATAGAACTACAATTCCCATCATGCCTGACGGGAATTGTAGTTTTCCAACAGCTGGAGAGCCAAGGTTCACTACCCCTGCTCTATTGCAACAAACAGCTGGTCCCAGCAGCTCCAAAAAAAGTGTACAGTTGGTGCAACATGGTCCTTGTGCTGACTGCATCACAAGGACTGCACTTCTCACATCATAACCCACTTATGATGCAGGGAGCTCTGAGCACTTGGAGCTGCAGTGAACTGTAATGACAGCGTTTGTCTTTACAGTGCACTGCCACTCCAAGCACTGTGGAATTCCTTGCATTATAACTGGCTTATGGTGCAGTCCTTGTGACGCGGTCAGCAAGGACCATGTTCTGCAAACTATACTCTGGCCTGAAGCCACATCAGCTAGATCTTGGTAACTAGAGTAAACTAATAATAACATGTTACTAATAATAACATGTTCCTAAGTATCTATGGGGGTAAAGTAAAGCTGTTATTTTCTTCAAGAGATGTTCACAGTATCTGGAAAATCTAGTGGGTAGCAAAAATCAACTTTCTATCCAATCAGCAGTTCAGTTTGAGCAAAGTAACCGCAAATTCAGATTCACGGAGCAATCAGTCTTCTTACTTTCTGATTTGCAAAATCTTTTATTAAATCTTTATAACAGAGTTGTCTCGCAAGTTCATGTTCAATGGAGAGGATTGCTAGGCTGTTTAGACGTTGTTCACTCATTGTAGAACGCAGATAGTTCTTGATCAATGAAAGTTTGCTAAATGCCCTCTCTCCTTCTGCCACTGAAAGTGGGAGGGTAGTGAAAATCCGAAGAGCAATACACACCTCTCCAAATATTCCTTGAAGCTCTAGTTCGTAGATTGCGTTTAGCAAATCTAAGGGACCCGTGTTTTCTGGAAATGTAGCTTCATACACTTTCTGAAGATGTTGTAGCTCACTGACTAAAGATGATGTGAAATCATTAGGGTATGCTGAGATCAATTCTTCAGTCGATGCCACCAGATCTTCTTCGCTTATTGTTCTCACTTTCAAGATTGGAGAAAATAGTTTGCAGACTTCTTCCATAGATTGGAAGCGCTGATGAAGGTCAGAAATTATTGTGTCCATTGCCACAAGGAAGACATTAGCTTTAAAGTGCTCTTCGGGATCTTTTGCATCATGATGCTTTGACTTCCTTTGCCGCAGTTGTTGGGGGTTCAGTAGTTCCTTGGGAATCTCCATACAGTCTGCTACTGCACTAGCTTCAGAAAGTAAAACAGGCCACTTTTCTCTAAGCAGCTTCATTTCGTCAGAAAGAGCTTTAATGTTGGCAACTCCAATTTCCATTGAAATAGACCTTGATTGAAGTATTTTGTTTCTTTCCTCAAAGCTGGTAAGAACTTTTACCCAGAATGTTGCTAAAACCACTGCCCAAAAAGATGAAAAATAGTCATACAGACCTTGGGCATCTGAGTGTGCATCATTTGAAAGTTTTCTGGAAGCAAGAACTTTTTCCAGAGCCTTCAAAATGCTTGGTAGGTTCTGTGCAATTGGCCATACAGCTTCTATTCTTGAACTCCACCGAGTTTCACTTAAACCATGCAAAGACCTTCCGACTTCCTCAATCAGTGTGTTCCATCTTGCAGGGCTGCTGCTGAACAGTATATATAGCCTGTTTACACTACCAAAAAATGTCTGCATTTCAGGGCAGCTTGCGGCTGCATGCACTCCCACAAGGTTTAAAGAATGTGCAGCACAGGGACAAAACAACGCTGTTGGGCATGTCTCCTGGATTTTGGCTCTTACACCTTTAATTCTTCCAGACATGTTGGCTCCATTATCATATCCCTGCCCTCTGCAATTTTGGAGATCAATGGCATGTTCATTCAGTCTTGACATGATCATATCAGCGATTTCTTCACCTGTCTTCTGAAAAAAATCATAGAATTCAATAAATCTTTCTTCTATATTCCATTTTCCATTTTGGGGAGCTCTGTAAACGTATCGCAAAACAATTACATTTTGCTCGGTGTGTGACACATCAGGGGTAGCATCACAAATTATTGCAAAATAAATTGCTGCTTTCCTTTCGGAAAGTATGGCATTTAGGACATGTTTTCCACAAATATTAATGAATTCGTTTTGTGTAGCCCAAGAGAGGTAATGACCTGGAAGTCTTTCCCTTTTCTTGACTAGCCTTGACTTTTTCTAAATGCTCTCTCAATACAACATCGTATCTTGCCAATATTTCCAAGGTTCCCAGAAAGTTGCCATTATGGATTTCTCCTATCCTTTGGGAGCTCCCCCTGAATGCCATATTCCGGGAAGCTAGATGCAATGTGACATCTAACAGTCTTTCTAAAAGTGCCACAAACTTATCAGCTTCCTTTGACAAATTTCTTTGAATCTCAAAATCAACACCATGACCACCTATAGATTTCTGAAGTGTTCTCCAGCTCCAGTAGTGCTTTCTGTGTTGGGCAGATTGTTCATGCTCTGGCAACTTCATGTACAACCGATGCCACATGTACTGTGATGGATCAAAACCATCCTTCCTACAGAGGATGCTTCCTTTTTTACTGAATCGGTCATTAGAAAATGCCATACAAGTTACACAATAGAGCACTTTTTTGCTTGGACTCCATCTCAGCCAGTCTCTTAAAACCTTCTCACGTCCATTTGATGACTTGGCATAAAGAAGAAAGTCACTGAAAGAATGGTCCTTAACATCTTTAGGTAGCGATTGTGCCATATTCTTTAATTGTTCGGCATTGAAAAGTCCAGAGAGGACAATCTTCTCCCTTTCATTGTCCTTGAGGACATCTGGCCAAAGTGCTGGGTCTTTCCAGTCAATTTCTTCCTCACTTGACTGTTCTAAGGAAGTTAAGTTAAGGGCAACATCTCGAGTCTCAGGGTTAGAACGTACATCTGTGCTGGAAGGTGTTTCTTCTTCCATCTCTGTACAAGCACTGGAAGACATAACTGAGCATGAAGAAGAATCTTCTTCTATAGTGACAGGTCTTTTTGGGGACGTGGTGCAGGACTGTGTTTGTACACCTTCTTCTAATACTGCACAAGGTGGCACATTACATGTTTCATCCTCTTCTTCCATCACTGAAGAAATGCTTTCAGATGCAGCCTGACATGATGAAGCAGTCTGCACAATCATTTCCTCAGAAGCTTCTGTCCGTACTTCTTGAACTTCATCTCCCCTGTCACTTTCTGGATTTTTAAAGTACTGCTTTATGACTTTTTTTTTCTTTAACTTTTCCTCTTCAGCTTTACGCTGTCTTTGCTCCTTCCGTTTTTGAGAGCCATATTTGTGATGGTACATTGTTAGGGTTCTCAGAATTTACTAGCCAAGAGAAAAATAATGGACTTTTGCTAGTAATCAAGGTCTATGAAACACTGCTTGTTATGTATAAGGCTGTGTTCCAACTCTCACATTTTATAGCGTTTTTTTTTTGTTAACATAATAAGAATCAAAATTTCCTGTACTGGTTTTGTAATGTGATTAGCATTACCAGGCTTAATCAGATTCTTCTTAAGGCTGCCTTCACACGCTGCAGATTTTGGTGGAGATTTTATGCTGCAGATTTGAAGCTTCAAAAGAACTTTGGCTGGCCAGCAGAAACTCAGTAGCAACAAATCTGCACCATATATGCAATGTGTGAAGGCACCCTAACAAAGAAAGTCTTTCAATGGGTGCTTTCACACGTAGCGTGTTTGCTGCGTGTTTCTCGGGACCTGCCCAGCAAACCCACTGCGGGTATTTTCCTTGTTGACTATAATGGGATTGGAATAAATCCGCAGTAGTATTGGATTTGTGGATTGTCAATGGGGAAAATACCCGCAGCGGGTTTGCTGAGCTGGTCCCGAGAAACACGCAGCGGGATACATGCAGCAAACATGCTACGTGTGAAAGCACGATTGCTGATTGCTGCCTCCATTGCAAGTGAATGGGGGCTGCAATCAGAATGACAGACCATGGGATGCCAAAACGGCCTCAGCGCACTGATGTGTGCTGGATGCCTTACATTATTTATTTGGAAGATGGGAAAAGGGCTTTTTTGAAGTTTTATTATGAGGGGGATTTATTGTACAAAAACCTTTTATTTCATATATGTTTAGGTGCCCACAGTAGGGCTAGTACTATTTAAAAGAGCCCTTTCACCAAATCCTTAGGACTTGTTCACATTGCGTTTTCGCCCTCTCTTGCCAGGATGCGTTGGTAACCAGTCAGAATCAGCTGCCAGCTTATCCCAGCAAGAACTGTGGGCCCCACTTAAGTGCAGGCCATTAAAATGAAGGGTGCCTACAGTTCTCTTTGCAGGGATATGTTGGCAGCTGATTCTAATTACCAACGTATCCTGGCAAAAAGGGGCGAAAACACAATGTGAACAAGGCCTAAGGATGTTGTAACTAAGCTGTTCATGGGTTGTTAAGGGATCATCATATGGTGGTTAAGAAGGTTAAACTTGTGTCACTTTTTCACATTACAGGGGTCCTCCTGCTCTGGGGAACCCCTGCCCAGAAGTATATTAGAAAGTAAAACAACTTTCTGATATACTTTATAAAGGTGTTTATTACCTGGGCAGGGGTTCCCACAGAGTCCTGGAGCCGCTGGTGGGCTAGAGCAGATGATGTCATGACTCCTGGACCAGGAGAGGCGTTGGGTCCTCCAGTGTGAAGCAGGGCTGTGACATCACTGTGCTTATTATCCCTGTACTGTGACATCACTGTGTTTATTATCCCTGTACTGTGACATCACTGTGTTTATTATCCCTGTCCTGTGACATCACTGTGTTTATTATCCCTGTCCTGTGACATCACTGTGTTTATTATCCCTGTACGGTGACATCACTGTGTTTATTATCCCCGTACTGTGACATCACTGTGTTTATTATCCCTGTACGGTGACTTCACTGTGTTTATTATCCCTGTACTGTGACGTCACTGTGTTTATTATCCCTGTACGGTGACATCACTGTGTTTATTATCTCTGTACTGTGACATCACTGTGTTTATTATCTCTGTACTGTGACATCACTGTGTTTATTATCCCTGTACAGTGACATCACTGTGTTTATTATCTACAGACGGCCCTGATTACTAATACTGGGCTTAGTGCTTGCCGGTATGGCAGGCCAGCACTAACCCCAACATCTATTACCTCGGCACCCACCGCCACCAGGGGTGCCGGGAAGAGCCGGGTACCCGCAGGACCGGACCTTCTAAATTGAGGGTCTGGCTCTGGGGCGGCTGCAGGCTGGTACCATTAGACTGGGAAGGGCCAATAACCGTGTCCCTTCCCACCCTGGTAGTGCCAGGCTGCCGCTGCTGGTTGTATCTGGCTGGCGAAGGAAGAAAGGGGGGACCCCATGCCATTTTTTAACAAAAATAATTAAATAATTAAAAAAAAATGGCGTGGGGTCCCCCCCTTTTTTCCTTCGCCAGCCAGATACAACCACCATTTTATTAAAAAAAAAAAAAAAGCTGGTCCGACATAGTCCACCGAATCCGACGTAGTCCTCTGCATTCACGACCCTGAAAAATAGAAAACAAACACACAAACACAGACCACTTACCTCTTCCTGCAGTGGGATAATACACACAGCGATGTCACTGTACAGACATAATAAACACAGCGATGTCACTGTACAGGGAAAATAAACACAGTGATGTCACAGTACAGAGATAATAAAAACAGTGATGTCACAGTACAGAGATAATAAACACAGCGATGTCACTGTACAGAGATAATAAACACAGTGATGTCACAGTACAGAGATAATAAACACAGCGATGTCACTGTACAGAGATAATAAACACAGTGATGTCACAGTACAGGGATAATAAACACAGCGATGTCACAGTACAGAGATAATAAACACAGCGATGTCACTGTACAGGGATAATAAACACAGCGATGTCACTGTACAGGGATAATAAACCTCAGCTCAACACATTGTGCCCCCATCAGACCTCAGGTCAGCGTCTTGTGCCCCCATCAGACCTCAGGTCAGCGTCTTGTGCCCCCATCAGACCTCAGGTCAGCGTCTTGTGCCCCCATCAGACCTCAGGTCAGCGTCTTGTGCCCCCATCAGACCTCAGATCAACACAATGTGCCCCCATCAGACCTCAGATCAGCGTCTTGTGCCCCCATCAGACCTCAGATCAACACAATGTGCCCCCATCAGACCTCAGGTCAGCGTCTTGTGCCCCCATCAGACCTCAGGTCAGCGTCTTGTGCCCCCATCAGACCTCAGGTCAGCGTCTTGTGCCCCCATCAGACCTCAGGTCAGCGTCTTGTGCCCCCATCAGACTTCAGATCAACACAATGTGCCCCCATCAGACCTCAGATCAGCGTCTTGTGCCCCCATCAGACCTCAGATCAGCGTCTTGTGCCCCCATCAGACCTCAGATCAACACAATGTGCCCCCATCAGACCTCAGATCAACACAATGTGCCCCCATCAGAGCTCAGGTCAGCGTCTTGTGCCCCCATCAGACCTCAGATCAGCGTCTTGTGCCCCCATCAGACCTCAGATCAACACAATGTGCCCCCATCAGAGCTCAGGTCAGCGTCTTGTGCCCCCATCAGACCTCAGGTCAGCGTCTTGTGCCCCCGACCTGTTCTGCGCTGGCGCTGCCATCAGGCTCCCCGCTCCACTGTCTTCCCTGCAGGCGCACACTATGACCTGACGCTGCGTCAGGTCATAGTGCGCGCCGGCAGGGAAGACAGTGGAGCACGGAACTTGATGGCAGCGCCAGCGCAGAACAGGTAAGTATGCTTTTTTAAAGTGGCTGGGTGGGCTGATCTGAGGTCTGAGGGGGGGCACAAGACGCTGGTCTGAGGGGGGCACAAGACCCTGGTCTGAGGGGGGCAAAAGACGCTGACCAGATCCAGATGTGTACTAGTGAAGCACACAGACACAGCTCTACACCTAAAAAAAAAAAAAAAGATAAAACCACACATAACATAACACAATTTACACTCACTTCTTGTCCAAGTTGTCCTGGTCCTGGTGTCCAAGAGTTGTCCTGGTCCTGGTGTCCAAGAGTTGTCCTAGCTGGCGCGGTCTCCCCTCCGGGCGGTCTCCTGAGGAACGCCGCCCACGTCACAAACAGTGCGCCGCCCAACAGAGCCGGACTCCGGGACTCGCATCTAGATGGTGTCGCCTCAAACAGGTGAGCGTGCGCCCTGGCCCTGCCGACTAGTCCCGCCTCCCGACATACAACACCGGCCTCCGAGTCCAACCCCCGGCGGGCCCGTTACAGGCGGGCCGCCCGGGCCGGCGGGCCCCCCCCCCATGTGTCCTAGAGTCCGGGCCCCATAGGGCAGTACCAGTTGTACTTCCCTATCGGCGGGCCTGCTTGATACCATTAGGATGGAATGTCGATTGCCTCTGGATAAGCTCATGGATCTGAAGAAGGAGGTGTTAAGGGCGGGGCGTTTATGCAAGTTTAAATTACGGGATCTTCAATCCCTACTAGGCAAGCTTAATTTTGTGTGCAGGATCATGCCTATGGGGAGGGTGTTTAGTCGGCGATTGGCTTGGGCAACGGCTGGGGTGTCTATGCCGCATGATTAGATTTGTTTGGGTAGTGTTGAGGGCAGATTTGCATGTTTGGAGTTCCATTTTAGATACATATAATAGTAGCTCACTGTTTATGGGTGATGTAGTTGATTCTTTTGACTTTGAGCTGTTTTCAGATGCGGCTGGGAGTGGTGGTTTTGGGGTTTATTTTAGAGGCCAATAGTGTGCGGAAGTGTGGCCGGATAGTTGGGTGACAAAGGGTTCGGTTAAGAATCTGGCTTTATTGGAACTGTTTCCAATAGTGGTGGCTGTGATGCTTTGGGTGAGTTTTTCTGTAACAAAAAGATCAGTTTCCATTGTAATAATTTGAGGTCGTTCAGGCGATCAATAAGTTTTCTGCGTTGTCACCTTTGGTGGTAAGGTTGTTGCAGCGTTTGGTGCTGGAATGCTGGTGGTGGTGCATATACCTGGGGTTGACAATTGTATTGCTGACGCCCTTTCTCGTTCACAGTGGGAACGTTTCTGGCAGCTGGCCCCAGAAGCAGAGAAGGTTGGGTTGGCATGCCCGGGTTGTCTTTGGGATCTGTTGGCAGCACAGTAGCGGGGCTTATCCATTCATCCTTGGTGCCCGGTACGTGGGATACATATATTAAGGCGTGGCATTGCTGGGAGGAGTGGTGTGGTAGGCTAGGGGCGAGGGACGGTGATTTTGAGGTGCCGTTATTGCTTTTCTTGGGTTATTGCAGGGAAGAAGGGTGGTCGGTGTCCAAGGTAAATAGGTATGTGGCAGGACTACCCTTCGGTTTTAATTTGCGCAAGAACACTGACTTTACCAAGTCTTTTCTGGTTAGTCGCACTCTCAAGGGGTGGAGGCAGTTGCGAGCAGAAAATGATTGGAGGAGACCATTTTCTTTTGCCTTGTTGTTAGATTTAGGGGAGCAAGTATGGGGGGTCTGTAGTTTGCCTTGGGAAACGCGGTTGTTTCGGTAAGCATTTTCTTTGGCGTTTTTTGGGGCTTTGCGGTTGGGGAGCTCGTTTCTCCTACGATCCGGTGTGTTGGGGGGTTGCTTGCGGAAGAAGTTAATTTACTGTATTTATGGATAGGATTGAGTTCCCCATCCGCCGGTTAAAAGACGGATGAGGAAGGGATGCATGGTTGTTCTGTATGTGATTCCCGGTTGTATAATGTGCCCGGTACGGTGTTTGAAGGAATACGGGTTGGAAAGAAAGAGGGAGGTTTTGCCATTGTTAAGGTATGCAAACGGGTCATTTCTATCCCGCTTTCAGTTTATTGAGATGTTTAGATGGGTTGGGAGTTTTGGGTATGCTAGCCACTCTTTTAGGATAGGGGCGGTGACAGAGGTTGCAAGATGGGGGTTGGGTGATGATGTTATTAAAAGGATCGGGCGTTGGGAGTCGATAAGGTTCAGGTCCTATGTTAGACAAGACAGAGTGTAGGGCGGTGCAAGAGCACTGTTTTGTTATTGGGGTAGCATAGTTGCGTTTTTTGCACCTTGGTTTCTCTTTCTTTTCTTGCAGGTGCAGAACCAGCACTAGTGTGGATCCTGGGACATTTTTACGTTTTTTTGGGAGCTTTACAGGCATCGGTGCGGCCAAATGGTCAACAGTTGGGCCTTTCCCGATCGAAGGCGGTGGTAAGGTGGCTGGGGCTCAGGGGTATGGTTTGTGGCGGGGTTTTTACCTGAGTTTCACCGATTTGTTAGGTTGCACAGTGCGCCAGATATTTTAGTTTTGCACGTGGGGGAAAATGACTTGGGGACACGGCCTTTTAGGGAACTGGTGAGAGATATTAAGTTCAATATGCTCAGGTTATGGGCTTTGTTCCCTGAGTTGGTGACAGTATGGTCTGACATAGTCCCGTGTAAGGTTTGGCGTGGAGCTCGGTCAGATGAGGCGGTGAATAGGGCCTGCGTAAAAGTAAATCGGGCAATTGGACGTTTTATGTCACGGAATGAGGCGGTAGAAGTCAGGCATATGGAGTTAGAAAAAGGCATTGGGGGGTATTGGTGGGAAGATGATGTACATCTCAATGAGGTTGGCATTCATACTTGGTTTCTGCCCCTGCAAGAAGGGATTGAGACAGCGTTGGGTGTATGGAGGGACATGAAGTCTTAAGGGGCTTAAGTCTGCTCGTTTGTGGTGGGGGAGGTCCTTGGAGTTGGAGAAAAGGTCTAGTAGGAATGAGGGGAGGACTCCACGGTTGGGGCTGGACTCCCATGGTTGGTGGTTGGTACTGGTGGTGTTAAGGGGCCATCAGTGCGGGCAAGATGGCCTACGCCGGACGGGGTGATATCATTGTTTGGGACTTCAAGGACCTGTATGTTTATGTTATATGTTATACATATGGGGAATGGGTATTTTTCATATGCCGTTGCATATGGGTTAATAGGAGTATTTATGTCATTTTATTAAATAAGGTTATGGATATGGAAAAAAAAAGCGGCTACTGTGGCCGATATTAATCCAACCTGGTGTCTGTGTCTTTATTGGGTTGGTGGGGTAGAAGAGTTTAGGTTTACTTGGGTTTTGGTTTATTTAGGTAGGGTGGCATCTGGGTTCAGGTAAGTGTGAAGGGGCGAGCAAGAATTAACCAATACCACCACCTCCTCATCCTCCTCCTCATCATAGCACAAACGCTGATGGTTCTTTTACCACTCATCAACAACAACAACAACATTTTGAATATCTTCATTAGCACTGGATTTCTGTCTCTTAGCAGAAAAGAAAGCACCCCATTAGGATTTGGTGAAAGCAGAGGTGATGGAAAAGGAATCTATTGGGTTGCAAATCAACTGTAATGGAGGAGAAGCAGGAGGAATGCACAGAACACTAGCTCAAAGTCAGGGTGTCAGACTAGTGATAAGATCAATATCATCCTTCTGTGAATGATTAGCCATCCAGTCCACAATTCCATCTGCTTCCTCACCAATAATATGTCACTGCCTACCAGAGGGGCAACTATGGCCTACTACTACTGGATGGAAGGCTGGTGCCGACAGTGCTCTTGCTGTTACATATGCTACAGCCACCCATATTAATGATGTGGCACACGTGTTTCATTACCCTACCCATTGCCACCGTGTCTTTTACCAGACATTTTTATATGAGGCACCACTAAGCCCGCACTGGCTATTCTAACAACAAGACCTATAGTTATGAAGAAAAATGTTCACAAGTTGCAAAGTCTATCTACTAAAATGCACTACATTGTTGCTTGTTGAATTTATTGTTTTCTAAGTTTGATGCAGAGTGATATCTAAAATTTGGGTGGCACTATTAGTAATTAGGCATATGCAAAATAAAGAATTACGTTATTTCCATGACATCTGTACCAGCAGGTAGTGGGACACTATCAGCACCAGTATTTTTTTTTTTTTTCTTTTTTTTTTTTAATATCTTTATTTAATTTTCTCAAATTTTCTCCCAAAATACAGAAGTTAACATTTTTACAAATGCGAGGTAATAGTATTCATATACAAAAGTCAATAAACATAAAACATTGAAGTATTTCACACCTCCATCCCACACCCACCCCCCTGTTCCCCACCACAACCCCACGGCTATCTCACTTAAATTTCTCAGCTCCAAAGACACTATTCCAATCTCTTTTATTATTATTATTGTTTTTTTTTTTTTTTTTTCTTATGACAGATTTGTCCTAATCCACTTTCAGCGTGCCCAATTTACCTTTAATATCCTCCAGAAGATACCATTTAGTCAATTTAAAAGGTCCCAACAATTTGGGATACTCTATCTGGGGAACAAATTTCACTAAGAAGGATTTCCAAGTCATGAATAACCTCTTCCCCAATGTCTCAGGTTGCCGGATAGACTCCAGCCACTCTAAATGGAATGTGCGCTTTAGGATAGTAATTATCTCAGATTGTGTTGGAATACTGGATTGTAACCAGTGATTAAGAAGGCATCTCTTGGCTATCATCACTATCTTATGCCCCAATGGAGATAAAGTCGCTGACTGTGTGGACTTCCCAGATGCTCCTTCTACTTCTTCGACTGCATGGAGAATCGCTAGCGAAGGGGATAGAATGCCCTTGAATCCACTCAGATCCCTAAGAAGTTGTGTTATCTGTGACCAAAATATATTTAACTTGGGGCATACCCACAAACCATGCCACAGATCCGATCTCTGCTCCGCACACCTAGGGCAAGATGTTAGCCTATCAGGGTTTGCCTGGGAGACTGGTAAATCGAACGCGTAGATAGCATGATGAATTATCTTGAAATGCGTCTCCCGCCAAGTTTCATTAATAACAGCACTATACAACCCGTTCAACCCTCTACAGACTACTGGTAAAATAGTGATGATCCCCAGGTGTTTATTCCATCTCTTAAAAGCAGTACTGGGGTTGCCCACACCAAGACGACTTCTGAGATCTGTATACAGATCCGAGACAGCAGGTTTCCCCGTACAGGTAACAAAGGTGTCAAATGGGTTAACTCCCCATTCATTAGATAAGTCTACCAGTCTATCTCGAACATAGTGTCTGACCTGGTAATATGCCAAGTAATCTGAGCTTTTAGTTCCCCATTTCTCCCCTATCTCCGACAAAGTCGCCCATCTCGATTCCGAGCTATGGAATAGGTCCCTCATTCGTCTAATGCCCACACCCTTCCAAGAGAGTAATGTTTTATTGTCCATTCCCGGAGGGAAAGAGGGATTACCAGATATCGGAAGATATTTAGAGAACTGGAAAGATAAATGAAAACAGGATCTCAACACTTTCCAGGTTACCAAGGTGTCCCTAATAACCAAGGATCTTTTTAACGATGTAGGGATATTCCCGAGTTTATTATGCAATAGCGCAACTAAATCCCACGGCTTGGCCAATTGAGACTCTAGATTCACATTGGAGTAATATGAGGAGCCCTGTAACCAATCAATGATATGTCTGCTGATACATGCCAAGTTGTATCCCCTTATGTTGGGGAAGTTCAGACCACCCTTATCTCTCGGCATCTTTAATTTGTCCAGGGAGATCCTCGCCCTTTTACCCCTCCATATAAAATAAAGAAATCTGCTTTCCAATTGACGTATATCAGAATGTCGCAATAACAGCGGAATAGTCTGCAGAGGATACATCAGCTTAGAAACACACATCATTTTGATTAAACAACACCTCCCTGCCAAGGAAAGAGGTAATGATTGCCATCTATCCAGGTCACCGATAATTTTGGAGAATAAAGGCGGGTAGTTAAGTTGGTATAAAGAATGTGGATCCTTCCCAATTTTAATGCCCAGGTAAGTAATATGAGTGTGAACTAAGGATACCCTATCCCCCATCCTCCCCACTCCCAAACTATCAGTCCTTTTCGGTCCTAAGTACATCAGCTCACATTTTGATACATTCACCTTGTATCCTGAGTATGTCCCAAAAGTACGCAGAGCCTCAAAGATCCCCTCTAGGTGTTCTTCAGGTTTTGCCAGGAATAATACTACATCATCTGCAAATAGGGCGAGCTTCACCTGTGTATTTCCCACCGTTATCCCCTCAAACAAGGTGGAGTGTTGTAAATACCTCGCCAAAGGCTCTAACGCCAAATTGAATAGAAGGGGGGAAAGGGGACACCCCTGTCTGGTGCCTTTCTGCAGTCTGAAAGGTTGAGAGAGAAAACCCGGTGTGCATACCCTAGCAGAAGGGGCTTTATACAATTTGGACAGAAACTTCCTAAAGTTGCCTTCAAACCCTATCCTATCAAGAACAGCCTCCAACCACCCCCACCTCACATTATCGAAGGCTTTCTCTGCATCCAGCGTTAAAACAGCTGGAGACTCCCCTTCTCTTGGCATATGCTGTACCCTATCCAGTACTGTCAGGACAGTCCTGATATTTGTCACTGCTGACCGACCCTTTATAAATCCGGACTGCATTGGAGCAATCACAGAGGGAAGGATTAAGGCCAACCTATCAGCCAAGATTTTAGAAATCAATTTAGTATCTACATTAATGAGTGAGATAGGCCTATAAGAGCTAGGTTGGAGAAGGTCCTTTCCAGGTTTAGGAAGTAATTTGATATATGACGTGTTCTCCTTATCCGGCTGGGAGGAGCCCCTCAAGATATCATTAAACCAAGCTAACAAAGAAGGTGCAATCCGGGTACATAGAGATTTGTAATACTCCCCAGTGAAACCATCAGGCCCCGGAGCCTTAGAGTTGCCCATCTGTTTGATAGCGGATTGTAATTCCTCTAGAGTGACATCTGCATTTAGTGATTGAAGCTGTTCCTCTGACACTTTAGGTAGATGGACCTGATCCAGTAATGTGCTAGACAGATCCACTCCCCCCGAGTCCTTATAGAGAGATTCATAATAGGCCCCCATTAAGCGGTTGATATCGGCAGGTTTGGAAACCATTTTACCTTCCGAGTTAACGAGGCTGGAAATACTCTGGGAAGTTCTACCGCCTTTAGCCAGGTTAGCCAATAGACGCCCTGACTTATTGCCATACTTATATAGTTTTAGCCTCAAAGACCGACCTGGACAGCAACTCCTTCTCTCCCATCCACTTATCAAAAGTGTTACGTGCCTCTACCCAAGCTTGTTTGTGATGGATCGTGGGGAGCGCTAGAAATTGGGTATAAGCCTGTCGGACCTTCTGACTCTCCTGATCAATATGAGACATGATTTTTCTCTTTAGTCCCAAAACATAAGAGATTATTTTCCCCCTCATTATTACTTTAGAAGCCGTCCAGAACAGCTCAGGAGACTCCTTGTGTACCGAATTATCAACAGCATATTCTTCCCACCAACCTTCCAGTTTATCTACAAACCCCGCGTCAGAAGTCAACTGCGCAGGAAACCTCCATAAGTAATCTGTGCCCTTGGGCACCAGTATTTTAATTAAAACTTTTTTGAAAATAACTTTGTCACTTAGACACAGACTGAAGTATAACGGTGCTGTAAACATTCTTGACGCAGAACAATACGCCAATGTTTGACAGCACTATTAGATTATATGTGATATCACATCCATGACGTTTATATCAACGGGCAGTGGCATGCTATCAGCAAGAGTCATATAATCCCTATATAATGATTGACTGTGCCAGAGGAAGGGCTGTCTGCAAGGCATTATAGAGAATCTCGCCAGGACATTGCCTGAGGTCATGTGATTCTTCTCCTCTGTCTTCTGATCTGTAAAGTGGCAGTCCCCATTTTGTATTGCAAGAAATTGGAGTCCTTGGCAAAATGTGTTGAGAGTTAAAGGTGCAGTCATTTGTATCTAGTCTATTTTTAAACATATCCATTTTCTCTGTATCATCACTAGCCTTGAAGATGTTTTTTTTCATTACAGAAAAATATGAAAATCACATGGTGCCAAGCTGGCACTTTAGGCAGGTTCCTTCAAAATTTTGCAGTCTCGAGATTCATAGTCATGCTTGGACTGGCCTACAGGGGTACAGGTGAATCCCCTGTGGGCCCCTGAGCAAGACGTGCCCCTAGTCTCCCACCCCCTGCACAAGTGGCAGATAACATACTGACTTAGTGCACTACATACATATATTCAGTGTACAGTCATGGCCAAAAGTTTTGAGAATGATACAAATATTAATTTTTACAAAGTCTACTGCTTCAGTTTTTATAATGGCAATTTGCATATACTCCAGAATGTTATAAAGAGTGATCAGTTTAACAGCAATTACTTGCAAAGTCAATATTTGCCTAGAAAATGAACTTTATCCCCCAAAACACATTTCAACATCATTGCAGCCCTGCCTTAAAAGGACCAGCTAACATTGTTTCAGTGATTGCTCCATTAACACTGGTGTGGGTGTTGATGAGGACAGGGCTGGAGATCAATCTGTCATGATTAAGTAAGAATGACACCACTGGACACTTTAAAAGGAGGCTGGTGCTTGGCATCATTGTTTCTCTTCTGTTAACCATGGTTATCTCTAAAGAAACACGTGCAGTCATCATTGCACTGCACAAAAATGGCCTTACAGGGAAGAGTATCGCAGCTAGAAAGATTGCACCTCAGTCAACAATCTATCGCATCATCAAGAACTTCAAGGAGAGAGGTTCCATTGTTGCCAAAAAGGCTCCAGGGCGCCCAAGAAAAACCAGCAAGCGCCAGGACCGTCTCTTAAAAGTGTTTCAGCTGCGGGATCGGGCTACCAGCAGTGCAGAGCTTGCTCAGGAATGGCAGCAGGCAGGTGTGAGTGCATCTGCACGCACTGTGAGGCGGAGACTCTTGGAGCAAGGCCTGGTCTCAAGGAGGGCAGCAAAGAAGCCACTTCTCTCCAGAAAAAACATCAGGGACAGACTGATATTCTGCAAAAGGTACAGGGAGTGGACTGCTGAGGACTGGGGTAAAGTCATTTTCTCTGATGAATCCCCTTTTCGATTGTTTGGGACATCTGGAAAACAGCTTATTCGGAGAAGACGAGGTGAGCGCTACCACCAGTCTTGTCTCATGCCAACTGTAAAGCATCCTGAAACCATTCATGTGTGGGGTTGCTTCTCAGCCAAGGGAATTGGCTCTCTCACAGTCTTGCCTAAAAACACAGCCATGAATAAAGAATGGTACCAGAATGTCCTCCGAGAGCAACTTCTCCCAACCGTCCAAGAGCAGTTTGGCGATCAACAATGCCTTTTCCAGCATGATGGAGCACCTTGCCATAAAGCAAAGGTGATATCTAAATGGCTCAGGGAAGAAAACATAGAGATTTTGGGTCCATGGCCTGGAAACTCCCCAGATCTTAATCCCATTGAGAACTTGTGGTCAATCATCAAGAGACGGGTGGACAAACAAAAACCTACAAATTCTGACAAAATGCAAGCATTGATTGTGCAAGGATGGACTGCTATCAGTCAGGATTTGGTCCAGAAGTTGATTGAGAGCATGCCAGGGAGAATTGCAGAGGTCCTGAAGAAGAAGGGTCAACACTGCAAATATTGACTTACTGCATTAACTCATTCTAACTGTCAATATAAGCTTTTGTTACTCATAATATGATTGCAATTATATTTCTGTATGTGATAAAAACATCTGACAAACACACATAAAAACCAGAGGGCAGCAGATCATGTGAAAATATAATATTTGTGTCATTCTCAAAACTTTTGGCCATGACTGTACAGCACCTCAACCAGCCTATGTTCATATAAAAAAACTTGAAAGATTATTAAAGAAACTCCCCAGTTTATTATTAGAGACATGATCAGAGCTGAGGTGACTTCTAGGTTTAGAGGAAGGCTATCCAGTGTCCTCTTCTTCCCAGGACCTACCTTCTAAAAGTCGCTACAGGGAGCCCATAATCAATCATCTGGTAGCATCTTGCTGCTGTGTAAGCAGGTAATATTTGAATGTATCCGTATGGTGGACCCTCAAAATACATTTTTCTGGTGGGCCTTAAGCATCCCAGTCCAAAACTGTTTGCAGTGTTAAAGAATACTGCCATGTAGAGGCAGCAAACTCTTGGACTAATAATTCCTATACCTGGCCAATGTTCCCTCTAAACTACAGGTATCAATCAGCTAGTAAAATCTTTGTGTCTGTCATTATACTTTGGTGTAACATAGTAGAGGTAACATGTTCCCTTTAACATTGACCTAATGATAATTTATTAAATCCCCCAGCTCTGATACATAGTTGCATAGGTTTAAAATGTTGGAGATACAACAGCTTACCGCTTAGTCTATTGCTAGATTGACTGCAGTTTATTATTGTGACACTAGATGTCATTGTTACTAATGCTAACTTGTAGTCTCTCTATGCATGTTCTATGATCTAGAGAGTATGAGTTGGCTCACTTACTTTGAACACAATATTTGAGGTGCTCTACCTGATGGCACACCCGTCTGCCGTAGGGGTTTCAGAGAAAATATTGGGTGGTTTGGTAGGCACACTCACATGAGGGTATGTATAGATGATAGTACAATGTAAAAAACTCAATATTTATTAGAATCAAATGGAATAAAAATAGAATAAAAATAAGATAAAAATAACAGAATATATTAGAATATATAGAATCCCCAAGTATATCCAGCGCTGGATTTATAAAAATATGCGCAAAATAAATAAATAAATAAATAAATCAAAAATAGAAATATGAAAATATGAATATAGGATGATATGAATATAAATATAAAGTCCTTTGAGATGGTCTTAATAGTTCTTATAGTCCTAGGATATTGTGATGAATACACTCATAGGGTTAATTGATTCCAGATATCAGCAGTATAAGTGGACTTATATATAAATAGTCATAGAGACCAATATAGCAATTTGCAGCTATTTTCAAAGTGTGGTCTATTACTGTAGGTAGAGACAATGTAACTGACAGGGGTACGTTACCCTCCTTGTAGTTAGGGTTGAGCGTGTCCTCTGTATGGTGAGTCTCGCTGAGTCTCGCTTCTTTGTGGCGGGCGTCTCCTGTGTCGGGCTCTGTCACACTCCTTGCGGCGGGCGGGCAAAAAGCGCGCGCTTTTCAGCGTTTCCTCGTGGCGTCCCACGTGGTTGCTGATACTCACGGCTTGTAGTATGCCGTTCTGGAATGGCTTGGGCCGGCAATATATCGTGGAGGCTTGGGCCGGCAATATATCGTGGAGTTGACTCCGGTTGATAGTTCAACTGTTATTTTGCTTAGAAAGAGCACTCTTGATGTCTTGATTTTTAAAAAACTTTAATTAGTCATTATATTCTTACGGACTTCCTCCAAATTGTAGCACTGCTGTTTGCACCAGACGCGTTTCAGGGTTTAGACCCTTTCCTCAGTGGTTAGCAGTGCTATGTGTGTGGTCTCAGAATTATAAAGGAGGGTTAATTGCTAGTTCAGCAGTTGTCAATTAGGTAATTAAGCAGTGATCCTTAATTTCAGGAAAATCTGGTATGGAGTCCGTTACATCTTTGGTATTAAATAAATAAATAAATAAGTAAATGAATGAATTGGTAAGATTCATCAGTATACATAGGTATCAAATATTGGGATATGTGGATGGAGATATATAGAAAAATATGTACATAAAAGATATATATATAGAGAAATATATAAATAAAAATAAATATAGAAATATATAAATAAAAATAAGAGATATATATATATAACAATATATGAATATGCAAAAAATATAAAAATATGTAAAAATATATATGAAGTATTTCTGATAATATATGTACAGGAGCTCATCATAATTCATTATGTATTCTCTTTCTTATTGGGTTTAAGGTTTTGTTTTTTATTATTTATTATTTATTTTCCATTTTATTTTCTATTTTAATCTTGTTATCTTCAAAGGAGGATTGGGGTGGGGGCCTCATAGGGAGGGGAGATCGAGGTGCTGGTTTACAGCCCGACCTCGATGTCCCGTCCCCACAGGGCACCCACCCTTGTGTCCAATTTTACAAGAAACCGAACAATTCCAACTCTGCGTTCAGGCCCAATGGTACTAATGCATTAAATTCAAATATTCGTCTGGATTCGACTCTGGACATATTCTGGATATGGTTTCCTCCCCT
The DNA here is from genome assembly GCA_900303285.1 of Rhinella marina. NCBI lineage: Eukaryota > Metazoa > Chordata > Amphibia > Anura > Bufonidae > Rhinella > Rhinella marina. The sequence continues at coordinate 5,157 of ONZH01020992.1, read as the reverse complement.
CCAGTGTCTCGGTATTTTTTCCAAGGCAGCAAAGGTGAGTCCAGATGGATCTTTATTGTGAACTTCTTTAAAATGTTGGGATAGGGGTTCGTAGCCTTTCTTAATGTTGGCTATATGCTCTGATATTCTCTTCTTTAATGTACGCTTCGTTCTACCTATATATTGTTTCTTGCAGGGACATTCTATGATGTAGATTACATCATTCGTATTACAAGTGAGACATTCTTTGATTTCAAATTTATATGTGTTTGTGGTGGATTCTATCTCAAGTGTCTTCTTTTGAAATTTGGTGATTCTGCAATTATTACAGCTCCCACATCTATGGAAGCCCTTTAGTCTCAACCAGCTGTTATTAGTAGAGGGTCTTTTTACCTTTATAGATGGAGCTATTTTAAGACCCAAGTTCGGGGCTTTAGTGTATGTTATTAATGGAGCTGTGGATATCAAGGATCCTATCACTTTATCTTTCTTTAGGTGGTGCCAATGATTCTTAATGATTTTCTCAATACTTTTATATTCAGAGTTGTATGGTATTATCATCCTTATTTGTTCATCCTTTTCAGATGTAATTTCCGTTTTTTCCTTAAAGAAGTCTTTCCTATCCATTCCCTTTACTTTCTCTAGGGATGATTCAATTATGGAGTTGGGATATTGTTTAATTTTGAATTGTTCCTTTAATAATTCCGCCTCTTTATTAAATAATTCTTCCGTTGTACAGTTTCTTTTTAATCTACGAAATTGACTGGCAGGAATATTTAGTAGCCATCTTGGGAGATGACAACTTGAGAATAGTATATGACTATTTCTAGAAACTGGTTTTTGGTATGTATTACAGATTAATTTATTGCCTTCTACACCTATACTCAAGAAATCATTAGTCCCAAACTGGGGACGGATCTGGTCCTATGGCGGAGATATATAGATGATGTGATCTTTATCTGGCAAGGCCCTAGGGAAAAACTCGACAACTTCCTTAAAGAAATCAATAATAATACATACAACCTCACCTTTACCACCCATATAGGACAGACAAAAAATGAATTTCTAGACTTGAGTATAGGTGTAGAAGGCAATAAATTAATCTGTAATACATACCAAAAACCAGTTTCTAGAAATAGTCATATACTATTCTCAAGTTGTCATCTCCCAAGATGGCTACTAAATATTCCTGCCAGTCAATTTCGTAGATTAAAAAGAAACTGTACAACGGAAGAATTATTTAATAAAGAGGCGGAATTATTAAAGGAACAATTCAAAATTAAACAATATCCCAACTCCATAATTGAATCATCCCTAGAGAAAGTAAAGGGAATGGATAGGAAAGACTTCTTTAAGGAAAAAACGGAAATTACATCTGAAAAGGATGAACAAATAAGGATGATAATACCATACAACTCTGAATATAAAAGTATTGAGAAAATCATTAAGAATCATTGGCACCACCTAAAGAAAGATAAAGTGATAGGATCCTTGATATCCACAGCTCCATTAATAACATACACTAAAGCCCCGAACTTGGGTCTTAAAATAGCTCCATCTATAAAGGTAAAAAGACCCTCTACTAATAACAGCTGGTTGAGACTAAAGGGCTTCCATAGATGTGGGAGCTGTAATAATTGCAGAATCACCAAATTTCAAAAGAAGACACTTGAGATAGAATCCACCACAAACACATATAAATTTGAAATCAAAGAATGTCTCACTTGTAATACGAATGATGTAATCTACATCATAGAATGTCCCTGCAAGAAACAATATATAGGTAGAACGAAGCGTACATTAAAGAAGAGAATATCAGAGCATATAGCCAACATTAAGAAACATTAAGAAAGGCTACGAACCCCTATCCCAACATTTTAAAGAAGTTCACAATAAAGATCCATCTGGACTCACCTTTGCTGCCTTGGAAAAAATACCGAGACACTGGAGGGGAGGAAACCATATCCAGAATATGTCCAGAGTCGAATCCAGACGAATATTTGAATTTAATGCATTAGTACCATTGGGCCTGAACGCAGAGTTGGAATTGTTCGGGTTCTTGTAAAATTGGACACAAGGGTGGGTGCCCTGTGGGGACGGGACATCGAGGTCGGGCTGTAAACCAGCACCTCGATCTCCCCTCCCTATGAGGCCCCCACCCCAATCCTCCTTTGAAGATAACAAGATTAAAATAGAAAATAAAATGGAAAATAAATAATAAATAATAAAAAACAAAACCTTAAACCCAATAAGAAAGAGAATACATAATGAATTATGATGAGCTCCTGTACATATATTATCAGAAATACTTCATATATATTTTTACATATTTTTATATTTTTTGCATATTCATATATTGTTATATATATATATCTCTTATTTTTATTTATATATTTCTATATTTATTTTTATTTATATATTTCTCTATATATATATCTTTTATGTACATATTTTTCTATATATCTCCATCCACATATCCCAATATTTGATACCTATGTATACTGATGAATCTTACCAATTCATTCATTTACTTATTTATTTATTTAATACCAAAGATGTAACGGACTCCATACCAGATTTTCCTGAAATTAAGGATCACTGCTTAATTACCTAATTGACAACTGCTGAACTAGCAATTAACCCTCCTTTATAATTCTGAGACCACACACATAGCACTGCTAACCACTGAGGAAAGGGTCTAAACCCTGAAACGCGTCTGGTGCAAACAGCAGTGCTACAATTTGGAGGAAGTCCGTAAGAATATAATGACTAATTAAAGTTTTTTAAAAATCAAGACATCAAGAGTGCTCTTTCTAAGCAAAATAACAGTTGAACTATCAACCGGAGTCAACTCCACGATATATTGCCGGCCCAAGCCTCCACGATATATTGCCGGCCCAAGCCATTCCAGAACGGCATACTACAAGCCGTGAGTATCAGCAACCACGTGGGACGCCACGAGGAAACGCTGAAAAGCGCGCGCTTTTTGCCCGCCCGCCGCAAGGAGTGTGACAGAGCCCGACACAGGAGACGCCCGCCACAAAGAAGCGAGACTCAGCGAGACTCACCATACAGAGGACACGCTCAACCCTAACTACAAGGAGGGTAACGTACCCCTGTCAGTTACATTGTCTCTACCTACAGTAATAGACCACACTTTGAAAATAGCTGCAAATTGCTATATTGGTCTCTATGACTATTTATATATAAGTCCACTTATACTGCTGATATCTGGAATCAATTAACCCTATGAGTGTATTCATCACAATACCCTAGGACTATAAGAACTATTAAGACCATCTCAAAGGACTTTATATTTATATTCATATCATCCTATATTCATATTTTCATATTTCTATTTTTGATTTATTTATTTATTTATTTTTTTTGCGCATATTTTTATAAATCCAGCGCTGGATATACTTGGGGATTCTATATATTCTAATATATTCTGTTATTTTTATCTTATTTTTATTCTATTTTTATTCCATTTGATTCTAATAAATATTGAGTTTTTTACATTGTACTATCATCTATACATACCCTCATGTGAGTGTGCCTACCAAACCACCCAATATGTTCTATGATCTGCTGTATTTTCTGTACATTAAGGTGAACTCACTGATTTCTTTTTTTTCCTGTCTGTGCCATTCACCATGTAAGGTGACCTTCAGTTATTGCATGCATGTTCCAATTAACCCAGTTCCTATTACTCCACAATGTCTGATCTAAACTGACTCTGGTGCAACCGGCAACTATACTCTGCAAGAGGTTATGGGCCCAGTGACCGGATAAAGCCCAGTGACCAGGCGAGGCCCAGGCAGAACAAAGCCCCGAACGGGAGACAGTGTGGCTAATTGTGGAGATCGACATAAGGAAGCTTTCCAGAGACATCTCCTGTAGACAAGTAAGACTGTTCATATATAAAGGAGGGAGAATGGCCAGAAAGTCAGAGGTTAAACTCTGTGGCCAAGCTGAACAATGACAATTATCAGCTATGGAAGTTTAAAGTGGAAATGCTATTATCCAGAGATGACTTGTAGGAAGTAACCACTACGAGGCCACAGGACAATGATCAGGACTGGGACAAGAAAAACAGATAGGCACGGGCCACCATAAGCTTACTAGTGGAGGATGATGAGGGCACAGCGTAAGGGGATGTACTGAAATGACTGCATGAAAGATCCAGTTTAAACAGCAAATTGTTTCTGCTGCGGAAACTTTACAAAATGAGGCTTAGCAGAGAACAGGACATGCAGGAGGATATAAACGCCATGCTGGAAGTGATTGCACAACTCAAATTAATCGGGGAGAATATAACAGACAGTCACGCCACAGCCATGTTGTTGTGCAGTTTACCCGATACATATACTGCACTGATCAATGCGCTGGAGACCCAGCCTGAGACAGATCTGACAATAGCATTTGTAAAAACCGGGCTCATAGATGAGTATCAGAGAAGAAAGGAATTAGTGCATGACTCCACAGAAAGCGACACCAGAACCGCTCTTAAATCTACAGACGCAAGGTTACACAGGAAGGAGACCAGGACGTGTTTTAGATGCCACAAACAGGGACACATAAAGAAAGGCTGTACTATATGGAAAGCAGAGCAAATGAGACAGCGTCCTTCTTATACTAAACAAAAGGTCAAAGCCACAATCTCAGATGAATGGGAAGGAAACTGGAATGCCACATTTAAAGTGACAGGCAACCATAAACGTCAAGGCTGGTGCATCGACTCGGTGACAATTAAGTCACATGACGAGTGATAGACTTTTTTCACAGAACTAGATCTAAATAACAAAGAAACTATTTACCTTGCAGATGGAAGTAAAATACATGCAGAAGGATATGGGCATGGAACCCTTGTATGCCCTGATGATGCGGGACACAATTTAGCCAAAGTGAAAGACGTGCTTTATGTTCCTGATCTAGAAGGAGGACTCTTATCTGTGAAGTATCTAACAGCCAAAGGGCTCACTGTAAAATTCCAAGGTGACAAGTGTTCTATACTGGACGGCAAGCAGACAATAGCAAGTGCCAAGCTGGATGATCATCTGTATCACCTCAACACAGGGAAGGAAAAGGTGAGACTATGCACACATAAGCACAATGACTGTATACACATCTGTCACAGGTGTTTAGGTCACAGACACCCAGAATGCATACAGAACT
>ONZH01020991.1:0-32981 GCA_900303285.1 Rhinella marina | reverse complement strand
GGGATCTTGCTGAAGAAGGAGGACCATGGTGACGTGCAGGGCGGGCGCAGGCAGTTGCTGGGGCGGGGAATAACTTTAAAAAAGGACAGGAGCCCAGGCTCGAAGGTGGCAAACCCCGCCTCCGGGCTCTTCCGACACTTCATTAGCATATCAATTAAAGTACGTTTTTGGCAGTTCTGAAGATCACAAGACAGCGCAAAAGGTACCAATACTTTATTTATAACAAGTGCTATGGGGCTGTTTTACTACTTTATAGGGGCCTATGAGGTGACAGACTCCCTTTAAGCCAGTGTGCTGGAAGGTTAGGGCCTGGGTGCTGTTCAGCACCACCCTATCCTCTCTACCCCAACTTTTCTCCTCCTCCTCTTCTATTTCAGTTTCTCTCTCCCTCTCTTTTCTCCTTTTTTGCAACTCTCTAACCCCCCTCATTCTCTCCCACTCTATGCTTTTTATCCATTAATATTCTCTTGCCCCCAACACCTCTTGTCCCTCTCTATTTTTCACTTTCTGTCTCTTTCCACCTCATGTTCACCCTCTCACTCTTTCTCTCTTGTCCTTTCTCTACCCTTTCCTTTCTTTTTCTTCCCATCTAGCCCTATTTCATTCCTCTTTATGCTCTACTTTCACCCTTTATTTCATTGCCTTTTTTCTTTCTACCACCATCTATCTCTATGCCCATCTCCCAAGGCTATCCCTCCCCTCTCTCTTTTCCCCTTCTCTCACTTCCACTTTCACTCCTTTTCTCTCTACTCTGTTTTTTATTCTCTCCCGTTCTGCCATTCTCATCCCTTATTCCCCCTTTTGCTCACATGCCTCCTTTCTTTTTGTCCTCTTCTTCCCCATTCTCAGTCTCTCTTTGTCTTTTTTCCTCAACCTCAAACCTGTATCTTCCATCCTTTGTTCTTCTCCTCTTATTTCCGTCTCCAATCCCTTCATCCTTTCACATTCCTCTCAAATTTCTTCCTTGCTCTTCTACTTCCCCTTTTTCTTTCACCCATGTCTTTTTCTTGTCCCTCTTTCCCCCTCTCTAGTTTTCTCTCTCCCCTGCCACTTCCTCCCTATCCATAATCCTCTTATTGCCTTTGTCCCTCTCAGGCTCACCCTCTCATTCCTGCTCTCATCCTATCTTTATCCTTTTCTTTTTCTCCCCATCCAACCCTTTATTCACGCCTCTTCACTTTCTCCTTTCTTATATTTTTTCTTTATTCTCTTTGATATCATGTATCTCACACTCTCCCCAGTTTTCCCTCACTCTTCCCCTTCTCTCACGTTCCCTTTCCTCCCTTTTCTCCCTGCTGTGCTCATGTTATCTCACCCTGTCTTACATTTTTGTCCTTTCTTGTCCCTCTCTCTCTGTCGCATGACCCTTGTCTCTTTGCTTCTTGCCTCCCCTTTCTTCATATTTCTCTCCCCTCTCCCAATTTTTTAATGTTTCCCCTGTCATCATGTTCACCTACCCTCCCTTTTTTCCATTCTCTTCTCTTTCCTCTTCTCCACCCCTCACAGTTTTCCCAGTTTTTTTCACTCTTCCCCTTCTCTCATGTTCCCTTTCTTCCCCTTTCTCTCTTCTATGCTCCTATATATTCACCCTCCCTTCCATTCTTGTTCTCTCTTGCCCCTCCCTCTCTCTCTCTCTCGCATGTTCCTTGTCTCTTTACCCTATTCCCCCTCTTCCTACATTTATTTCTGTCACCTTTTCCCCATTTTCTATGGTTTCACCTTTTATCACTTTCATCTACTTTATCTTTTTTTTACCAGTATCCTCTTTTTCCCTTTCTGCACCCATAACATTCTTCCTGCCCCTCTTAATTTTTCATTTTCTCTCGCCTGTTTTTTGATCCCCCTTTCTCTCTCTTGACCGTTCACATTTAAGTTTTTCCCTTCTCTCCTTCCCCATCCCTGTCTTTTTACACCTCTCCCTATGTCCTATCAATCTAGTTTTTTTCAGATTGGTTCTTAAGTTTCTTTCTTCCTCCTAGTCTGCCTATCTGTACCTCACTTTGAACCTCTCCCACTCTCTTTTTTCTCCTATCTTCATCTTGGACCAATCGCCTCTTCAATTTCACACTTTTATTCTCTCCTTGTATCCCTCTTTCTCTAATCCTATATCTCCCACTTTGCCTCTCTTATCACCCCCTCTCTCTTTATATTTATATTATGTCTGACATAAGTCAGTAGGCCCCTAGCGTGTGTTATATATATTAGTGTCTTTAGCATGTAAAAGGAACATATTATCATGCCTTTGCCTTTTTATAGGTGACTGATGCCCAGTGAGATGATGGAATCGGATACTTTTCCTGGTCAACTGCGATAAAAGAATGATTAGACAGGTAATTAATATTTTTATTAATTACTGATAATATTCAGGCTAGACAACAGTTCTAGCCCTGAATCATATTCCTTATACATGTGGATATACAGTATGTGCTTAACATATGTATATCATTTTGGACACTTCTATTATAACACAAACATATCTCAGGTACAGAGGTAAGGAAGCTTGTTTTTCTTTACCCTCTGTTTTCTATTATCAGGAATGCCCTTATATTTTTGTTAGGAAAAATGTCTTATGGTCCTGTTGACCATAACATTGGGTTATGGCCTTTGTTTCCCTTAAAACATTTAAGCCAGTGTGCTGGAAGGTTAGGGCCTGGGTGCTGTTCAGCACCACCCTATCCTCTCTACCCCAACTTTTCTCCTCCTCCTCTTCTATTTCAGTTTCTCTCTCCCTCTCTTTTCTCCTTTTTTGCAACTCTCTAACCCCCCTCATTCTCTCCCACTCTATGCTTTTTATCCATTAATATTCTCTTGCCCCCAACACCTCTTGTCCCTCTCTATTTTTCACTTTCTGTCTCTTTCCACCTCATGTTCACCCTCTCACTCTTTCTCTCTTGTCCTTTCTCTACCCTTTCCTTTCTTTTTCTTCCCATCTAGCCCTATTTCATTCCTCTTTATGCTCTACTTTCACCCTTTATTTCATTGCCTTTTTTCTTTCTACCACCATCTATCTCTATGCCCATCTCCCAAGGCTATCCCTCCCCTCTCTCTTTTCCCCTTCTCTCACTTCCACTTTCACTCCTTTTCTCTCTACTCTGTTTTTTATTCTCTCCCGTTCTGCCATTCTCATCCCTTATTCCCCCTTTTGCTCACATGCCTCCTTTCTTTTTGTCCTCTTCTTCCCCATTCTCAGTCTCTCTTTGTCTTTTTTCCTCAACCTCAAACCTGTATCTTCCATCCTTTGTTCTTCTCCTCTTATTTCCGTCTCCAATCCCTTCATCCTTTCACATTCCTCTCAAATTTCTTCCTTGCTCTTCTACTTCCCCTTTTTCTTTCACCCATGTCTTTTTCTTGTCCCTCTTTCCCCCTCTCTAGTTTTCTCTCTCCCCTGCCACTTCCTCCCTATCCATAATCCTCTTATTGCCTTTGTCCCTCTCAGGCTCACCCTCTCATTCCTGCTCTCATCCTATCTTTATCCTTTTCTTTTTCTCCCCATCCAACCCTTTATTCACGCCTCTTCACTTTCTCCTTTCTTATATTTTTTCTTTATTCTCTTTGATATCATGTATCTCACACTCTCCCCAGTTTTCCCTCACTCTTCCCCTTCTCTCACGTTCCCTTTCCTCCCTTTTCTCCCTGCTGTGCTCATGTTATCTCACCCTGTCTTACATTTTTGTCCTTTCTTGTCCCTCTCTCTCTGTCGCATGACCCTTGTCTCTTTGCTTCTTGCCTCCCCTTTCTTCATATTTCTCTCCCCTCTCCCAATTTTTTAATGTTTCCCCTGTCATCATGTTCACCTACCCTCCCTTTTTTCCATTCTCTTCTCTTTCCTCTTCTCCACCCCTCACAGTTTTCCCAGTTTTTTTCACTCTTCCCCTTCTCTCATGTTCCCTTTCTTCCCCTTTCTCTCTTCTATGCTCCTATATATTCACCCTCCCTTCCATTCTTGTTCTCTCTTGCCCCTCCCTCTCTCTCTCTCGCATGTTCCTTGTCTCTTTACCCTATTCCCCCTCTTTCTACATTTATTTCTGTCACCTTTTCCCCATTTTCTATGGTTTCACCTTTTATCACTTTCATCTACTTTATCTTTTTTTTTACCAGTATCCTCTTTTTCCCTTTCTGCACCCATAACATTCTTCCTGCCCCTCTTAATTTTTCATTTTCTCTCGCCTGTTTTTTGATCCCCCTTTCTCTCTCTTGACCGTTCACATTTAAGTTTTTCCCTTCTCTCCTTCCCCATCCCTGTCTTTTTACACCTCTCCCTATGTCCTATCAATCTAGTTTTTTTCAGATTGGTTCTTAAGTTTCTTTCTTCCTCCTAGTCTGCCTATCTGTACCTCACTTTGAACCTCTCCCACTCTCTTTTTTCTCCTATCTTCATCTTGGACCAATCGCCTCTTCAATTTCACACTTTTATTCTCTCCTTGTATCCCTCTTTCTCTAATCCTATATCTCCCACTTTGCCTCTCTTATCACCCCCTCTCTCTTTATATTTATATTATGTCTGACATAAGTCAGTAGGCCCCTAGCGTGTGTTATATATATTAGTGTCTTTAGCATGTAAAAGGAACATATTATCATGCCTTTGCCTTTTTATAGGTGACTGATGCCCAGTGAGATGATGGAATCGGATACTTTTCCTGGTCAACTGCGATAAAAGAATGATTAGACAGGTAATTAATATTTTTATTAATTACTGATAATATTCAGGCTAGACAACAGTTCTAGCCCTGAATCATATTCCTTATACATGTGGATATACAGTATGTGCTTAACATATGTATATCATTTTGGACACTTCTATTATAACACAAACATATCTCAGGTACAGAGGTAAGGAAGCTTGTTTTTCTTTACCCTCTGTTTTCTATTATCAGGAATGCCCTGATATTTTTGTTAGGAAAAATGTCTTATGGTCCTGTTGACCATAACATTGGGTTATGGCCTTTGTTTCCCTTAAAACATTTAAGCCAGTGTGCTGGAAGGTTAGGGCCTGGGTGCTGTTCAGCACCACCCTATCCTCTCTACCCCAACTTTTCTCCTCCTCCTCTTCTATTTCAGTTTCTCTCTCCCTCTCTTTTCTCCTTTTTTGCAACTCTCTAGCCCCCCTCATTCTCTCCCACTCTATGCTTTTTATCCATTAATATTCTCTTGCCCCCAACACCTCTTGTCCCTCTCTATTTTTCACTTTCTGTCTCTTTCCACCTCATGTTCACCCTCTCACTCTTTCTCTCTTGTCCTTTCTCTACCCTTTCCTTTCTTTTTCTTCCCATCTAGCCCTATTTCATTCCTCTTTATGCTCTACTTTCACCCTTTATTTCATTGCCTTTTTTCTTTCTACCACCATCTATCTCTATGCCCATCTCCCAAGGCTATCCCTCCCCTCTCTCTTTTCCCCTTCTCTCACTTCCACTTTCACTCCTTTTCTCTCTACTCTGTTTTTTATTCTCTCCCGTTCTGCCATTCTCATCCCTTATTCCCCCTTTTGCTCACATGCCTCCTTTCTTTTTGTCCTCTTCTTCCCCATTCTCAGTCTCTCTTTGTCTTTTTTCCTCAACCTCAAACCTGTATCTTCCATCCTTTGTTCTTCTCCTCTTATTTCCGTCTCCAATCCCTTCATCCTTTCACATTCCTCTCAAATTTCTTCCTTGCTCTTCTACTTCCCCTTTTTCTTTCACCCATGTCTTTTTCTTGTCCCTCTTTCCCCCTCTCTAGTTTTCTCTCTCCCCTGCCACTTCCTCCCTATCCATAATCCTCTTATTGCCTTTGTCCCTCTCAGGCTCACCCTCTCATTCCTGCTCTCATCCTATCTTTATCCTTTTCTTTTTCTCCCCATCCAACCCTTTATTCACGCCTCTTCACTTTCTCCTTTCTTATATTTTTTCTTTATTCTCTTTGATATCATGTATCTCACACTCTCCCCAGTTTTCCCTCACTCTTCCCCTTCTCTCACGTTCCCTTTCCTCCCTTTTCTCCCTGCTGTGCTCATGTTATCTCACCCTGTCTTACATTTTTGTCCTTTCTTGTCCCTCTCTCTCTGTCGCATGACCCTTGTCTCTTTGCTTCTTGCCTCCCCTTTCTTCATATTTCTCTCCCCTCTCCCAATTTTTTAATGTTTCCCCTGTCATCATGTTCACCTACCCTCCCTTTTTTCCATTCTCTTCTCTTTCCTCTTCTCCACCCCTCACAGTTTTCCCAGTTTTTTTCACTCTTCCCCTTCTCTCATGTTCCCTTTCTTCCCCTTTCTCTCTTCTATGCTCCTATATATTCACCCTCCCTTCCATTCTTGTTCTCTCTTGCCCCTCCCTCTCTCTCTCTCGCATGTTCCTTGTCTCTTTACCCTATTCCCCCTCTTTCTACATTTATTTCTGTCACCTTTTCCCCATTTTCTATGGTTTCACCTTTTATCACTTTCATCTACTTTATCTTTTTTTTACCAGTATCCTCTTTTTCCCTTTCTGCACCCATAACATTCTTCCTGCCCCTCTTAATTTTTCATTTTCTCTCGCCTGTTTTTTGATCCCCCTTTCTCTCTCTTGACCGTTCACATTTAAGTTTTTCCCTTCTCTCCTTCCCCATCCCTGTCTTTTTACACCTCTCCCTATGTCCTATCAATCTAGTTTTTTTCAGATTGGTTCTTAAGTTTCTTTCTTCCTCCTAGTCTGCCTATCTGTACCTCACTTTGAACCTCTCCCACTCTCTTTTTTCTCCTATCTTCATCTTGGACCAATCGCCTCTTCAATTTCACACTTTTATTCTCTCCTTGTATCCCTCTTTCTCTAATCCTATATCTCCCACTTTGCCTCTCTTATCACCCCCTCTCTCTTTATATTTATATTATGTCTGACATAAGTCAGTAGGCCCCTAGCGTGTGTTATATATATTAGTGTCTTTAGCATGTAAAAGGAACATATTATCATGCCTTTGCCTTTTTATAGGTGACTGATGCCCAGTGAGATGATGGAATCGGATACTTTTCCTGGTCAACTGCGATAAAAGAATGATTAGACAGGTAATTAATATTTTTATTAATTACTGATAATATTCAGGCTAGACAACAGTTCTAGCCCTGAATTATATTCCTTATACATGTGGATATACAGTATGTGCTTAACATATGTATATCATTTTGGACACTTCTATTATAACACAAACATATCTCAGGTACAGAGGTAAGGAAGCTTGTTTTTCTTTACCCTCTGTTTTCTATTATCAGGAATGCCCTTATATTTTTGTTAGGAAAAATGTCTTATGGTCCTGTTGACCATAACATTGGGTTATGGCCTTTGTTTCCCTTAAAACATTTAAGCCAGTGTGCTGGAAGGTTAGGGCCTGGGTGCTGTTCAGCACCACCCTATCCTCTCTACCCCAACTTTTCTCCTCCTCCTCTTCTATTTCAGTTTCTCTCTCCCTCTCTTTTCTCCTTTTTTGCAACTCTCTAACCCCCCTCATTCTCTCCCACTCTATGCTTTTTATCCATTAATATTCTCTTGCCCCCAACACCTCTTGTCCCTCTCTATTTTTCACTTTCTGTCTCTTTCCACCTCATGTTCACCCTCTCACTCTTTCTCTCTTGTCCTTTCTCTACCCTTTCCTTTCTTTTTCTTCCCATCTAGCCCTATTTCATTCCTCTTTATGCTCTACTTTCACCCTTTATTTCATTGCCTTTTTTCTTTCTACCACCATCTATCTCTATGCCCATCTCCCAAGGCTATCCCTCCCCTCTCTCTTTTCCCCTTCTCTCACTTCCACTTTCACTCCTTTTCTCTCTACTCTGTTTTTTATTCTCTCCCGTTCTGCCATTCTCATCCCTTATTCCCCCTTTTGCTCACATGCCTCCTTTCTTTTTGTCCTCTTCTTCCCCATTCTCAGTCTCTCTTTGTCTTTTTTCCTCAACCTCAAACCTGTATCTTCCATCCTTTGTTCTTCTCCTCTTATTTCCGTCTCCAATCCCTTCATCCTTTCACATTCCTCTCAAATTTCTTCCTTGCTCTTCTACTTCCCCTTTTTCTTTCACCCATGTCTTTTTCTTGTCCCTCTTTCCCCCTCTCTAGTTTTCTCTCTCCCCTGCCACTTCCTCCCTATCCATAATCCTCTTATTGCCTTTGTCCCTCTCAGGCTCACCCTCTCATTCCTGCTCTCATCCTATCTTTATCCTTTTCTTTTTCTCCCCATCCAACCCTTTATTCACGCCTCTTCACTTTCTCCTTTCTTATATTTTTTCTTTATTCTCTTTGATATCATGTATCTCACACTCTCCCCAGTTTTCCCTCACTCTTCCCCTTCTCTCACGTTCCCTTTCCTCCCTTTTCTCCCTGCTGTGCTCATGTTATCTCACCCTGTCTTACATTTTTGTCCTTTCTTGTCCCTCTCTCTCTGTCGCATGACCCTTGTCTCTTTGCTTCTTGCCTCCCCTTTCTTCATATTTCTCTCCCCTCTCCCAATTTTTTAATGTTTCCCCTGTCATCATGTTCACCTACCCTCCCTTTTTTCCATTCTCTTCTCTTTCCTCTTCTCCACCCCTCACAGTTTTCCCAGTTTTTTTCACTCTTCCCCTTCTCTCATGTTCCCTTTCTTCCCCTTTCTCTCTTCTATGCTCCTATATATTCACCCTCCCTTCCATTCTTGTTCTCTCTTGCCCCTCCCTCTCTCTCTCTCTCGCATGTTCCTTGTCTCTTTACCCTATTCCCCCTCTTTCTACATTTATTTCTGTCACCTTTTCCCCATTTTCTATGGTTTCACCTTTTATCACTTTCATCTACTTTATCTTTTTTTTTACCAGTATCCTCTTTTTCCCTTTCTGCACCCATAACATTCTTCCTGCCCCTCTTAATTTTTCATTTTCTCTCGCCTGTTTTTTGATCCCCCTTTCTCTCTCTTGACCGTTCACATTTAAGTTTTTCCCTTCTCTCCTTCCCCATCCCTGTCTTTTTACACCTCTCCCTATGTCCTATCAATCTAGTTTTTTTCAGATTGGTTCTTAAGTTTCTTTCTTCCTCCTAGTCTGCCTATCTGTACCTCACTTTGAACCTCTCCCACTCTCTTTTTTCTCCTATCTTCATCTTGGACCAATCGCCTCTTCAATTTCACACTTTTATTCTCTCCTTGTATCCCTCTTTCTCTAATCCTATATCTCCCACTTTGCCTCTCTTATCACCCCCTCTCTCTTTATATTTATATTATGTCTGACATAAGTCAGTAGGCCCCTAGCGTGTGTTATATATATTAGTGTCTTTAGCATGTAAAAGGAACATATTATCATGCCTTTGCCTTTTTATAGGTGACTGATGCCCAGTGAGATGATGGAATCGGATACTTTTCCTGGTCAACTGCGATAAAAGAATGATTAGACAGGTAATTAATATTTTTATTAATTACTGATAATATTCAGGCTAGACAACAGTTCTAGCCCTGAATCATATTCCTTATACATGTGGATATACAGTATGTGCTTAACATATGTATATCATTTTGGACACTTCTATTATAACACAAACATATCTCAGGTACAGAGGTAAGGAAGCTTGTTTTTCTTTACCCTCTGTTTTCTATTATCAGGAATGCCCTTATATTTTTGTTAGGAAAAATGTCTTATGGTCCTGTTGACCATAACATTGGGTTATGGCCTTTGTTTCCCTTAAAACATTTAAGCCAGTGTGCTGGAAGGTTAGGGCCTGGGTGCTGTTCAGCACCACCCTATCCTCTCTACCCCAACTTTTCTCCTCCTCCTCTTCTATTTCAGTTTCTCTCTCCCTCTCTTTTCTCCTTTTTTGCAACTCTCTAACCCCCCTCATTCTCTCCCACTCTATGCTTTTTATCCATTAATATTCTCTTGCCCCCAACACCTCTTGTCCCTCTCTATTTTTCACTTTCTGTCTCTTTCCACCTCATGTTCACCCTCTCACTCTTTCTCTCTTGTCCTTTCTCTACCCTTTCCTTTCTTTTTCTTCCCATCTAGCCCTATTTCATTCCTCTTTATGCTCTACTTTCACCCTTTATTTCATTGCCTTTTTTCTTTCTACCACCATCTATCTCTATGCCCATCTCCCAAGGCTATCCCTCCCCTCTCTCTTTTCCCCTTCTCTCACTTCCACTTTCACTCCTTTTCTCTCTACTCTGTTTTTTATTCTCTCCCGTTCTGCCATTCTCATCCCTTATTCCCCCTTTTGCTCACATGCCTCCTTTCTTTTTGTCCTCTTCTTCCCCATTCTCAGTCTCTCTTTGTCTTTTTTCCTCAACCTCAAACCTGTATCTTCCATCCTTTGTTCTTCTCCTCTTATTTCCGTCTCCAATCCCTTCATCCTTTCACATTCCTCTCAAATTTCTTCCTTGCTCTTCTACTTCCCCTTTTTCTTTCACCCATGTCTTTTTCTTGTCCCTCTTTCCCCCTCTCTAGTTTTCTCTCTCCCCTGCCACTTCCTCCCTATCCATAATCCTCTTATTGCCTTTGTCCCTCTCAGGCTCACCCTCTCATTCCTGCTCTCATCCTATCTTTATCCTTTTCTTTTTCTCCCCATCCAACCCTTTATTCACGCCTCTTCACTTTCTCCTTTCTTATATTTTTTCTTTATTCTCTTTGATATCATGTATCTCACACTCTCCCCAGTTTTCCCTCACTCTTCCCCTTCTCTCACGTTCCCTTTCCTCCCTTTTCTCCCTGCTGTGCTCATGTTATCTCACCCTGTCTTACATTTTTGTCCTTTCTTGTCCCTCTCTCTCTGTCGCATGACCCTTGTCTCTTTGCTTCTTGCCTCCCCTTTCTTCATATTTCTCTCCCCTCTCCCAATTTTTTAATGTTTCCCCTGTCATCATGTTCACCTACCCTCCCTTTTTTCCATTCTCTTCTCTTTCCTCTTCTCCACCCCTCACAGTTTTCCCAGTTTTTTTCACTCTTCCCCTTCTCTCATGTTCCCTTTCTTCCCCTTTCTCTCTTCTATGCTCCTATATATTCACCCTCCCTTCCATTCTTGTTCTCTCTTGCCCCTCCCTCTCTCTCTCTCGCATGTTCCTTGTCTCTTTACCCTATTCCCCCTCTTTCTACATTTATTTCTGTCACCTTTTCCCCATTTTCTATGGTTTCACCTTTTATCACTTTCATCTACTTTATCTTTTTTTTTACCAGTATCCTCTTTTTCCCTTTCTGCACCCATAACATTCTTCCTGCCCCTCTTAATTTTTCATTTTCTCTCGCCTGTTTTTTGATCCCCCTTTCTCTCTCTTGACCGTTCACATTTAAGTTTTTCCCTTCTCTCCTTCCCCATCCCTGTCTTTTTACACCTCTCCCTATGTCCTATCAATCTAGTTTTTTTCAGATTGGTTCTTAAGTTTCTTTCTTCCTCCTAGTCTGCCTATCTGTACCTCACTTTGAACCTCTCCCACTCTCTTTTTTCTCCTATCTTCATCTTGGACCAATCGCCTCTTCAATTTCACACTTTTATTCTCTCCTTGTATCCCTCTTTCTCTAATCCTATATCTCCCACTTTGCCTCTCTTATCACCCCCTCTCTCTTTATATTTATATTATGTCTGACATAAGTCAGTAGGCCCCTAGCGTGTGTTATATATATTAGTGTCTTTAGCATGTAAAAGGAACATATTATCATGCCTTTGCCTTTTTATAGGTGACTGATGCCCAGTGAGATGATGGAATCGGATACTTTTCCTGGTCAACTGCGATAAAAGAATGATTAGACAGGTAATTAATATTTTTATTAATTACTGATAATATTCAGGCTAGACAACAGTTCTAGCCCTGAATCATATTCCTTATACATGTGGATATACAGTATGTGCTTAACATATGTATATCATTTTGGACACTTCTATTATAACACAAACATATCTCAGGTACAGAGGTAAGGAAGCTTGTTTTTCTTTACCCTCTGTTTTCTATTATCAGGAATGCCCTTATATTTTTGTTAGGAAAAATGTCTTATGGTCCTGTTGACCATAACATTGGGTTATGGCCTTTGTTTCCCTTAAAACATTTAAGCCAGTGTGCTGGAAGGTTAGGGCCTGGGTGCTGTTCAGCACCACCCTATCCTCTCTACCCCAACTTTTCTCCTCCTCCTCTTCTATTTCAGTTTCTCTCTCCCTCTCTTTTCTCCTTTTTTGCAACTCTCTAACCCCCCTCATTCTCTCCCACTCTATGCTTTTTATCCATTAATATTCTCTTGCCCCCAACACCTCTTGTCCCTCTCTATTTTTCACTTTCTGTCTCTTTCCACCTCATGTTCACCCTCTCACTCTTTCTCTCTTGTCCTTTCTCTACCCTTTCCTTTCTTTTTCTTCCCATCTAGCCCTATTTCATTCCTCTTTATGCTCTACTTTCACCCTTTATTTCATTGCCTTTTTTCTTTCTACCACCATCTATCTCTATGCCCATCTCCCAAGGCTATCCCTCCCCTCTCTCTTTTCCCCTTCTCTCACTTCCACTTTCACTCCTTTTCTCTCTACTCTGTTTTTTATTCTCTCCCGTTCTGCCATTCTCATCCCTTATTCCCCCTTTTGCTCACATGCCTCCTTTCTTTTTGTCCTCTTCTTCCCCATTCTCAGTCTCTCTTTGTCTTTTTTCCTCAACCTCAAACCTGTATCTTCCATCCTTTGTTCTTCTCCTCTTATTTCCGTCTCCAATCCCTTCATCCTTTCACATTCCTCTCAAATTTCTTCCTTGCTCTTCTACTTCCCCTTTTTCTTTCACCCATGTCTTTTTCTTGTCCCTCTTTCCCCCTCTCTAGTTTTCTCTCTCCCCTGCCACTTCCTCCCTATCCATAATCCTCTTATTGCCTTTGTCCCTCTCAGGCTCACCCTCTCATTCCTGCTCTCATCCTATCTTTATCCTTTTCTTTTTCTCCCCATCCAACCCTTTATTCACGCCTCTTCACTTTCTCCTTTCTTATATTTTTTCTTTATTCTCTTTGATATCATGTATCTCACACTCTCCCCAGTTTTCCCTCACTCTTCCCCTTCTCTCACGTTCCCTTTCCTCCCTTTTCTCCCTGCTGTGCTCATGTTATCTCACCCTGTCTTACATTTTTGTCCTTTCTTGTCCCTCTCTCTCTGTCGCATGACCCTTGTCTCTTTGCTTCTTGCCTCCCCTTTCTTCATATTTCTCTCCCCTCTCCCAATTTTTTAATGTTTCCCCTGTCATCATGTTCACCTACCCTCCCTTTTTTCCATTCTCTTCTCTTTCCTCTTCTCCACCCCTCACAGTTTTCCCAGTTTTTTTCACTCTTCCCCTTCTCTCATGTTCCCTTTCTTCCCCTTTCTCTCTTCTATGCTCCTATATATTCACCCTCCCTTCCATTCTTGTTCTCTCTTGCCCCTCCCTCTCTCTCTCTCGCATGTTCCTTGTCTCTTTACCCTATTCCCCCTCTTTCTACATTTATTTCTGTCACCTTTTCCCCATTTTCTATGGTTTCACCTTTTATCACTTTCATCTACTTTATCTTTTTTTTACCAGTATCCTCTTTTTCCCTTTCTGCACCCATAACATTCTTCCTGCCCCTCTTAATTTTTCATTTTCTCTCGCCTGTTTTTTGATCCCCCTTTCTCTCTCTTGACCGTTCACATTTAAAGAGGACCTTTCATGACTTTTTAAAAAATGAATTGCACTATCTACTGATTAGTGCGTCCCCCACTGATGCAGCAGCGTTGTTCTTGCAAATTGTCCCCGGTGTCTTCACCACGGGCCCCCCGTTCTTCTGTCCGGCTTTATGCTAATTAGAAAGCATCGGAACAGGGAGGAGGAGACTCCCTGTTCCTCAATGGGCGTTGCTTCTGCCCTGCTGTGAGCGCTGTCCAATCAGAGCGGACCGCTCACAGCAGGGCCGAAGGAGTTCAACCCTGCTGTGAGCGGTCCGCTCTGATTGGACAACGCTCACAGCAGGGCAGAAGCAACGCCCATTGAGGAACAGGGAGTCTCCTCCTCCCTGTTCCGATGCTTTCTAATTAGCATAAAGCCGGACAGAAGAACGGGGGGCCCGTGTGAAGCCACCGGGGACAATTTGCAAAGAAACAACGCTGCTGGCATCAGTGGGGGACGCACTTTCAGGTAGATAGTTGTGCAGATTCAATTTTTTAAAAGTCATGAAAGGTTCCTCTTTAAGTTCTTCCCTTCTCTCCTTCCCCATCCCTGTCTTTCTACACCTCTCCCTATGTCCTATCAATCTATTTTTTTCAGATTAGTTCTTAAGTTTCTTTCTTCCTCCTAGTCTGCCTATCTGTACCTCACTTTGAACCTCTCCCACTCTTTTTTCTCCTATCCCCATCTTGGACCAATCTCCTCTTCTATTTCTCACTTTCATTCTCTCCTTTTATCCCTCTTTCTCTAATCCTATATCTCCCACTTTGCCTCTCTTATCACCCCCTCTCTCTTTATATTTATATTATGTCTGACTTAAGTCAGTAGGCCGCTAGCTTGTTTTTTATATTAGTGTCTTTAGCATGTAAAAGGAACATATTATCATGCCTTTGTCTTTTTATAGGTGATTGATGCCCAAAGAGATGGTGGAAGCTGAAAAAGCCATTTCTTTTAATTAGGATTTACTTGTTATGTTTTTTTTTACCATAAACGCATTGTAGGTAGTAGGTTCAGGCCTGGGTGCTGTCTAGCACCCCACTATCCTCTTTATCCTGCTCCACCTCACTCTTTCGCCATTTCTCCCCTTTCAGTGTCTCTCCCTTTCTCTATCCCCTTAAAGACAAAGCCCATTTTTGTCTTTGCGTTTTATTTTTTTCTCTCTTTATTCTAAGAGTAATAACTTTTAAAATATTCTCTTTCCATGGCCATATTAGAGCTTATTTTTTGCAGGATAAATATTTTTGCATGATTTTTTTTACATCTAAAATTTAAGCCCCCATAGAGAGCTAATATCTGCGTCCTTCTGATCGATTGTCACTAAGACCATAATAGAGCAGCATTGTGGTCCATGAGATTGGACACGCTCCCTGCTGAGCTGTGCCTTGTCCAGAGCTTTACAGGTGGTTGACCATGACAGTGTAAAGAACCTTCAGTAGGTCCAAGGCTGTCAAGGTTAAAAACTTGACTCCCATGATTTTGCTGCAGGGGTTGGGATCGAAACGCAGAGGGAGCCTCCTCCCTTACCACACATAAACTTTAATGACTATTGAAGGCGGCATCTGACCAGTTAAAGGATCAGGTTGGGAGTCATCACCGATCCTGGTCTTTGTGATCAGGTGCCAGCTGTCTTATACAGCCGGAACCCTACATGTTTGGAGTTAGCTCAGTGCATCAGCCTGCTCCATGCCTTCTTCCTCTGCTTAACCCCACATAAGCAGCTATCTCTACTAAGGGCTGCACTTAGAGAGGTTGAGTGACTGCATTTGGCACCATCGCGATCTTGGTCATTGTGACTGTTCTGTATTATACAGCCAGTACCCATCAGGTATAGAGCGGGCTCAGCGCAGTAATCTGCTCCATACAACCTATCACGTATTAGAACGTACATGCACGTGTTTTTGCGTGAATGGGTTTATCCTCACTCTAGAATACCCCCCTCCCACTATTGTGATCCGTGACATTATGACTCTCTGCCTGCTGAGCTATGCCTCGCGCACAGTTTTACAGGCAGTTAACAAAGACAGCCCGAAGACCCTTTCTGAAGGACCAGGGCTGTCATGGTAACTGATTGGATCTCTATGATTTGGCTACTGGGATTGGAACGGAAGGCAGAGGGAGCTCCCTCCCTATGCCTTAACCCCATATATGCAGCTATTTCTATTAAACATGGCATCTGAGAGATTAAGTGACCTGGTTTGATGTCATTTCAGATCCTTATCATTTTGGCTGGGCTGTATTGTACAGCCAGCACCAATCGTGTATGGAGCAGGCTTAGTGCAGAAACCTGCTCCATACAACCCCTTACGCATAATTAGGAACATGAACGTGGTTATACGTGAAGGGTTTAATCTCCCTCTCTAATCCCTCGCTCCCACTATTGTGCTCCACGAGATTAAGATACTCTGCCTGCTGAGCTGGGCCTTGTACACGGTTGTACAGGCACTTAACCATGACAGGCCACAAACTTTTTCTGAAGGTCTAGGGCTGTCATGGTAACTGATTAGAGCTCCGAGATTTTGCAGCAGGGGCTTGGATCGGAAGTTAGAGGGTACATCCTCCTTCTGGCTAACCCCACATATGCCGCTATTTTTATTAAACGTGGCATCTGAGCGGTTAAATGACTAGGTTTGGCGTTATGGCTGATCCTGGTCATTTTGGGTGGGCTGTATTATACAGCCAGCACCTCTCGTTTATGGAGTGGGTTCATTGCAGCAACCTGCTCCATACAGCTCTGTGATTTCTCAGCAGGAGCTTGGATTGGAAGGTAGAGGGAGCCCCCTCCCTCTGACTAAGCCCACATATGCTGCTATCTCTATCAAACACGGCATCTAAGCGGTTAAATGACCGGGTTTGGTGTTATCGCCAATCCTTGTCATTTTGGCTGGGCTGTTTTATACAACAAGCACCTGTCGTTTATGGAGTGAGCTCAGTGCAGTAACCTGCTCCATACAACCCCTTATACATAATAACTTACATCCATGTAATTATGGGTGAAGGGGTTAATCCCCCTATATAATCCCCTTCTCCCATTTTATTCCACATTCCTTCTTCCCTTCTCAATTTGTCGCTCTCCCACCCCCTCTTTTTACATGAACCCTGAGATATATAGTTATGCCCCTAGCCTGTTAGAAATATTAGTGTCTGTAGCATGTAGCAGGAACATATTATCACACCTTTGTCTTTTTATAGGTGACTGATGCCCAGTGAGATGGTGGAAGCTGACATACTGTATTCCCTGGTCACCTGCAAGAAAAAAATCACAAGACAGGTAATTAATATTTATATTAATTACTGATAATAATCAGGCTAGACATTAGTTCTAGTCCTGAAGTGTCTTCCTGATACATGTTGATATACAGTATGTGATTACCATATGTACGGTATATCATATGCAGACACTTGTATGATAACAGAACCATATCTCAGGTATAGAGGTAAGGAAGCTTCCTTTTCCTTACTTCTATGATCAGGAAAAAGCCATTTCTTTTAATTAGGATAAATTTGTTATGTTTTTTTTTACCATAAAATTCGGGTATGCACATTTTTTCTCACTAACGCATTGTAGGTGGGAGGTTAGGGCCTGGGTGCTGTCTAGCACCCCACTATCCTCTTTATCCTGCTCCACCTCACCCTTTCGCCATTTCTCCCCTTTCAGTGTCTCTCCCTTTCTCTAACCCCTTAAGGACAAAGCCCAATTTTGTCTTTGCGTTTTATTTTTTTTTCTCTCTTTATTCTAAGAGTAATAACTTTTAAAATGTTCTCTTTCCATGGCCATATTAGAGCTTATTTTTTGCAGGATAAATATTTTTACATGATATTGAAGGCGGCATCTGACCAGTTAAAGGATCAGGTTGGGAGTCATCGCCGATCCTGGTCTTTGTGATCAGGTGCCAGCTGTCTTATACAGCCGGAACCCTACATGTTTGGAGTTAGCTCAGTGCAGCAGCCTGCTCCATGCAACCACTTATGCATAATACCGTACATGTACCTGATTATGCATAAAAGGGTTAATCCCCCCTATCTAAATCCCCTCTCCCACTATTATGGTCCATGAGATTGTGACACTCTGCCCGCTAAGCTGTGCCTTGCACACGGTTTTACAGGCAGTTAACCATGACAGAACGAAGCCTTTTAGAAGGCCCGGGCTGTCGTAGTAACTGACTGGTGCTCCGTGATTTCTCTGCCGGGGCTTGATTCGAAAGGTAAAAGGTGCCTTCTTCCTCTACTTAACCCCACATAAGCAGCTATCTCTACTAAGGGCTGCATGTTAGGCCACTGAGGCACAAAAAATAAATAAGTGACTCTGCCGCTTGGCAGCGTCACTGGGGATCACTGGACCCAAACTCTGGGCAGCCGGACAATGACGATCGCTCCCAAAGGGCGAAATGATATAGGAGGCTAGATAACAAAAAGTAAGGTAAACACTACACAAACACTTACTGCGCAGAAAGCGCTTGAGACTGGAGCAGAGAGCTTTGGCTTCACAGACCTCCAGACGAGCGACGCCCACCGTGTACCCGTGCTCCAGGAGGGGGCTACGGCACGGCCGCAAGCGTGGCTTTCAAACAGTCTGAGTGAATAAATAGTGAGGTAAACACTTACACCACACGTACTGCGCAAAAGCGCTTGAGACTGGAGCCAGAGCTTTGGCTTCACAGACCTCCAGACAAGCGACGCCCACCGTGTACCCGTGCTCCAGGAGGGGGCTACGGCACGGCCGCAAGTGTGGCTTTCAAACAGTCTGAGTGATACACACACACAAAGACAGACAGAAAAGCAGGCACGTGGAACCATGCACCAGTGCAAGGCAGCACACAAACACTTAGAACATTCAGTGTCAAATGGACCAGACCGTATAGCAGTCACACATGAACAACAAGGCACCAGCCCTGCC
Source organism: Rhinella marina (assembly GCA_900303285.1). Classification (NCBI taxonomy): domain Eukaryota; kingdom Metazoa; phylum Chordata; class Amphibia; order Anura; family Bufonidae; genus Rhinella; species Rhinella marina. The sequence goes on along the minus strand of ONZH01020991.1, from coordinate 14,509 downwards.
CAGCAGAAGCTCAGGGTTTAAATAGTAGTGAGCTAATTGGCGGAGGCGTGGTTACTGACACACTTCCTGTGAACGCCTGGCGGAAGTGACCTCACCAGAGTTCTCAAGGGCAGGGCGTGGTGCCTGACATACTTCCTGTGAACGCCTGGCGGAAGTGACATCACCAGAGGTCTCACAGAGCTGGCGCATGACCACTTCCTGTGCCGGACCTTGTTCACTGCAGTAGGACTGTGGGCGCAAGGATATTGCCCTGAGATTTGCCCGTGCCCCTTCACCAACACCCGCAGCCCGAGAGGGCAAGCGACCGCGTGCACGACGTCAATGCACGCGCCTTACACTGAACTTAGAGAGGTTGAGTGACTGCATTTGGCACCATCGCGATCTTGGTCATTGTGACTGTTCTGTATTATACAGCCAGTACCCATCAGGTATAGAGCGGGCTCAGCGCAGTAACCTGCTCCATACAACCTATCACGTATTAGAACGTACATGCACGTGTTTTTGCGTGAATGGGTTTATCCCCACTCTCGAATACCCCTCTCCCACTATTGTGGTCCGTGACATTATGACTCTCTGCATGCTGAGCTATGCCTCGCGCACAGTTTTACTGGCAGTTAACAAAGACAGCCCAAAGACCCTTTCTGAAGGACCAGGGCTGTCATGGTAACTGATTGGATCTCTAGGATTTGGCTACTGGGGATTGGAACGGAAGGCAGAGGGAGCTCCCTCCCTATGCCTAACCCCATATATGCAGCTACAATATTTCTATTAAACATGGCATCTGAGAGATTAAGTGACCTGGTTTGATGTCATTGCAGATCCTTATCATTTTGGCTGGGCTGTATTGTACAGCCAGCACCAATCGTGTATGGAGCAGGCTTAGTGCAGAAACCTGCTCCATACAACCTCTTACGCATAATTAGGAACATTAACGTGGTTATACGTGAAAGTTTAATCTCCCTCTCTAATCCCTCGCTCCCACTATTGTGCTCCATGAGATTAAGATACTCTGCCTGCTGAGCTGGGCCTTGTACACGGTTGTACAGGCACTTAACCATGACAGGCCACAAACTTTTTCTGAAGGTCTAGGGCTGTCATGGTAACTGATTAGAGCTCCGAGATTTTGCAGCAGGGGCTTGGATCGGAAGTTAGAGGGTACATCCTCCTTCTGGCTAACCCCACATATGCCGCTATTTTTATTAAATGTGGCATCTGAGCGGTTAAATGACTAGGTTTGGCGTTATGGCTGATCCTGTTCATTTTAGGTGGGCTGTATTATACAGCCAGCACCTCTCGTTTATGGAGCGGGTTCATTGCAGCAACCTGCTCCATACAGCTCTGTGATTTCTCAGCAGGAGCTTGGATTAGAAGGTAGAGGGAGCCCCCTCCCTCTGACTAAGCCCACATATGCTGCTATCTCTATCAAAGACGGCATCTAAGCGGTTAAATGACCGGGTTTGGTGTTATTGCCAATCCTTATCATTTTGGCTGGGCTGTTTTATACAACAAGCGCCTGTCGTTTATGGAGTGAGCTCAGTGCAGTAACCTGCTCCATACAACCCCTTATACATAATAACTTACATCCATGTAATTATGGGTGAAGGGGTTAATCCCCCTATATAATCCCCTTCTCCCATTTTATTCCACATTCCTTCTTCCCTTCTCAATTTGTCGCTCTCCCATCCCCTCTTTTTACATGAACCCTGAGATATATAGTTATGCCCCTCACCTGTTAGAAATATTAGTGTCTGTAGCATGTAGCAGGAACATATTATCACACCTTTGTCTTTTTACAGGTGACTGATACCCAGTGAGATGGTGGAAGCTGACATACTGTATTCCCTGGACACCTTTGCTTAGCTGTCGGTTTTGCAGGGCTGCGCACAGCGTGATGGCACTCTCTGACCTCACGCTGTGTGCGCCATTTTACGACACAGCCGGCCGCAAGAGAAAGCAGATCGTGGGTGGAGAGGAGCAGGAGAGGTAAGTGGTTTATTTATTTTTTAAAACAGGAGGCAATGGGGGACTCATATAATGCTGCTTATGGGCTGATTTAAGGCTTATGTGGGCTATTGAGAGGCAATGGGGGCTAAAGAGAGGCAATGGAGGCTGATGAGAGGCAATGGGCCAGGATCACATGACCACTGGGCCAGGACAGGAAGCGTCAGATCGTTTCTTGATCTGTATACACAGCGCTCATTCATCGCAGTGTAGGACCCAGATGAATGGTCCCTGCCTTCTCCCTAGGGTGTCCTGCTGTCACTGACAGCAGGCCCCCCACTGTGCAGCTGCACAATTAGCGTGTAGCTGCAATCTCTGAAAAGACGTTTTAAAACGTCCATTCAGTGATAAACCCGACCGTCCAGGACGTTTATAGTCAATGGGCGGTCAGGAAGTTTTTAATCAGAGCAATGTATTTACATTGACAGGTTTTCCATACAGTGTATATATGTCCAGGGTAATAACATTTAGAATAGCCACATAGTATTCCCCAAACGTTTCGGTCTAGTGTCAGACCTTTTACAACGGGATTACATTCGTGGTAGGAGGGTAAGTAAGTATGGTCCTGGAATTCAGAACCATGCTTATCCTCCTGCCACCAATGAGATCCCGTTGAAAAAGGTCTGACGTTAAACCGAAACATTCGGGGAATGCTATGTGGCGTACCTAAATGCTATTACCCTGGATATACTGTATATACACTGTATGGAAAACCTGTCAATGTAAATACATCACTCTGAGTAATAAAATTTACTGCATAATTCAAACTGCCGTGGATATTCCTATACTTTGGATTACCCTCTCTCATAGGCACCCAGACTAAAGAAAACGGTGTGCAGATCTCACATTCCCATAACTGTCCTCAGGACAAGTCATCAATATCAGATCGCTGGCGGTCCAACACCCGGCAACCCCGCCAATCAACTGTATGAAGGAAAGCCACGCGCATTGCCCTCGTGCCGTCTTTCTTCTCTTTTCTTGCTCACCATAGATACTGTATAGCAGCAGCGAGCAGGAAGAGAGAAGGGAGACGACACTTACATGCTGCATGCACCTTCCCTTCATACAGCTGATCGACCTGTCTGAAAATAGGTAATCTATATTAAAAGCCCGGAGAACCCCTTTAATCCCTTAAGGACGAAGCCAATTTTCCTTTTTTTCCTTCACACCTTCCAACAGACATAACGTCTTACACTTTCCATTCACATAACTATATAAGGGCTTATTTGTTGCAGGACACGTAGTTTTTTAATGGTACCATTTAATTTACCATAGCTTGTACTTTAAAACGGGGAAAAAAATCTTTGTGTGGTGAAATTGGCATTCATTGTGATCTTGACATGACAGTGAAATGCAGATTTGTGTGATTATGGTGTATATATATTCTTTTATGTTTTACTACTAAAAATAAAAACCTCAAAAGCATCAATGGCTTTTTTATTCTTCCATCTTCAGAGTTGTGTGATGGCTCATTTTTTGTAGGGCAGCTCTGTGGTATTTTTGGTACTATTTTGGAGTACATACATTTTCTTTCATTTTTTTTTGGGGGGGGGGGGCATATGACAGAAAAATGGCTATTTTTTCTTTCCTTTACAGTGTTCTCTGTACATAATAAATATGTTTATATTTTCTGATATAGCAATACCAACTAGGTTTATTTTCCCATTGTATAATGCAGTGATGGTGACCCTTTTACAGACCGAATGCCCAAACTGCAACCCAAACCCACTTATTTATCGTGAAGTGCCAACATGGCAATTTACCCTGATACTACAGTCCATATACAATGCCTTGCGAAAGTATTCGGCCCCCTGGAACTTTTCAACCTTTTGCCACATTTCAGGCTTCAAACAAAAACGTATAACATTTTACATTTTTGGTGAAGAATCAACAAGTGGGTCACAATTGTGAAGTGGAACAAGTTTATTGGATCATTTAAACTTTTTTTGTAATAATAAAACTGAAAAGTGGGGCGTGCAAAATTATTTGGCCCCCTTGCATTAATACTTTGTTGCGCCACCTTTTACTTGCGATTACAGCTGCAAGTCGCTTGGGGTATGTCTCTATCAGTTTTTCACATCTAGAGACTGAAATTATTGCCCATTCTTCCGTGCAAAACAGTTCGAGCTCTTTGAGGTTGGATGGAGAGCGTTTGTGAACAGCAGTTTTCAGCTCTTTCCACATATTCTCAATTGGATTCAGGTCTGGACTTTGACTTGGCCATTCTAAGACCTGGATACGTTTATTTTTGAACCATTCCATTGTAGATTTTCCATTGGTTGATTTGAATTTTACATTGTTTTGACTTTTTATACATTTTTTTCACTATAATTTTTAGTCCCCTTAGGGGACATATAAAAGTGATCTTCTATAGACCGCAATAGAATACCATTGCAGTCTGTGTGATTTTTACAGGCCCCTGGTAGTGCCTCGGGCTCAGCTTCGAAGGCAGCTCACTCTGACAGGCTTGGGAGCCTTTACAAGGCTGTCAGAGCAACTGATAAGAGCTCTGCGATCTTGCCCATGGTGGCTCCATTCAGAGACCAGAGGGAGCGCCCTCTCTCTGTCTAAAGCAACAAATGTCGCGTCTACTATTGACATTGGCATCTGAGGAGCTAAACAACTTGAATCAGAGTCATCTCCCTTCCCGGTCAATGAATGGTTCCCCCAATATTGAGGCAGTGGAGCTATTCAGACCCTGGGAGCATAGCAGGAAAGATGCCTCAGATGCCATGGTCACAATTGACCACGGCACCTGAGGGCTTAAGTGTGGTCAGCAACAATGCGACTAGCTCTGGATGTCTGCTCTGTAAAACAGCAGGCATCCGGTAGCTATTGATTGCGCCCACTCCACTCCAAAACAGTCACCACCTTTAACCCCTTAAGTACCAGGTCCATTTCTGGTTTTGAATTTTGTTTTTTCCTCCTCACGTTCCATAATTTTTTTAATTTTCCGTTCATATAACCATATGAGGGCTTATTTTTTGCGGGACAAGTTGTGGTTTTAACATCACAGCGTTCACTGTGCGCTAAAAATTACATGACGTCCTTATTCTGTCGCTCAATATGAATACAGCGATAGCAAATTTGTATAGGTTTTTTTCCATTTTTAAAAAAACATAAACCTTTGAAAAAAATCTAAATTTCCTTTGCATCACCATTTTCTGACAGCCATAACTTTTTTTTATATTTCTGTCCACAGAGCTGTATGAGGGCTTGCTTTTTGCAGGATGAACTGTAGTTTTAACTGGTATCATTTTTGTGGTACATATGACTTTGTGATTAGAGATGAGCGAACGTGCTCGTAACGAGCACTGTAGCGCTCGGCTCCCCTGCGCAATGCCCGCAGGCATTGCGGATCCGTCCTCAGCTGCATGTAAGTCAATGGGGATGGATCATTTGGTATGACACTCAAACTGACTGTCAGCGGGGACGGATCCGTTTGGTATGAGTGTCATACCAAACGGATCTGTCCCCATTGACTTACATGCAGATGAGGACGGATCCGCAATGACTGCAGGCATTTGTTCGCAGGGGGGGCCCAGCGCTACAGTGCTCGTAACGAGCACGTTCGCTCATCTCTATTTATGATCACTGTTATTCAATTTTTTTTGGTGGGAAAAGGTGACTTAAAATGGCAAATCATATTTTTAATTTTCAAGTTCACTGCAAAGGATTTTTTTAAATCTTTTTATTGTAATTTTTATTTCCAGTACATATAAATAAAAGGTATAAGCCAGTACAAGTCATAAAACAAAAAAATAAAACAAAAGAATGTATATGTAAATATATAACATTAATATTAAGACATAGGTGTTACACATACGCATATATTTTATAGATGTTTTAAATATTTAGTTTCCCTAGGGTGTTTTTTAAATTTCTCTACATTGTACCATTCCGTGTGTTGAAATGAAGTCATCAGATTTTCTATTTCGTGAGTTTGCAAGTGTGTTTCAATAAAAGTTTTCCGTTTTTAAAGAAGTGATGTGTTTTTTTTCTCTTTGTTATTAATGTATCTATTCTCTCCATACACATCATGTATTTCATCTGGGATGTCACTTCTGTAGTTGTAGTTCTGTAGTCCCGGTTTCTGGCAGCTGTCCCTACATCCATAGGTCGCATCGGCTCGCTGCTTCATCCATTCTCCCTCCCATCCTCCCTGCAGGCTCTCCGTACCTCCAGGCGGCTCTCCACACCTTCGGTCTGGGCGGGGGGCGGGGCCGGCCATCAGTGAGCCCCCTCCAGACTAAAGAAGAAGATGTCCTGCTGGTGATAGAAACATAGAAACGTAGATTGACGGCAGAAAAAGACCACCTGGTCCATCTAGTCTGCCCTTTTATTATCCTTTTATTGTTATCTTAGGATAGATACATGTTTATCCCAGGCATGTTTAAATTCAGTTACTGTGGATTTATCAACCACCTCTGCTGGAAGTTTGTTCCAAGCTTCTACTACTCTTTCAGTGAAATAATATTTTCTAATGTTGTTCTTGATTTTTGCCCCAACTAACCTCAGATTGTGCCCCCTTGTTCTTGTGTTCAGTTTCTTCCCTCCTGAACTTTATTCAGTCCTTTAACATATTTAAAGGTTTCAATCATGTCCCCCCTTTCTCTTCTTTCCTCCATACTATACATATTAAGAACTCGGAGTCTTTCTTGATAAGTTCTATGCTTTAGACCTTCCACCATTTTTGTAGCTCTTCTTTGGACCCGTTCTATTTTAGCAATATCCTTTTGCAGGTGAGGTCTCCAGAATTGAACACAGTATTCCAGATGTGGTCTCACTAGAGCTTTATACAGAGCGATCACAATCTCCCTCTTTCTGCTTGTTATACCTCTAGCTATGCAGCCAAGCATACGATTTGCTTTCCCTACTGCCTGGCTGCATTGGCTACTCATTTTGAGGCTGTCAGAGATGACTACCCCCAAATCCTTCTCTTCTGAGGTCTTTGTTAGCACAGAACTGCCAATACGATACTCAGATAGAGGATTTCTTCTCCCCAAGTGCATTATTTTACATTTGGAAACATTGAACTGAAGTTTCCATTGTTTTGACCACTTATCTAATAAAGATAAATCATTCTCCATATTACCGACACCTCCTGGAACATCAACCCTATTACACACTTTTGTGTCATCAGCAAACAAGCAAACCTTCCCTACCAAGCCATCCCTTATGTCACTTACAAACATGTTAAACAGAACAGGACCCAGAACAGATCCTTGTGGCACCCACTTGTAACCAGCCTCTGCTCAGAATACACTCCATTAACAACAACCCTCTGGTATCTGTCCTTCAGCCAACTACAGATCCACTGAACTATCCAGGGGTTAAGTCCAATTTTTGATAACTTCTCTATCAGCTCTTTATGGGGAACCGTATCGAAAGCTTTACTGAAATCCAGGTAGGCGATATCCACAGCACCACCTTCATCCAGCACTTTAGTTACATAGTCAAAGAAATCAATGAGATTAGTCTGACATGATCGGCCCTCAGTAAAGCCATGCTGGTTTGGGTCCATCAAGTTGTTTGTTCTTAGATGGTCAATTATCTTCTTTTTTAGTAGAGTCTCCATCATTTTTACCACTACAGATGTCAAGCTGACTGGCCTATAGTTACTAGCTTCTTCTCTACTACCCTTCTTGTGAATGGGTACAACATTAGCCATTCTCCAATCATCAGGAACATCTCCTGTAAGAAGGGACTGATTATATAGATCAGTCAGGGGGTCAACAATCACAGATCGGAGTTCTTTAAGAACTCTGGGGTGGATGCCATCCGGACCCATTGCCTTATTTAACTTTAGCCGGACAAGTTCCTGTAGAACATCGGCCTCTGAAAACACTGGGGCTGAAACCTTACAACTAGAGGCAATGCTATGTCCAGCCATGTTCTGATTATGAAAGTTGCCATCTGAAAAAACTGAGCAGAAGTAGTTATTCAGATGGTCAGTGACCGCCTTATCCCTATCTATATACAGATTTTTTCCATTGCTAAGTTTTGTAATGCCGCAGTTTTTCTTCTTCCTGTCACTAATATATCTGAAGAAGGTTTTATTACCCTCCTTAACAGATTTGGCCATTTCTTCCTCCTTTGAAGCTTTAGCAGCATTAATAATCTGTTTTGTCTTCTTCTGTATAATTTTATAAACTTCTCTGTCCGCTACACTTCCAGACTCTTTATACCTCTTATAGGCAGACTTTTTATCATTCACTATAGCTCTTACCTCTCTAGTAAACCATAGTGGATTTCTCTTTCTTTTCCTTTTACTAATTTGTCTAACATATAGTCTAGTTGCCTTTAAGAGGACTTCTTTAAATGCCTTCCACTGAGCACTCGCTCTTGCTGTTTTATCCCACCCTTTTAATTCTTTCTTTACATATTCTCCCATGACCTCAAACTTGGTCTTTGTAAAATCCAATACTTTGGTTGCAGAATGGGATTTCTCACAGTCAGTTTGGACTTCGAACCACAAACATTGGTGGTCACTGGAACCCAGATTTTCTCCCACCTTCACCTCAGATACCAGATTCCCATTTGTAAATACTAGATCTAGGATATTTTCACCTCTAGTTGGCGCTTTCACCAACTGTTTTAGGGACATACCCGTCAGGGCCTCTACTATGTTCCTACTTTTGCACGTGGACGCACAAGGGATATTCCAATCAACATCAAGCATGTTGAAGTCTCCCATAACTACAATATCTCCCTTTACTGCCATTTGGGTAATCTCGTCCACCAGCATAATGTCATGCTCTTCAGATTGCCCTGGAGGCCTATAGATAGCACCTACTCTGGTAACAGATCCCTTTTTATTTTGCAAGCAGACCCAGAGAGTCTCCAACTCCTTACATGAATTTTGGATCACTGTTGATTTTATGGTATCTTTAACATAAATGGCGATGCTGCTAGGAAGGAGGTAAGTATTATGGAGTTTATTTTTTTCAACTTTCTATGAATGGCACAAGGTGGGCATATTACTAGGGGACAATATATTACTGGGGGCACAATGTGGACATGTTACTGGGGGCACAACATTGCTGGGGAGCACAAATGTGGGCATATTACTGGGGGCACAACATAAACTGCAGAGCACAATGTGGGCATATTACTGGGGACAGAACATAAACCGGGGAGCCCAATGTGGGCACATTAGTGGGAGCACAACATTACAGGGGGGCACAATGTGGGCATATTACTGGGGGACACAATGGGCATATTACTGGGGGGCACAGCTGGTAATATTACTGGGGGCACATAACAGGGCATATTACTGGGGGCACATAACTGGGCATATTACTGGGGGCACATAACGGCATATTACTGGGGGCACATAACTGGGGAATAATTACTATGTGGGGCAGTAAGGGGACTGAGTGGGATTAGGTGTATAGTTATGTTTTGGGCGGAGTTAGGAGGCGTGGCAAAAAAAATTTGCAGCGGCGCGCTTTGTCCCTCTTTGTCCATTTTCCAAAGTTGGGAGGTATGGTTTTTTGTCATGAAGATTTGTGTATGAATGGATAGAGAGGTTCAAGGACGGTCGCACAGGTGTCAGCCATGAAGAAGGAGTCAGATGTCTGTCCACGACTGATGACAGCACTGAGCATACACATGAACTCATTCTGGTGGTAGATGAGTGACAGTGAATTACGTGGTCCTATGAGGATGAAGATTCACATCTGAAAAGACAGCGGTGCATTCTTGGTTCGCAGCTCAGCCTAAAATATTTTTTATTTAGTGAATACGAAAGCTTGTTGACAAATAGAAAAGGTGTATTGAAAAGCAGGGAGAATATTGATATCTTATCCTCAGCATAGGACATCAATACGAGATCGATGGGGGTCTGACCCCCCCAACTCCTGCCGACCAGGTGGCGATCATTTTTTGTTTGAGGAAGCCGTGGCACTCACTGGAGCCATGCTGTGTGCAGTGGCCTATTCACAGCTCACCAAGCACAGCACGGTACATTGTATAGTGGCTGTACTTGGTATCGGATCTCAGCCTCTTTCACATGAATGCAGCTGAGCTGCGCCTAGGCCATGTGACCAGGAGCGGATTGGGAACTCAAAGTGGCCCTGGAAAAAATACTAAAAGTGGCCCTGTTTTGTAGTTTGGTCCAAGTTGATGGAAGGCAGGGCCAGCAATACCATATTGTGGTACTTTATACTACCCCAACAGACCCAAATACCAAAGTGCATCACCAAATACTGCCAGCAGCACAAAATGCATCCCCAAAAACTTCCACTGGCCGGCTGAGAGGAGGGCCCAGGCGGCCCCTTGGTCATCGGCCCACCGGGAAATTTCCCTGTAAGGTCTATCGCCAATCCTACCCTGCATATGACTGATGTACGAGGACATCACTGGACAAGGAAGACACCCAAGTGGTCACGGAGTGCCTCGGCCTCTTCATACAGCTGATCGGCAGGGTTCCCCTGAGGATAGGTCATCTATATGAAATTCTTGGAGCCAAGATTTGCCGCTAAGATTCACAGGATTGTGCTGAAGTGACCTCTAGTGTCTATTTTCATGTATTACTGTTGCCTACATTCCTGTCAGTACAAAATCCGTTAAATGAGTTAGGACTCTTCTTAGATCAGAGGAGTTTTATTGTGTGTTCATGTTTATATTGTATTAAAAAGTTCTCAGTATTACAAGGTATTAGAATTCCTTTTTATGCCAGGTTACACAACTATTCTAAAACATTGTTCCCACATGTACAATGATTTCAAGATTTTGCTCTGTGAAATCAATTTATTTCTGCATTTGAAATATTTCCACTATGAGTCTGTCCAGATAAAAGATTGTAATGCGTGCACTCAGACAGTCCACCCACTCGCATAGTTCTGTTCTCAGGGAATATTTAGCATTACCCCTCAGCTCCAGCTGGAATTCATCAGCTGTACTCGATTCTGTACTTTTTTTTTTTTTAATCCGCACACCGCTTGCTCCACTCTCCGAGGAAAACTGTATTTCCACGTGCTGTGGATTTTCTTGCAGAATTTTCTGTGACAAAATCAGTTCCATTCATTTCAATGGGGCTGCAAGTACATGGATTTCTGCAAGCCCTATTCAGGTGAATGGAACTGATTTTCTGTCACTGCAACAAAATCCACAGCGTGTGAAGGAACCATGGAGTAGAAAGAAAATAAAAAAGCAGTGCACTCAGCCGAGCATCTCTGGCCCTCATAATGAATCGTGGGTTTTGGCACCCGAATCCCCACCAATCTAAAACTCTGACCTATCACTATGACTGACACTATGAAAATAATATACTTCAAATGGGGGATTCCCACTGAGCTGCTATAATGCTATAATCATTATGTCCGGGAAAAGCACTTTTATTCTGCAGGAAAACAGCTCTCAAGTGCCCGGCTCTGCTGCTGCAAGTGCTCAAAGCAAACCAGACTGAAGAGGGGAAGGCTGCTTTAGCTGCTCATATCTTGGGATTGGTAGCAGATAGAAAAATGATACCAAAATGATCAAATGATACCAAAATCACAGCATTATATCAAGTGTAGCAGAAGATATAGCTGTTAGAAATCCAGTCGGGAGAGAAAGCTGTTTTTACTGTCACTTTCAGCTGGGCACTTGGGACCTGCAGAATAAAAGTGCTTTTCCTGGACATGTAATACACACACACAGTGCGCACAGGTATGTCTGGGATGTGACACGTAATACAGACACAAAGTGCACACAGGTATATCTTGGATGTGACATGTAATACAGACACAGTGCACACAGGTATGTCTGGGATGTGACATGTAATACAGACACACAGTGCACACAGGTATGTCAGGGATGTGTATGTAATGTGTATGTAATACAGACACACAGTGCACACAGGTATGTCTGGGATGTGACATGTAATACAGACACACAGTGCACACAGGTATGTCTGGGATGTGACATGTAATACAGACACACAGTGCACACAGGTATATCTTGGATGTGACATGTAATACAGACACAGTGCACACAGGTATGTCTGGGATGTGACATGTAATACAGACACACAGTGCACACAGGTATGTCAGGGATGTGTATGTAATGTGTATGTAATACAGACACACAGTGCACACAGGTATGTCTGGGATGTGACATGTAATACAGACACACAGTGCACACAGGTATGTCTGGGATGTGACATGTAATACAGACACACAGTGCACACAGGTATGTCTGGGATGTGACATGTAATACAGACACACAGTGCACACAGGTATGTCTGGGATGTGACATGTAATACAGACACACAGTGCACACAGGTATGTCAGGGATGTGTATGTAATGTGTATGTAATACAGACACACAGTGCACACAGGTATGTCTGGGATGTGACATGTAATACAGACACACAGTGCACACAGGTATGTCTGGGATGTGTATGTAATACAGACACATAGTGCACACAGGTATGTCTGGGATGTGACATGTAATACAGACACACAGTGCACACAGGTATGTCTGGGATGTGACATGTAATACAGACACACAGTGCACACAGGTATGTCTGGGATATGACATGTAATACAGACACACAGTGCCACACAGGTATGTCTGGGATGTGACATATAATACAGACACACAGTGCACACAGGTATGTCTGGGATGTGACATGTAACAGACATCACAGTGCACACAGGTATGTCTGGGATGTGACATGTAATACAGACACACAGTGCACACAGGTATGTCTGGGATGTGACATGTAATACAGACACACAGTGCCACACAGGGTATGTCAGGGATGTGTATGTAATGTGTATGTAATACAGACACACAGTGCACACAGGTATGTCTGGGATGTGACATGTAATACAGACACACAGTGCACACAGGTATGTCTGGGATGTGTATGTAATACAGACACATAGTGCACACAGGTATGTCTGGATGTGAACAATGTAATACAGACACACAGTGCACACAGGTATGTCTGGATGTGACATATAATACAGACACACAGTGCACACAGGTATGTCTGGGATGTGACATGTAATACAGACACACAGTGCACACAGGTATGTCTGGGATGTGACATGTAATACAGACACACAGTGCACACAGGTATGTCTGGGATGTGACATGTAATACAGACACACAGTGCACACAGGTATGTCTGGGATGTGACATGTAATACAGACACACAGTGCACACAGGTATGTCTGGGATGTGACATGTAATACAGACACACAGTGCACACAGGTATGTCTGGGATGTGACATGTAATACAGACACACAGTGCACACAGGTATGTCTGGGATGTGACATGTAATACAGACACACAGTGCACACAGGTATGTCTGGGATGTGACATGTAATACAGACACAAAGTGCACACAGGTATGTCTGGGATGTGACATGTATACAGACACAAAGTGCACACAGGTATGTCTGGGATGTGACATGTAATACAGACACAAGTGCACACAGGTATGTCTGGATGTGACATGTAATACAGACACACAGTGCACACAGGTATGTCTGGGATGTGACATGTAATACAGACACACAGTGCACACAGGTATGTCTGGGATGTGACATGTAATACAGACACACAGTGCACACAGGTATGTCTGGGATGTGACATGTAATACAGACACACAGTGCACACAGGTATGTCTGGGGATGTGACATGTAATACAGACCACAAAGTGCACACAGGTATGTCTGGGATGTGACATGTAATACAGACACACAGTGCACACAGGTATGTCTGGGATGTGACATGTAATACAGACACACAGTGCACACAGGTATGTCCTGGGATGTGACATGTAATACAGACACACAGTGCACACAGGTATGTCTGGGATGTGACATGTAATACAGACACACAGTGCACACAGGTATGTCTGGGATGTGACATGTAATACAGACACACAGTGCACACAGGTATGTCTGGGATGTGACATGTAATACAGACACAAAGTGCACACAGGTATGTCTGGGAAGTGTGCAATCTTCTGTGGGGCACTGCTCTTAGTTATATAGGTGAAAAACAGGTGAAAGACTCCCTTTAAAACAGTCTTTTTGTGTTAGAGGGTGTTTCCATACAGGTTCCCTCAGCATCCCCAGATATAGACTGTAGATGATAACCAGAGTTTTTTTTTGTCTGGGTTCTGTATTGTAGGAATTCACTCCTTTGGCTCTGGCAATATGAGTATCAACTGTTGTTGGATGGAAGCCCTGATTCAGAAATGTTTTTTGAGACCACAAAGCTGTATGCCCCTATCTGTGTGGTTAAAACATATGCGGTTGTATTGATAGCTTGACTGTAGATAATGGAGTTTTTATTTGTTGGGGATGAAAGCTGTCTGAGGTGTGATGGGTGGTCAACTGGCTTCTGGTACAGTGATCTCTTTTTTTTTATTGCTCTGTATCTTTATTTTATGTAGCTAAGTATTAAATTGATGGTGGATGTGTGCTGTCCCAGCTAATGGCTCTCATCTTTATTATTAAAATTGCTTTAATTTAATAAAAAATTGTAAATTCATCCGAATTT
>ONZH01020990.1:0-18385 GCA_900303285.1 Rhinella marina | reverse complement strand
CAAGTTAACCCAATGTGCCGTCAGTGAGATATAGTGTCCCTGCCCGGCAGCACTTGTCCACGTGTCCGTGGTTAGGTGGACCTTCTCAGAAACAGCGTTGGTCAGGGCACGGATGATGTTCTGTGACACGTGCTGGTGTAGGGCTGGGACGGCACATCGGGAAAAATAGTGGCGGCTGGGGACGGAATACCGAGGGGCAGCCACCGCCATGAGATTGCGAAAGGCCTCGGTCTCTACCAGCCTATAGGGCAGCATCTCCAGGCTAAGCAATTTGGAGATGTGGACGTTGAGGGCTTGGGCATGTGGGTGGGTGGAACTGTATTTCCTCTTGCGCTCCAGCGTCTGCTGTAAAGACAGCTGAACGCTGCGCTGGGACACGTTGGTGGACACTGTGGAGGATCGTGGAGGCGAAGGTGTGGTTTTCCGGCGGGAGGCGCTCGTGCCGGGGTCCTGGGCAGGGGGTTGACTAGCAGAGGCAGCGAGTGACGCAGGGGGTTGACTAGCAGAGGCAGCGAGTGACACAGGGGAAGGAGCAGTGGTGTGACCCGCAGGAGGTGGTGAACGGCCTTGGTTCCATTGAGTGGGGTGTTTAGCACTCATATGCCTGCGCATGCTGGTGGTGGTTAGGCTAGTAGTGGTGGCACCCCTGCTGATCCTGGTGTGGCACAGGTTGCACACCACAGTCCGTCGGTCATCCTCACTTTCTTTAAAGAACCTCCAGACTTGCGAACATCTAGGCCTCGCCACGGGAGCTTCACTACGTGAAACAGTTGCTGCTGATGCACCAGCTCTGGCCCTGCTTCTCCCTCTGGCCACACCACTGCCTCTTACAACCTGTTCTGGTGCAGCACTCGCCTCCGCCTCAGAAGCACTGTCTTCACTCGGCATATCAACCCAGCTTGGGTCAGTCACCTCGTCATCCTCCGATTCCTCAGTCTGCTCCCCCCTCGGAATTCCTCCCCTAACAACAACTTCACCACTGTCTGACAACCGTGTCTCCTCATCGTCCGACACCTCTTTACAAACTTCTTCCACTAACTCAACATTGTCATCATCATCATCATCACCCACAGACTGCGACAGTTGGAAAACTTGGGCATCGGGAACGAGGTCAGCAGCAACCTGAGAAGTGGTTTGTGACTCTGGGAAGGGTCCAGAAAACAGTTCCTGAGAGTATGCCGGATCGCATTCCAAATTTTCCTGGGAGGGGGCAGACTGGGGGGAAGGAGGTTGAGGTGGAGGAGCCAGAGGAGTGCTCCCTTGGGTAACGTGGGTGGACTGCGTGGAAGACTGACTGGTGGACAAATTACTTGAAGCATTGTCCGCAATCCACGAGATCAGCTGTTCGCACTGTTGTGGTTTCAACAGTCCTCTACCACGTGTCCCTGTAAGTTGAGACATGAAGCTAGGGAGTGTAGCTCTGCGGCGTTCCACAGCTCCCTCATCAGCAGGTACTGTCTCACCCTGCCCAGGACCACGGCCTCTGCCCCCTGCAGTAATTGAATGCCCACGCCCACGCCCTCGCCCTCGACCCTTAGCCCTGGGGTTCAACATTTTTTGTATATAAGTGTATGATATAAAAAAAAAAAAATTAAACGGGCCTGGTGTACTGAAACCCACAAACTTGTTCAGTCTGGTAGAATTAAGTGACGTACAGAAAGTGTCACCTGGACAGTATATACGGATGGGAGCGAAGTGTGCTGAACTGTGACACACAGAAAGGTTACACGCAGCTGAGTAAAATGGATTTGTATCACTGAGCTAAAACAACAAAAAACTGAAATATTTTTTATTATTTTTTTTTTTTTTATTTTGTTTTTTTGGGAACGTGACGTGCAGGAACTATGGTAGGACTGACTGACACCCTGTTAACGGTGGCTAATTTAGATCTGCGACCCAGAGAAATGTCGCACAGAGAGTTTTCTGGATCAAGCGGTAGATGATATTGGTAGCAAATGACTTGGTTGTATTGTGTGACGTACAGACAGTGTCACCTGGACAGTATATACCGTTTGGAGTGAGTATGCTGAACTGCGTCACACAGAAAGGTTACACGCAGCTGAGTAAAATGGATTTGTATCACTGAGCTAAAACAACTGAAAAAAATAATTTTTTTTTTTATATTTGTTTTTTTATATTTTTTTTACAATTTTGTTTTTTTGGGAACGTAACGTGCAGGAACTATGGTAGGACTGACTGACACCCTGTTAACAGTGGATATTTAGTCTGCGACCCAGAGAAATGTCGCACAGAGAGTTTTCTGGATCAAGCGGTAGATGATATTGGTAGCAAATGACTTGGTTGTATTGTGTGACGTACAGACAGTGTCACCTGGACAGTATATACCGTTTGGAGTGAGTATGCTGAACTGCGTCACACAGAAAGGTTACACGCAGCTGAGTAAAATGGATTTGTATCACTGAGCTAAAACAACTGAAAAAATATTTTTTTTTTATATTTGTTTTTTTATATTTTTTTTACAATTTTGTTTTTTTGGGAACATAACGTGCAGGAACTATGGTAGGACTGACTGACACCCTGTTAACGTTGGCTATTTAGTCTGCGACCCAGAGAAATGTCGCACAGAGAGTTTTCTGGATCAAGAGGTAGATGATATTGGTAGCAAATGACTTGGTTGTATTGTGTGACGTACAGACAGTGTCACCTGGACAGTATATACCGTTTGGAGTGAGTATGCTGAACTGTGACACACAGAAAGGTTACACGTAGCTGAGTAAAATGGATTTGTATCACTGAGCTAAAACAACTGAAAAAATATATTTTTTTTTTATATTTGTTTTTTTAGATTTTTTTTACAATTTTGTTTTTTTGGGAACGTAACATGCAGGAACTATGGTAGGACTGACTGACACCCTGTTAACGGTGGCTATTTAGTCTGCGACCCAGAGAAATGTCGCACAGAGAGTTTTCTGGATCAAGCGGTAGATGATATTGGTAGCAAATGACTTGGTTGTATTGTGTGACGTACAGAAAGTGTCACCTGGACAGTATATACGGATGGGAGCGAATGTGCTGAACTGTGACACACAGAAAGGTTACACAAAGCTGAGTAAAATGGATTTGTATCACTGAGCTAAAACAACTGAAAAAATATATTTTTTTTTATATTTGTTTTTTTAGATTTTTTTTACAATTTTGTTTTTTTGGGAACGTAACATGCAGGAACTATGGTAGGACTGACTGACACCCTGTTAACGGTGGCTATTTAGTCTGCGACCCAGAGAAATGTCGCACAGAGAGTTTTATGGATCAAGCGGTAGATGATATTGGTAGCAAATGACTTGGTTGTATTGTGTGACGTACAGAAAGTGTCACCTGGACAGTATATACGGATGGGAGCGAATGTGTTGAACTGTGACACACAGAAAGGTTACACGCAGCTGAGTAAAATGGATTTGTATCACTGAGCTAAAACAACTGAAATAATAATTTTTTTTTTTTATATTTTTTTTTTTTGGGAACGTGACGTGCAGGAAATATGGTAGAACTGACTGACACCCTGTTAACGGTGGCTATTTAGTATGTGACCCAGACAAATGTCACACAGAGAATTTTCTGGATCAAGCGGTAGATGATATTGGTAGCAAATGACTTGGTTGTATTGTGTGACGTACAGAAAGTGTCACCTGGACAGTATATATGGATTGGAGTGAGTCAGTGCTGAACTGTCGCACACAGAATGGTTCCACAGTGCTGTGTGCAATGGATTTGTATCACTGAGATAGAACAAAAAAAAAAAAAACAGGGTTAGATATGGCGATAGCTGCACTACTAGTGCCAGCCAGCCAAGTGACAAAAAAAAATAAATAAAATGTCTTCTAGCCCTTAGAAGGGCTGTTGGGTTCTTTGTTGGTGATCCCTGCCTAACTGAGAACTAAATTCAGGCCCTAACACTGTCCCTGAAAGGCAGCAGCTCTATCCCTAACGCCAGTCGGTAGTATATTCCAGGGTCACCTGATCAGGCCAGCCAACCCCTGCTATCGACATGTAAGGGCCCCACGTGATGCTGGGTGGTACGCAGAGTCTCCTGGCTTGTGATTGGCTGTGTTTTTAGGCGCCAAAAAAGCACGATGCGGAAGTTGCCATTTCCTCGAGCATGGCGAGATACTCGTCCGAGCATCGAGCAGTTACGAGTACCCTAATGCTCGAACGAGCACCAAGCTCGGACGAGCATGTTCGCTCATCTCTACTCCTCCTCTAAACTACAGTCCCGACTTTTTTCAGAAAACAACTCAGAATAAAACTTCCACACCTCATCCAATACCTCATCCTTCTTTAATACTTCCACACATCTTCCCTCAACACACTCACCATTTCTATCTTTTTATTAAAGGCTTTCTTAAAGAAAAATTTGGTACATTTCTTTAACTTCCACTCTCGCCTGACTAATGATTCTCTTCCCTCTCACATGTAACATTCTCTTCACCTTCTCTTTCGCATCTTCAAGATCACACTCCACATTTATACCTAACCGTTTCATTTCATACAAATAATCCAACCTCTTTTGCCACCTTTCGTGCTCTTCTCTTTCTTTCCTCACTTTCTCACATCCTTTCTTTATAAAAAAAAACCTCTTGGTTTCCTGTTTCACCCATTCCCACCACTCCAACACACTACCAAAATCACCCTTCCTCCTTTCCCACTTCTTAAACCACTCTCTATATTGATTACACACACCCTCATTCTCCAACAAAGATACATTCAATTTCCATACACCCTTTCCATGTTCATACATACCACTACTACTCACCACACATTCAACCCAGGCATGATCCGTGAAAGGCAGTCTCCTCCTCTTAAAATCCAAAATGGAAAATGACCTGGAAACAAAAATAACATGCCATTCCGTATCTCTCGGCTCCTCCTGCAGACAACATTCCTGCAAACACAAAATGTCAAAAGTATAACTTGAAATAATATCAAAAATAGAAGCTCTTCTAGCGGCAGAGCATATACTTCTAACATTCAAAGAGCCAATAGAGAAACTCATTAGATGTTACAAAAAGAGAAATCAAAACAAAACAAACATCACAATCTGTTTTTTTTTTTTCCACCGTATCCGCTCCCTTTCATCCGGGGTGCTGAGGGCTTAGAGGTTTTGGCTTCTTTTTTAATGTCCTCTAAACTCTTTTCAAACCTCAAAGTTCTTGCAAACTTACTGACGGAGCTTCGCTCCAAAAAGGACGCACTTGATGACGAGGCTGACGAATCTGAGTCTATTATTACTGATGGAGACTCCGCCACATCCTCTCCACCAGAATCCGTAAAGTCCTTAATATGCTGACTTGGTGGAATAGAGCTCCCCTCCTCAGGCTTCCTTTTCAGCGAGGCTTTATCCACCACCATCTCGCTAGACTCCTCTGGGACCACAGGAACTTCAGCTTCCCCTTCTGCAGACAGCAAGTCCAACACAGATTCAGGGGAGACCTCCACCATCTCAAGCACCTGTATAGGTGCCTCCCCCACTGTTGGAATCTCTGTGGGAGGAGGAGGAGAAGGAGGAGTAGATGGACCCCCCTGTACAGCTTCCGCATATGTCATAGGCTCCTCAGGAACTTGTCCACCAGGTTCTCCCAACGAAGGACACCGCCGGGCCAAGTGCGTATCCAGACCGCATTAATGACATTTGCGTCGCTGGTCACAGTCCGCGGTCAGGTGTCCTGGCTCCAGACAATTCCAGCATACTTGTCCACGGGTGCAGTTCTCTTTAGTGTGACCAAAGCCGTAACAGTCCCGGCAGAACTCCAGTTGTCCGGGGTATCGCAAATAACCCCGGTTAACCCCAATGTAAAAGTTCTGAGGCGGGTGGCACAAACCACCTATCCCATTGGGGTCGGGCCGGAATTCCACAAAAGCTTTCCGTAAGCCGTTAAAAGTCCCCAGTATATTTTTAACTCTTTCAATATTTGAGACATACAAACAGTACCTTTTCAGGAACGCCAGAATTTCCTCATCCCGGACAAAGGGATTATACATGTGAATCATGACTGGATAACGTTCCTTAGTTTCACAAGCCACAAAACGAATCCCTTGCAGTTCCGGTAAGTGTCCCATCTCCTGGCTCCTTAGGTAGCAAGTCCTCATGTCGCTTAAAGTGTCAATTGCAACATCATAAAATCCTTGCCTTGGAAATGCTTGCAAACAAAAGATCGAGCTGTGTGGCATCTTCAATATTCCTTACAAGACTTTCTATTGAACGTGGATCAATCCGTAGTCGCCTCTTTTGTCCTCCAAAATGAACAGCCGAACTGTATTAGGGGCAGTCGATGCACCGGCCATGGCTTGTCACACCTTCCACGAGGATCGCCTTCCCGTTGTCCAGGGACTAGGCCGCTCCCCTATAGCAGCAAGGGGGGTAAGACACCGGCTATAAACCGATGCCCTCCCCCAAGGCCGAGGAGTCGGGTACCCTGAACACCTCTCGCCTAGACCAGATGTATTTCTACACCAGATCTTAGGCAAAAGGCCGAGAATTTTTTATTACGGTCTGCTCTTCAGGGTATGTCATCATCAAACAGAACAATAGCTGATCTCAGGGAGACCAGTTACAAAAAATACCGTGGAGCCTCATTTAAGAGTCTCAACACTGCAATCCAAAGTGCAAAGCTTCCTGGGAAACAGTAATATGCAAAATAACCATGGAGCCCCAGTTATGGGTCTACAATACAGTGAAAGCCAGATATCCCTCAAAGGAAGGAAAACCAAGCAAAGGGGTGCCCCTATTACAGAGATCACCAAATATACCATATTAAGTGGCCCCTATGTCAAGATCCCACTCTTTTACAAGCTTTAAGGATGTGACGGTGAAAACCTAAGCCAGTTATCCATCCACAGCCAGCTGTTTCAGGGTATTGCCCCCTCATCAGTGTGGCATAGGATTCTGGCTAACCAGGAGCAATGCCTTGGAGACTACTCAAACAAAACAATAGCTGATCTCAGGGAGACCAGTTACAAAAAACACCGTGGAGCCTCATTTAAGAGTCTCAACACAGCAATCCAAAGTGCAAAGCTTCCTGGGAAACAGTAATATGCAAAATAACCGTGGAGCCCCAGTTATGGGTCTACAACACAGTGAAAGTCAGATATCCCTCAAAGGAAGGAAAACCAAGCAAAGGGGTGTCCCCATTAAAGAGATCCACAGAGCAAAGCTTCCCAGGAAGCTTTGCACTTTGGATTGCTGTGTTGAGACTCTTAAATGAGGCTCCACGGTGTTTTTTGTAACTGGTCTCCCTGAGATCAGCTATTGTTTTGTTTGAGTAGTCGCCAAGGCATTGCTCCCGGTTAGCCAGAATCCTTATCCACACTGATGAGGGGCAATACTCTGAAACAGCTATCTGTGGATGGATAACTGGCTTAGGTTTTCCCCGTCAAATCCTTAAAGCTTGTAAAAGAGTGGGATCTTGACATAGGGGCCACTTAATATGGTGGATTTGGTGATCTCTGTAATGGAGACACCCCTTTGCTTGGTTTTCACTGTGTTGTAGACCCATAACTGGGGCTCCATGGTTATTTTGCAGAGTATGTTATCATGCCACTCTCTGGCCTGATGTTGCTGCTGCTGACTCCACATGCCGTCTCCTGGCTGCCGCTATCTCAAAATTAGGTAATTGTGCCACTCTGTGGCCTCCAAATTTTACTACTACTACTTCCACTGCTGCAGGGTCTGTCATTCTGCCACTCTGTGGCCTACTCATGCTGCTGACACCTGGCCACACTGTCGTCATGCCAATCTATAGTCTGCTGATGCTGCTGCCACTGCTATCTCCAACCTGTCTGGGGGGTCTCTGCTTGTATAAGCGTGTAATAGAACAGGTTCTGTCGAAATGTATGTGGAATCAGTGAATTGGTGTAAAAGGCGTGCGCTTTTGGCGCTCTAGTAGGATCTTGGGCCTCTGCACGATTCTTTATAGCTGGCACTAACATTGACCTGTAAGGCTGAGTTCAGACTTGAGTTGTTTGGTGAGTTTTGGCCCCTTAAGTGCCCAAATACATAAAAGTGTGCAGTGATTCTAAGAAGCCTGTTATCTGCGTGTCACACTGGCTCACAGTACTCTTCCACTACCACAGTAGAACACCGAGTGTACTCAAGCGCAATTCTGGCATTCACTGTAATGTTGATTTGTACGCTAATGCTATGCATTGTATGCTAATGTGTACGATTTTGTATGATAATGCATACGCATTTGGACGCTAATGCGTACAAATTCAGTTAATTAGCATACTTTTACAAGTGAAAGGAATAAAAGAGGAGAAGTCGCGATTCTGACCTTTTTCTATTAACCAGATCTTCCGAGCGGGTGGTGCCTGGTTTAGTCCCATTGAATAACCTTATGCTCGGTTGCTCGGCCAGAGCACCCGAGCATACGAGCACAGAAGTGCTCGCTCAACACTACTCCCTATGCATTTTACTGTAAGGCACAGTGTTCTACACCACTATCCAGGCTCTCTGCAGCCCGGAAGTAGTCGTTTTTTAACGCGATTCGCAACGAATTTATTCGGATCAAAGCCAATCTTTTCGGAAAATTCGGCGAACCAGCCGAATCGAATTTTTGAAAAATTCGCTCATCTCTAACGACGACAGTGTGGGGAGGTGGGTGGCAATAACACTACCTGCTGACGATGGTGGGTGTAAGAAGGAGCACTTGGCATCAGATGTGTGACATCAGGCGGGTGGCAGCATCAGAATATTTGGTGAGGCAGGTAGCCAGAAGAAACTGTCAAAAAACAGCATGAATGATCTAATCTGAAGCATCAGGCATTGGTGGTTGGAAATCCTGGCTGATCCACGCCTGATTCATCTTGACAAAGGTCAGTCTCTACACATTTTGGGTGGACAGGCGAGTTCTCCTTGGTGGAACTATGGCCCCCACTGCACTAAACACCCGCTCTGATGCCACACTTCTGGCCGGGCAGGACAGCTTTTCCAGAGCAAACTCGTCCAATTGCGGCCACAAATCTAGTTTGGCTGCCCAGTAGTCCAGCGGATCTTCAATGATCGGAGGCAGGGTGCTGTCCAAGTATGCCACCACCTGCTATTTCAGGTCATCCTCCAGATCTAGCTAATGCTGCTAGCGAGTAGTTTCTTCACTATGTGGGTGAAGAAAGCTGCTCATCAGCAACTGTAGACTCAGGCTGCTGCTGCTGACAGAGCTGGTACTGCTACTGCCCCCCTCCGCCCCAGTAGCCATGGCAGTGGAACATGAGCGCAGAGGGCCCCCCCGGTCAGACCTGAGAGAGGAAGGACGATGGTGCAGATAGGCAGCGGCCAACTGACTACATAGGATGTCTTTATAGTAGTTCAGTTTGTCCTCCCTCTCGGCGGGTGTAAAAAAGGCCCCCATTTTGGACCAGTAGCGAGGGTCTGATAAGGTGGAGAGCCAGTAGTCATCCCTCAGCCGAATGGTGACAATACGGCTGTCACTACGCAAGCGAGCATGCATCGGGCCATTTGCACAAGTGACTCGGAGGGACTCCCTGCCTCCATCTCCACTGCATTCTGCCACGGTGTGTCTGGGTCCTCTGACTCCTCTTCCTCATCGCCCTGTAGCTCCGCTGGCTGCTCCTGCTCCTCCTCTCCTGTGACCTGGGTAGAGAAACTACCCATTTCTCTAAGCATTCTTTGTGCTCCAATGTCCTCCTCCTCCAGTTCATCCCCCATAGGGCTCATGTGGCCATGAGATGTAGTCGCCACATCTTCTGTCCCCTGACCAGCCAGATTTGACAGTATATTTTCCAGGATATGAATGAGTGGAATGGCGTTGTTCATCCCATAGTCCTGGCGACTGACAAATAAAGTGGCCTCCTCAAAGGGCACAAGCAAACGGCAGGTGTCACGCATGAGCTGCCACTGGCTGACATCGAAGTTACACAGGGGAGTACCTCTGTCCTCTTGGATCATCAAGAAATTGTTTATGGCCTTTCACTGTTCGTACAGTCGGTCCAACATATGGGGGTGGAAATTCCAATGGGTGGAAACATCACATATCAGCCTATGTTGGGGGAAGTCGTTCTGCCGCTGTACCTCTAGGAGGGTGTGATTGGTGGTGTAGGAGTGGCTGAAATGCATTCAAAGTTTCCTGGCCACTTTTAGGATGTGTTGCAGATGGGTAGAAGACTTTAGGAACCGCATGACAACCAGATTCAACACGTGCGCCATGCAGGGCGCATGGCACAGCCCTCCTTGACGCAGCGCAGACACCATGTTCTTCCCGTTGTCGGTCAACATTGTTCCGATTTTGAGTTGTCGTGGTGAAAGCCAGGATTGGATTTCTTGATGAATGACGCGGAGCAGTTCCTCCCCTACACCCCAGGCAAACGAGGTGTAGAACCATGTGACACCGCCGTGCCCTGCACATGTGGTATGCTGGTGGGGCACTGTGAATTGTCCCTGCAGTGGGGGCAGAGGACACGTGGAAGGTGAGGAGGCAGACATTGTCGCAGGACCGACGGCATGAGAACGTGGAGGCGGAAGCAGCATGGACTGGTGTGGCTGTGGTGGAACCACATTTACCCAGTGGGCTGTAAAGGACATATACTGTCCCTGGCCATAATTAGAGCTCCACATGTCGGTGCTGCCATGAACTTTGGCAGACACTGACAGGTACTGGTACTGCCTGTTTCGCAAAGAAATGACGGCTTGGAACTCTCCACCTCTCAGTTCTCTGAAAAGTTCAGAGTCCACCACTTGGAAAGGGAGGGACTGCAGCACCAGCAACTTGGCCAGGAGCACGTTCAGCTTCTGCGCCGTTGGATGTGTACACGCGTACTGCTGTCTCTTGGCAATGGCTTCGCTGATCGATTGCTGGCGGCATGACTGACGAGGAGTAGGAGGAGGAGCAGGAGCATCAGATGATGGGAAGGACAGACAGCTCCCTTCGGCTGAGGTGGTGGAGCCTTGACTGCCTGAAATCTGTTGGGCGCCACTGGTTGATGCTGCGGACGCTGTGGCTGCTGCTGCAGGCTGGACCACCGCACTGGAGCCACGGTTCTCCCAGGCCACTTTATGGTGACGTTGCATATGTTGATGCAGGTCCGTGGTGCCAACATTGGCACCCTGGCCACGCTTCACCTTCTGCCCACAGATTCTACAAATAGCTAGGTTTACCTCACCCGGCGGCCTAACGAAAACTGTCACACCGCCGAGTACGTGAATTTACCCCCAACACTCTTCACTGACTGGCTGCTACCGCCACTGCCTGCTTGAACCGCTGCACCACTACTTTTCGGCCCGGTAGGCTCCTTCGAAGCGGGTGGTCTACCTCAGGCACGTTTGGCTCCCGACCTCCCACTGCTGCTACTCTGCTGACTCCCGGCCACACTAGCGACCTGCTGGCTCCGTCGCTGCCTCATGGGCAAGCTGCCACCCTCTTCTCCTGATGATGATAAAGGCCCTAATTCACCCGGCTCCCAAGTGCGATCGGCTTCATCATCATCGAGTAATGTCTGCACGTCGCTGATGTCCTCCTCGACTGTCTGTGGGTTAGGAGCCTGACCACGCGCAGCCCTAGCTCCCACACCACTCTCCTCTTCACTACTTGCCTGCCTAACTGAGGAAGCTGCGGATGTCTCCTCCACATCTTGGCTGCCCAGTAGCTGCTGACTGTCCTCCAGTAGCTGCTGACTATCCTCCAGTAGCTTGTCCTCGCTGTAAAGTGGAGCTGAGCCCACAGCATACATTACTTCTCTGGATGAGGGAACAGAAAAGGACAGAGGCAGGTTGAGGACATGTGAGCGCACAGGGTCTGCTCCCGGGCGCCCCCTTACTCTGTTGCGACCTGTGCCTGCACCAGAAACATTTAGGCCTCTGCCACTCGCCTGTGCAGGGCCTGTGACTTCTCTGCCTGACATGCTGTTTGATCAAATAAATAAAAAGGAAATTAAAACACGCTACAAAGGGCTGTAATTGTCCCACTTCAGCACCGAGCGAATAATACGTTTTTTTCAACTCTAATAGCTGATCGAACACTTTACTACATAGAACTTTGGCGCTGTACGCCTACTAAAACTAATTTTTTTTAGAATTATACACGCTACAACGGGCTATAATTGTTCCACTTCAGCATCGAGCGAATAATACATTTTTTTCAACACTAATAGCTGCTAGAACACTTTACTATATAGAACTTTGGCACTGTATGGCTACTAAAACTTTTTTTTCAACAATAAAACACGTTACAAAAGGCTGCCATTTTCCCACTTCACCACAGCTAATAAGCCCCAACACTAAAACAGCAAAAAAGTTCTGTACTCAATGTAACTACAGCGCACAAGGGTTAACAAAACCCCAGTAACCAGAATTAGAGGCAAACCTGACATGGGCAGCTGTAGCATGACAATACTTCACTTCCTATCCTTTCCCCACACTTCTATTCAGCAATTTGTACTTTTGAAGAGGTTTTATGATACTTTCCCTAGCGCCTTCAAACGTCTCTCCCTGCACTGTAGAATGACACTGTGGAATGACAGAATCCAAAATGGCTGATGGTATTTATAGGGCTTTGACATCACAGGGCTGGCTGGCTGCTGATTGGCTGCATGCATGGCATTGTGGGTGATCCCTCCCTCATGTTCCTTTCTCCATGTCCAAACACGTGCAGCCGCCATTTTAGTGGAAAAAAAAAACAATTCGTCACCATGAATCGTCAGGAATATATAATATAATATGCGTGTGTGTGTGTCCAACAAAGGGGGGATTTAACTAGAGGGAAATATTTGAAGTCAGTTTTGCTTGCACTTGTGTTGGCGTAATGTGGCCAAATTTACCAGGCAGGGCACATTGCTAAATTTGGTGCACATTTAGACTAAACACTTTTGGCTACAAAAGCTACTCTGGATTTTTCATGCCAATAGTGAAACTAATTAAGAATCATTAACAATACCCAGACTCCTACTCACTTTTCAAAGCTAGAATGAGTGGTGCAAAAATATATAAACTGGTAAAATGTTTGTTCAAATAACCCCAAAATGTTGCAAATTTTGCAACTTTTTGAGGCCAGAATTCTAGAGTGCAATGCTTGATAAATTCCCTCCATAGTATAGAGCAGACATATTTTTGAGCATACTATAGCTCTTTATTACATTAATGGAGAGCCCCAAATGATCTTCTTACAAGTACAAAAACATAAACTTTTGACATTGAGTTTGTTCTACATGCTCAACATAGTAAACAAGGGGGAAAAACACTCACTTTTAGTCAGCTCACCTGGCTTCTTAATTTTAATCCTCTGGGTGCACAGAAAACAGCTGGAAAGCTTCAAACATCAAGGAAGGAATATCCAGCACTCCTGTGAGTGGTATAAAATGTTCTATACTTTATTTCAAAACATCAACATGGATACATCTGCAATATCTTTGCTTATGCATTTCGATCATAAGATCTTAGTCACAGAAAATCATTATGCTATGACTAAATATGATCTAAACATAAGAAAATAAGTAAAGATATTGAAAATGTATCCATGCTGATGCTTTAATATAAAGTATAGAAGATTTTAGACTGCTCAGAGGAGTGCTGGATATTCCTTTCTATAGAACAAGGGGAAAAGTTCTGATATATTCCAAAGCATCTCAATCAAAAATTGTCTTTCCCAAGAAAACTACTGAACAGAACACAAAAAGAACATGGTTACAATTTTGTCTAATCATTTCTATGAAAACATTTTTGCAATGCCTTATTCTTTAAAGGGTTAATGCAAACTGCCATAGATAGCTATTTAATGCTACCTGAGGCTTTCATGTGACTGCAGAAGACTTTGTTCCTTATATGATGCCTGACAACCAAGATCCCTTATTCCTGCTAACTGCCACCCTCAATTACCACGTAAAACCTTCTTTGACATGCTTAATATGGATCTTGTAGCTGATGAATTACTGTTCACTTGGAAATGCCCTTGAAGTTAGCCCATACCAAGGACTAGGAACAAACTCTGATGTCAGTAAGGCCCCTTTCACACGAGCGAGTTTTCCGCGCGGGTGCAATGCGTGATGCGAACGCATTGCACCCGCACTGAATCCTGACCCATTCATTTTAATGGGGCTTTTCACATGAGCGTTTTTTTTCACGCATCACTTCTGCGTTGCGTGAAAAACGCAGCATGTTCTATATTCTGCGTTTTTCACGCAGCCTTGGCCCCATTGAAGTGAATGGGGCTGCGTGAAAAACGCATTGCATCCGGATTCAATGCGTTGCGTTGCGTTAGTAACGCATGTAACTTAGCAACCTAGGAAGGAAGTTCCACAGGAAGTTGTGTCTGGCTGATGCAAGTGAAGTGAGGAGCATTTTTTTTCCCTGAGTTCCTGCCCTCGCAGACCGTGTTGGAAAATGCCCAAACTCCCAAAAACACTGGATGTGGAAAAGCTGATAGTGCTTGTCCAGGAGAGGCCATGCATTTGGGACACCAGGTCTGGGGAATACCATGACCGTTACAAAAAAGACGCAGCATGGCTGGACATTACCAAAGAGTTGTTTGCAAGTGTCTGGGAGCAAACAAAAAAGCAGAGTCGGCAGAGCTTGGGTAAGTGGCCAATCTGTACATGTGGATTAATGTCGCCCCTAGCATAGCACATGTGGATTAATGTCGCCCCTAGCATAGCACATGTGGATTAATGTCGCTCCTAGCATAGCACATGTTGATTAATGTCACCCATAGCATAGCACATGTGGATTAATGTCGCCCCTAGCATAGCACATGTGGATTAATGTCGCCCCTAGCATAGCACATGTGGATTAATGTCGCCCCTAGCATAGCACATGTGGATTAATGTCGCTCCTAGCATAGCACATGTTGATTAATGTCGCTCCTAGCATAGCACATGTGGATTAATGTCGCCCCTAGCATAGCACATGTGGATTAATGTCGCCCCTAGCATAGCACATGTGGATTAATGTCGCTCCTAGCATAGCACATGTGATTAATGTCGCTCCTAGCATAGCACATGTGGATTAATGTCGCCCCTAGCATAGCACATGTGGATTGATGTTGAGTATTTTTTAGGCCTTATATATATATTGGTTTATGTTTTAAAAGTTGATGAAGTGAAAAACCGATGGCGGAGCTGTAGAGATCAATTTCGGAAGGAGATGCATCACCAAGGTCGCAGTGGGTCTGGGCCACCCAAGAAAAGGCCCTACGTTTTTCGGGAGCAGCTAATGTTCCTCCGTGAAGTAATGGATCTGCGTCCGTAAGTTAATTGTGAACAATGTACACTACATGTTAATCAATATACACTGTGTATTGTTTAGTGTTGTTTCTAATCACTTATTCACTATGACATGGCCGAGTATCCGTTAGCAACCAAGCCAATGCCACCTTTTTCGGCCAAAAGTAGTAGCTAAACATTACCAGTGGAATCTTACTCTGTGCAATGGCCATCTGTCACACATATCATTTTCCGAATGTATCTACATAACCATTTTTGAATTTGTGTGTGTGTGGGGGGGGGGGGTGCGTTACAAATGTGTAACTAACCATTTCATAAATTATTTAAAATGTGTACCAGTCGGTCTGTCTGTTCTCTATGGGTGACACAAATACTGGTTGGATTTTCCCCCATATATGTACATCATGTGTCCGGGGATTTTTTAGACCAGGTATCATCTGTCATGGACTTACATTTTCCCAAATATTGCCCAAATATGATCTCCATTACACAATATTTGCATGGGATCTTTGTTTTCAAACCTGACCGGCCATTCTCGGCTAAGACACACTCAGGGAGGGCAGGTTTCCATATCAACACAGCCAGCTAAATAGCAGCCAGCTGAGGAGTTAAAACCTATTTGTAGACTCCAAATGTTCAGTTGTAATAAAAGATGTTATCTTCCACTGCTACCCATTTTGGGGCTTCATAAATTACCATGTCATCGACCTGTAATTCATGCCACCCTCCAAAGAAGGACTTAAAAGCAACCCCTTCATCCCAAGGTGTAGCTGAATCAGGCCCCCCACTCTGGTCACGCCCCCTCCCACTCCCCAGCCAATGGAGTTTGTTAACATGAAGGTAATAATCATCTTC
Organism: Rhinella marina; assembly: GCA_900303285.1. Taxonomy (NCBI): domain Eukaryota; kingdom Metazoa; phylum Chordata; class Amphibia; order Anura; family Bufonidae; genus Rhinella; species Rhinella marina. The sequence continues at coordinate 2,350 of ONZH01020990.1, read as the reverse complement.
AGTCAGCAACAGTGACTTTTTCTCTGCAGTGACACACAAACATTAAAATGAAATAGATGCTATATACCCCGGCGAAGCCGGGTCTTTATGCTAATGTGATGTTAATGTGTCTTATTCATTAGAATAATATGTTTGGTTACGACTGATTTATAAAATGTGTCTTCTTATTTAAATGCCTTTTATTTTTGTGACCTTTAAAGAACGGAGGACAACCTTGAGGAGGAAGGCGAAGAGCCCGCTCCCCAGCAAACCAGCACCTGTGAGGAGGAGGTTCCCTCATCCCAAGCTGCTTCGCAGATTGAAGAAGGTCCAAGCACCTCCGTGGCCCCTCGTCCTGCAGCTTCGGGACTAGATTCCCCACCCACTTTTCCTTTACCAAGTCGCCGTAAACGGCAGATGCCAGCTACAGAGACCTTGGTTAATAGCCAGGTGCTCGATTATTTATCTCGAGCACGTAATGAGGATCAATTCGATTATTTTGGCCGCACAATAGCTCCTCATTTGAGGAACCTGCCTCCAGAACGATTACTGAGAACGCAAGCCGCAATCGGGATCGTTCTGGAGGCAGCAACTCCTCCAAATGATCCTACAGACCTATTTGTGACACTGGAAAACTGGCGCACTCATGGGCACCTAGCTGGCCCCCCACCAATGCCAAATCCCCAGGTACAAATGCGCCAACCACCATACCCTCCACCAAGGGAACATTATGGCCCCCAAATTCGGCCATATGGCAGCACATATTATGGGGAGAGCTCTTATGGCCAGACGGCACCGTCCGCTTCACACCACGGACCATCTGGACACTCCAGCTCAACCTCACAGCCCACTTACCATGGAGCACAGTATCATGCTCCACCCTCGACACCTGGGAGGTTTACCAATTTGTAACTTTATGTTGTATTTCTTTTTCTTTCAAAGTGTTATTTTTCAATACCTAAAACCCCGCCAAATTGGGGAAGTTTACCAGTCTATGACAATAAATAGATGTATTTTGTGGTGGTTTGAAAATCGTGTGACTTCCGATCTTTATTGTCTACAAATAGTTTTTATTGTCAAACATATTGACCAAATTAATTATGGCACACAATTTATTTATACAAACATTACATCAATAAGCAATGAATACATAAACATGATTGACAAACCGGAACACACCACAAAAACATATTATTTTACATTTGTAAAATATACCAACTTTTTCGACAATTTTTAAAAAGGCACATGGTACAACCAAACCAAAAAAACATATATTTCCATAACACATGTAAACATAGTGTGGATTATTGTTAAAAGAAACAAAATAATTTAATACATTAAGGTTTGCATTTGCCCATACATATACTTTGTGGATTTCAAAATTATGGTAATGAGGTATTAGTACATATTTCACATACTGTGTTTCCATAAAATATAGGTTAGCAAAATATGTAAAGCTCGCAACCCACGTCAAGGGTCCTCATTATCTTGCGAGTCCCTAACTAAAAAAATTTAAAAAACTAACTAAAAAAAATACCATCCCTGTGGTTTCCTCAATTAAGACTTAAAAAAAAAAAATCCAACCTTGGACTTGGCGACTACTGATGCTGGAAAGGGACAGAACCAATTGGGGACACAAAATAGTCTGCAAATAAATCCCGCACTCTCAGGCCGGCAGATCCAGATCTTCCAAGGTGTAGAGGCTCATTTTCAGATGACAATAAATCCTCTTGGGCCGCTTCATCCGGAGTTGACTCATAGGTGCGTATGTAGTTGTGCAGCACTACACACGCCTTGACAACAATATTAACATTTTCAGGAGCCAGCTGGATAGCTGAAAGAAAAACCCGCCACTTGCTAGAAAAAATACCAAAGGCACACTCCACAAACCTTCTGGCACGACTTAAACGAAAATTAAAATTGCGCCTCTTTGCATCCAAACCACGCCTTGGAAAGGGACGCATGATGTTTGTGGAAAGACCAAAGCCCTCATCCCCTACAACAACATAAGGCGCAGGTGGACCACAGGAGCCAGGAAGGTTTTCTGGCGGTGGTATGTCCAGTTGGTTGGACTGAAGCCACCGACCCATTCTGGAAGCCCTGAAGATGCGAGCATCTGCAGAACTTCCATAGGACCCAATATCTACAATTATAAACCTGTAGTTTGTATCAGCCAAGGCCAACAAAACTACAGAGAAAAACTGTTTATAATTGTAGTATCGGGACCCTGAGTTCGGTGGCTTCTTAACCCTTATGTGCTTTCCATCAAGGGCACCGAGACAATTTGGGAATTGTGCCCTCTGATGGAAGCCCTGGGCTATATCAAGCCACTGCTGCCTGTTGGATGTGGCAGCACTGAAGCTTTCAGACG
>ONZH01020989.1:0-49775 GCA_900303285.1 Rhinella marina | reverse complement strand
ACTCATGCTGCGTCCGCTGCCTCAACACGCTGTCTCCCAGCTGCCTGCTCCATCCAAACTATGTAATTGTGCCACTTTGTGGCCTGATACTGCTGCATCCCAGCTGCCGCCTCAACACACTGTCTCCCAGCTGCCGCTACATGCAAACTGTGTAATTGTGCCTCTCTGTGGCCTACTCATGATGCGTCTGGCGCCTCCACGCGCTGTCTCCCAGCTGCCGCTACATCCAAACTATTTAATTGTGCCACTCTGTGGCCTGATACTGCTGCTTCCCAGCTGCCGCTTCCACACGCTGTGTCCCAGCTGCCGCTACCTCCAAACTATGTAATTGTCCCACTCTGTGGCCTGATACTGCTGCGTCCCAGCTGCCGCCTCCACACGCTGTCTCCCAGCTGTCGCTATGTCCAAAGTATGTAATTGTGCCACTCTACGGTATGTTGCATTTTAATTTTTTTGACTGCTGCTGCCTCTCCCAGGGTATGTCACTGTGCCATTCTGTCTCTTTAAAATTAGTACCACTCCTGCTGCCTCTCCAACTCTGTTGCCTGGAAATGTATTCGACTGCTGCCTCTTGCAGCTGCTGTTACGGTGCGATTTAAATTTTTTGGACCTTCTGCTGGGCAGTATGTCAGTCGTAAATTTTTTGTACGTTCTGTAGTCCCATTCCATTATTCATATCTCAAGTATACAGGAAACAGAGCTAACTGCAGTTGATGATGATGTAGCCGATGGCACTTGGGAGCCGGGTAAAGAAAGGGCTTCATGGTCATTATCGTCATCTGCAGACAAAGATTTGACTGCTGCTAGCTCAAGTATACAGGAAACACTGTTTGTTTTGAACACTCAAATTTTTTAAAGTAAACGATTCCGGCCCCCGGGACACTCAGCGATGAGCATGGGGGAGGCGAGAGGCAGGGGCTCCCACAGGTGGTAGCTCAGCTCCCTGCAGACTGCCAGCTCGATCTCAAGATGGAACTTCTCAGCGCACTGTGTCAACACTGCAATTTTGCCAACGTCAAGGCAAAGCTGTAGCCTGCACTGCACCTCCTTTGCCTTACGTTCCCTGGTATAACCAGCCCCGATACCGATGAGAACATGTACTACAGTTGATCTTAACCAAAAGGCAGATAATTCTTTTTTACGGTCTGCTCTTCAGGGTATGTCACAGTGCCACTCTCCGGCCTGATGCTGCTGCCGACGACGACGACTACACACGCCGTCTCCTAGCTGCCGCTACCTCCAAACTATGTTATTGTGCCACTCTATGGCCTGATGCTGCTGCGTCCGCCGCCTACTCGCGCTGTCTCCCAGCTGCCGCTACGTCCAAACTATGTAATTGTGCCACTCTGCGGCCTACTCATGCTGCGTCCCAGCTGCCACCTACTCATGCTGTCTCCCAGCTGCCGCTACCTCCAAAGTATGTAATTGTGCCACTTTACGGTATGTTGCATTTAAATTTTTTTGACTGCTGCTGCCTCTCCCAGGGTATGTCACTGTGCCATTCTGTCTCTTTAAAATTAGTACCACTCCTGCTGCCTCTCCAACTCTGTTGCCTTGAAATGTATTCGACTGCTGCCTCTTTCAGCTGCTGTTACGGTGCCACTCTGTGGCCTCAAAATTGATTCAAATTTTTTGGACCTTCTGCTCGGCAGTATGTCAGTCGTAAATTTTTTGTACGTTCTGTAGTCCCATTCCATTATTCATAGCTCAAGTATACAGGAAACAGAGCTAACTGTAGTTGATGATGATGTAGCCGATTGCACTTGGGAGCCGGGTGAAGCAACGGCTTCATGGTCATTATCGTCATCTGCAGACAAAGATTCGACTGCTGCTAGTTCAAGTATACAGGAAACCCTGTTTGTTTTGAACACTTGAATTTTTAAAAGTAAACGATTCCGGCCCTCGGGACACTCAGCGATGAGTATGGGGGAGGCGAGAGGCAGTGGCCCCCACAGGTAGTAGCTCAGCTCCCTGCAGACCACCAGCTCGATCTCAAGACGGAACTCCGAACTTTCTTGGCGTCTTGGGTCAATATTGACATTTTGTCACAGTCGAGGCAAAGCTGGAGCCTTCACTGCACCTCCTCTGTCTTACGTTCCCGTTCGCTGGAATAACCAGCCCCGATACTGATAAGAACATATGCGACAGTTGATCTTAGCCAAAAGGAAGAGAATTTTTAGTAAGGTCTGCTCTTCAGGGTATGTCATCATGCCACTCTCCGGCCTGATGCTGCTGTCGCACCAACTGCACATGCCGTCTCCTAGCTGCCGCTACCTCAAAATAAGGTAATTGTACCACTCTGTGGCCTCCAAATTGTACTACTACTTCCATTGCTGCTGCCACTTCCAGGGTCTGTCATTCTGCCACTCTGTGGCCTACTCATGCTGCTGCCACTTCCAGGGTCTCTCTTTGTGCCACTCTTTGGCCTACTCATGCTGCTGCCACTTCCAGGATCTGTCATTGTGCCCCTCTTTGGCCTACTCATGCTGCTGCCACTTCCAGGGTCTGTCATTCTGCCACTCTGTCGCCTTCCAATTTTAACGACTGCTGCTGCCACTTCCAGGGTCTGTCATTCTGCCAATCTGTGGCCTATCATGCTGCTGCCACTTCAGGGTCTGTCATTGTGCCACTCTGTCGCTTGATGCTGCTGCCGCCGCCTCCACGCGCTGTCTTCTAGCTGCCGCTAGGTCCAAATTATGTAATTGTGCCACTCTACAGTATGCTGCATTTAAATTTTTATGACTGCTGCTGCCTCTCCCAGGATTTTTCAATGTGCCATTCTGTCTCATTAAAATTAATACGACTCCTGCTGCCTCTCCCACTCTGTGGCCTTGAAATGTATTCCACTGCTGCCTCTTGCAGCTGATGTTACGGTGCCACTCTGTGGCCTTGAAATTTGTTTGACTGCTGCCTCTTGCAGCTGCTGTTACTGTACCACTCTCCTCTGCAGCAGCATGTCAGTCGTAAATTTTTGGTACGTTCTGTAGTCCTATTCCATTATTAAAAGCTCAAGTACACAGGAAACCCTGTTTGTTTTGAACACTCAAATTTTTAAAAGTAAACGATTCCGGTCCCCTGGACACTAAGCGATGAGCATGGGGGAGGTGAGAGGCAGAGGCTCCAACAGGTGGTAGCTCAGCTCCCTGCAGACCACCAGCTCGATCTTAAGACGGAACTCCGAACTTTCTTGGCGTCTTGGGTCAATACTGACATTTTGTCACAGTCAAGGCAAAGCTGGAGCCTTCACTGCACCTCCTCTGTCTTACGTTCCCCTCCGCTGGCATAACCAGCCCCAATACTGATAAGAACATATGCGGCAGTTGATCTTAACTAGGGATGAGCGAACTTTTGAAAAGTTTGGTTCGGTTCGGCGAACTTTTGTGAAGTTCGGATTCCTACGAACCAAACCTAAAACGAACCTTGCTACAACGGCTGAATAATTGCAGCTAAAATAGTGGGAGTCTGATAGGGTATAGTTTTGTTTAGTTGCAGTTGCTATTACAATGAAAAAAGTGGAAAAAATCAAAGTGCAAAAATAGTCGTCGACAGCCAGGTCGACAACATTTGAAAGCATTGAAGATGTCCGCTGGAGCAGTCCATGTCATGCCAGAGCACCAAAAACACACGGTAGATCGTGGCACCAGCCCAAGAATAGGCTGCGTTGAAGTCGATGCGATCTCAGTGACATCACAGGTCAGAAGACAGACAGGCGTACTCCAGCACTTGTATAGCACCTAGGCCAGTATAGTTGAGAAGAGACAATTGACGGAGGAGGAGGTGGCAGCACTTGTATAGCACCCAGTCCAGTATAGTTGAGAAGAGACAATTGACGGAGGAGGAGGCGGCAGCACTTGTATAGCACCCAGTCCAGTATAGTTGAGAAGAGACAATTGATGGAGGAGGAGGAGGCGGCAGCACTTGTATAGCACCCAGGCCAGTATAGTTGAGAAGAGACAATTGATGGAGGAGGAGGAGGCGGCAGCACTTGTATAGCACCCAGTCCAGTATAGTTGAGAAGACACAATTGACAGAGAAGCAGGAGGCGGCAGCACTTGTATAGCACCCAGTCCAGTATAGTTGAGAAGAGACAATTGACGGAGAAGCAGGAGGCGGCAGCACTTGTATAGCACCCAGTCCAGTATAGGTGAGAAGAGACAATTGACGGAGGAGGAGGCGGCAACACTTGACAGCACCCAGGCCAGTATAGTTGTGAAGAGACAAGTTGAGGAGGCAGCTTCAGCAGCTCTTGATTGCACCCAGTATGTTTCCAAATAGACAATTGACGGTGGGGGCATTAGTAGGAGCAGTATTCTTTTGGACCCAGAAGGGCCTAGTACAGAGAACTGAAGTTGGAAGCTAAGAATATCCACGCTTGTAAAAATCAGTTTTTATACATAACAAAATGTTGATGTAGAGTTCAGCACAGGACAGTCAACCTTAAAAAAAAACCCTGTAACATTACAGCTAGTCTAGTAGGATACGGTTAAACAGACAGCTAACCTCACCCACAGAATCCATGAGGTGAATAAAGGACTTTTAAAAAGGCACAGATTCAAGAAGGCTTTACGCCAGTTCCATTATCCAAAAATACGTGTCCAATTTTCATGAAATGGACACCTCACTGGCACTCGCTTTACAAATTGACGCAACTACTCTGGTGTCAAACCTGTTGAATCTGGGCCTATGGCTGTTGGCGAGACATATATATATATCTTTGTTACACCAGTTTGATGTCCTAACCGAGTGCAGCGCCCAACCCAATGGATGTATGCTTTTGTGTTTTTTTAGTGCTGTCACCAGCTGGCTTAAAGGGAACCTGTCATCTCGGAACCCCCCCTGAACTAGAGTAAGCGTTGTATAGTGTAAGTGATGCTGAATCCGAATATGTAAGCTTTATCTTCATACTCGCTTCCATTCTGACGCTGTGCTCCCACAAACCTGCAGTAAAATGCACTCAGTGGACTCTTCTTTGAGTCCTCTCCATTTTGTGAGTGAGCACCGGAGTCCACTGAGTGCATTTTACTGCAGGTTTGTGGGAGCACAGCGTCGGAATGGAAGTGAGTATGAAGATAAAACTTACATATTCGGATTCAGCATCACTTACACTATACAACGCGTACTCTAGTTCAGGGGGTGTTTCGGAGATGACAGGTTCCCTTTAAAGGATAAGTCCGGGCAATTAATACGTTTCTGGTTCAAGTAAGGGCACAGAAAGTTATTAATTGCCTGGACTTATCTTTTAAAGTGGGTAGGGGGAAAACCTCTGATGGGGTATGGGAGTGACCTTCCCTCCCTCTCTTTGGTCACTCCCAACAAACCTTACCCTATGGGTACCTTCACATGGGGCTGTGGGTCTGCTGAGTAAAATCCACAGGGCATTTTTATACCATTCACCAAACGGCGTTCAGTACTATGGTGCCGTCCAGACATACGCAGTTCTGCGCTGAACTGGGTATTTGCGTCCAGCCCCATAGTACTGAAGGTGGCATAAAAACAGCCAAATGCGCTGTGGATTTTAGGCAGCAGAGAACCCCAAAAAAGCATCCCATTGTAAAGGCACCCGTAAATAAGGCAAGTTAACCTGCCTTTCAGCAACTGTTTGTTGCTGTAACTAACTGTGGAGGTTTTTTATATCACAGTTGAAGGACAGCAGCCTCCGTGATATATACCCCATAGACAGCCTTATTCCACGCGTGACTGCATGAGAGGCGTGAAATCATTCGCACAGAGAAGAACCCCATCGGGATTTGCGGTGCGAGATTTTACTACTCTCATGATATCAACAAAATACCTCAAGAACAGTTAGTACCTGCTCACAAAACGGTGAGTAGTGTTCGTTGGCACGGGTGCCAGGGATAGAACCCCACAGCTATAGTTCACAAAAGGTGAAATCCCCACTTTGTGAAGCATAGTCGTGGGGATTATTTTAGGGATGGTACTGTTCTTGGGGTATGGGTTGGACGGTGCACCGGTGTGAGGCATTAAGCTGGTGTGGAGATGTTAAATGGCCAACACACCATGGGCATTACATTTGGAGATGGGGTTCTGTTTATTTAAATGTATCCGAATTAAGTAGGGAATTTTTAAGGTGATTTTGTTTAATTTGGGGTCTAAGGGGGAACATTAGACTCTGACTTTGGGCTTGCTTTGTAAGTGGGCTGTGTATAAGTGGAGTTAAAAAGTGGAGTTCTTTCTGCGTCTGGAGGAAAGAAGGTTTGTACACAAACATAAAAGAGGATTCTTTACGGTAAGAGCAGTGAGACTATGGAACTCTCTGCCTGAGGAGGTGGTGATGGTAAGTTCACTAAAAGAGTTCAAGAGGGGCCTGGATGTATTTTTGGAGGGTAATAATATTACAGGTTATAGTTACTAGAGAGGGGTCGTTGATCCAGGGAGTAATTCTGATTGCCTGATTGGAGTCGGGAAGGAATTTTTTTCCCTAAAGTGGGGAAAACTGGCTTCTACCTCAAAGGGTTTTTTGCCTTCCTCTGGATCAACTTGTAGGAAAACAGGCCGAACTGGATGGACAGATGTCTTTTTTCGGCCTTATAAACTATGTTACTATGTTACTATGTTACTATTACTTAATAAGTTAAATTACAGATTTTTACGTTGGGCACATATTTGGGATCTTAAGGTCATTTTCTTGGACACACGGATTGCCATGCAAGACGGGTGACTGATGACTTAGTCATTCACATCAGGCAGGGGGGTGGTATAATCCGATATAATCCAGGCACAATTCATCTTTATAAAAGTCAGCATCTCAACACTGTGGCAAGAGAGCCTCGTTCTTTGCGGTGTTACGATGTTACCCGCCACACTACCCGCCACACTGAACACCCTCTCTGACACAACACTACTGGCTGGGCAGGACAGCAGAGCCAAAGAAAACTCTGCCAGTTGAGGCCAAATGTCCAGTTTCTCTGGCCAGTACTGCACGGGGTCGATGACACTTTGGGGCAGGGTACAATCCAGGTAGGCAGTGACCTGGTGGGTGAGCTCATGCTGGTCCACGCCATGAGTCCGGTGTTGTGTCCCCTCTTCAGCAGCTGGCTGCATGAAATCGCTCATCATCGATTGGAGGCTGTAGCGACTTCTCACGCCTCCACTAGTGGTGGTGGTAGTGGAGCGCGCTGGTTCCCCCCGAGCGGATGTTGTCTTGGAACCTGGCTGGTCTCGCTGGTAAGTAGAGACCAGCTGTCTGGTGAGTAGGTCCTGGTAGTACCCCAGTTTTGCCTCCCTCTCTGATGGCGGAAAAAATTCAGCCATTTTGCGGCAAAAGCGAGGGTCCACCAGGGTGGCCAGCCAGTATTGGTCCCTCTGGCGGATGTCCACAATCCGGCTGTCACTCCTCAGACACTCCCGCAGGCACCTTGCCATCTGCACCAAGGACAATGAGCGCCTCTCATCTCCACTGTCCTCGGTATAGTTCCAGGGTCTGCTGGGGTCTTCCTCCGCTTCCTCTACCACCTCATCCTCCATCTCCTCCTGTGATTGAGAGGCAGAGAAGCCAGGTGGCGGTGTGTGGAATGGCTGGGCATGGACATCTTCCTCCTCTCCCTCTATCTGCACTTCATCCATCTTTTGGCTCAAGGCGATGTTCAGCCTTGGAGTGGTGGCCTGGGAATCCTCGCTGATGATGCTTTTCAGCACACTTTCCAGAACATGGACGAGTGGGATGATGTCGTTGATCCCATAGTCCTGCCTGCTCACAAACAAAGTTGCGTCCTCAAAAGGGATCAACAATTGGCAGACTTCACGCATCATCTGCCAGTGTGTGACTTGGAAGTCGCAGTGTGGCGTGAAGCTGCCTGATTGCCCCATGAGGTAGTCTGTAACGGCTGACCTTTGCTCGTACAAGCGGTCCAGCATATGGAGGGCAGAATTCCAGCGTGTTGGCACGTCGCAGATTAGCCGATGTTGGGGCAGACTGCGCTGTCTCTGGATCCTTAGCAGGGTGTTCCTTGCAGTGTAGGAGTGGCTGAAGTGTTTGCACACTCTGCGTGACATCCTCATAAGGTCTTGTAGTGCAGGAAATGATCTAAGAAACCTGTGCACTATGAGGTTTATCACATGTGCCATACAAGGTGTATGACTCAGCCCTCCCTGCTGCACTGCAGAGACAATGTTCCTCCCATTGTCTGCTACCACACTTCCCACCGTTAGTTGACGTGGGGTCAGCTATTGATTGATCTCCTCCCTGATGGTCCAGAGGAGCTCCAGCCCACTGTGGCTCCGTTCACCCAGGCTCACCAAATGGAGGACAGCCTGAGAGCGCTGGGCCTGACATTGGTGGTAAGACACCGGGGCAGATTGGACTGCTGTCTAAGCGGCGGATGGTTGCAAGGTGGTGGAGGCAGAACTTCTGCTTCCCGCTGCTGGCCCCCTAAAGCACCGTGGAGGTGACAGTGGCAAGAATGGGCCAACTTCCTGATGGTCTTCTGGGAGAATGTTGACCCAATGGGCAGTAACAGACATGTACTGCCCTTGGCCATAATTTGAGGACCAGACATCAGCACTCAGGTGCACGGTCTTGGACACCGAGAGTCCCAATGAGTCGCCCACCTTTTTCTGCACATAACTGTGCAGTGATGGGACAGCTTTGCCAGAGATGTAGTGGCGGCTGGGGACTCACCATCTGGGGTGTGCACATGCCATGAAATCCCTGAAAGGCTGGGAGTCCACGAGGTTGAAGGGCAGGGACTGAAGCACCAGCAGCTTAACCAGGTGTCCGGTCAGTTTCTGGGCCATGGGATGGCTGCTGGAATACACCTGACGTCTGCCCATGGACTCAGTCACGGATTGCTGCCTCATTAGCAGTGTAGATGGCAGTGACACTGTGCTGGTGCTGGCACCTGAGGCTGACGAGCCCTGAGTTCCACTGAGAGGATGCTGCATGATGGGATCTGCAGTGTATGGTGCATCCTGACAGGAGGTGGTATTGGGGTCACGGTTCTTCCAGGCCTGTTGGTGTTGCCTTTCCATGTGCTTTCGCATGGATGTTGTCCCGAGATTATCACCCCTGCCACGACTGACCCTCTCATTGCACAGCAGGCACAAAGCGATGTGCTTATCTTTCCCCAGGCAGAAGAACAGCCAGACGACTGAGGACCGTGGTTTGCTGACAGCCACGGGGGGTCTTGCTGCCTGTTGACTGCCACTGCTGCCTGAGGGTGCCCTCTCAGGACCAAGGCTTTGAGAGGATGATCTCTGCCTGGTCGCTTGGCTTCTACCCCTCCCTCTTGTGCCTTGGTTCCTTGCAACAGTGGGATGTTGCTGCGTCGGTGGCACCTCTATTTCCTCCCCTGATGATGAGGATAAAGCTGCTTGAGGGCGCCATGTCCGATCAGTGACATCTTAGTCAAACTCGGCACCACTGCTACTTTCCTCCGGTGGCTGGGACAGAATATCAGGTGTGGCACTGGATGCCCCTCCCTGGCTCTGTTGACTGCTTACAGCCAACACCTCCTCTGGAGTCTCACTACATTCCACCCGCTGACTTTGGTGGACTTCCTCCTCCTCCTCCTCATCACTAAAAAGTGGTAGAGACTCCAAGGGCAGATCAAGGTTTGACAACAGTTCCCTGGCAGAAGGTGTCCCAAAGGTGAGTGGCATTCGAATAACAGGGGACGGGGCAGAGGCCTTTCGCTGACCGTCCCATGTAAGGGTGGTGTCGGATGATCCAGCGGATGCTTGACTCCTCGTTTGGGAGCTTTGGGCGGTGGAACTGGAGGATTGGGTAAGCCAATCTAGAACCGCTGGCTGTGTGGTTCTTACTTGACCACTGGCCGTCAGTGGTAGCTGCACCCTGCTGCCACGCCTGTTACCCCGGCTGCCACCGGGCCTGGTGCTGCCACTTCTCCTACCCTCACCGCCTGCTGTTGCACTCCTTGCCTGGGAAGTGCTGGAAGTAGGACGCTTGGACATATTTTTATTGTGTGGGGGAAAATTAAATGATGTATTTTTTTTATACTTTTTTAAACTTTATTTTTTTATAACTTTTTTAACTTTTTTTTAAACTTTTTTTATAACTTTTTTAACTTTTTTTTTATTTAAACTTTGTTTATAACTTTTTTTTTTTTAGGTTTTTTTTAGTTTTTTTTGTTGCGGCTAAACGGGTTTGACGGCACCCAGCTGAGCAGCAACGTGTAGCGTGTACGTCACGGAACAGGAATGCTACCTGTCCTGACTCTTTTCTCTCACTATTTCTTTTTTTATCACCCTATCTCTCCCTAGATGTCACATTTTTTTTATTTATATGAGTTTCTCTCCCTATCTTTACCTATCTCTTGCTTTCTCAGCCTCTTTCCCTATCTATCACCTTAACTTCTATATCTAGCTTTCTCTTCCTTTCTCCTTCTTCTCTCACTAACCCTTTCTATTTCTTCTCTATCTCTCCCTGTATCTATCTACTTGTTTGATTTTCTATCTATCTATATCTTTTCTCTAACACTAATCTGCAGCTCCTATCCCTCTGAAGTCTTGAGACAGGCACTCAGGCACTTCAGGGGCTGTGGGGTGACGTCACACTTTTTTTTTTTTACAGAAAACCAGGATACAAGGGATTATAGGAGTAATAATCCCTTGTATCCTGGTCTATTCTGTGAAAAAAGTACAGTTTTGCGTTACTGTTTTTTTTTTTTTTTTTACCAGATTCGTTACGAACTTTTCAAAAGTTCGGTTCGGTGACGAACCAAACTTTTTGCAAAGTTCGTAACGAATCTGGTTCGTTACGGTTCGGTTCGCTCATCCCTAATCTTAACCAAAAGGACGAGAATTTTTTATTACGGTCTGCTCTTCAGGGTATGTCATCATGCCACTCTCCGGCCTGATGCTGCTGTCGCCACCGCCGACTCCACATGCCGTCTCCTGGCTTCCACTACGTCAAAATTAGGTAATTGTGCCACTCTGTGGCCTCCAAATTGTACTACTACTTCCACTGCTGCTGGTGTTCTACACCACTATCCAGGCTCTCTGCAGCCCGGAAGTAGCCGTTTTTTAGTTTTTTTGATTCGCAATGAATTTATTCGGATCGAAGCGAATCTTTTCGGAAAATTCGGCGAACCAGCCGAATTGAATTTTTTAAAAATTCGCTCATCTCTAGTTGTAACTTTCAGATAATTTACTTGTAATCTTTCTCTGTGCTACAGTCAATGCTGTTCTCTAATTTTGATCATTGTGTTTTTTGCAAAATAAAGATTTTTTGTTGAAGTCCTTTGGTTATTTTGTTAAACGCTGTTCTAGTGGCATGGTATGCCCCTAACAAAAAATCCTTCAAATGTTGACCAATGAAGATTGCATTATTTCTGAAAAAATCCAGTGTTCATGAATTGTTCTCTAATTTTGATCTCCAGTGTCCATACCCTAGTAGGAATGGGAAAAGCTGTCCCTGGTATATCCTACCTATCCCTCATAGCAGGGAACAATCCTGATTGATGAAACCTGTCTGGGAACTATCCTCGGTATGCCCTAATTAAACTTATACTATCCCAACTTGTTTCTCCCACTAGGGTTCTTAAAAGAATAGATACCAATTAAGCAATTCAACAATGATGTATAGGTAATGCATAAATACACCAATATTAGATGACTATGGTGCACAATGATGAAAACAGTTCATATTTTTCGGATACAGATATATGTTGGTAGGCACCGGCAATATTACAAATGAAAAAGCACAATAGAGATAAAGATCTTTCATACTTTAACACAACAGACTGTTTTCTCACTGGTTGCTTGTTCCATTCACTAACACTATTTTTACTATGGTTACATACAGATAATGCAAAGGACATTTTAACCCCTTCAGAACCCTTCACTTTTCTGTTCCCAAAGCCATAACTTTTTTACTTTTCTATTCACATAGATTTAAAAGTGCCTGTTTTTTGGACATAAGTTGTTCTTTCTAATGGCACCATTTAATATTGCATATGCTGTTATGGAATAGGGAAGAAAAAAATCCAAATATAGTGGAATTTAAAAAAAATGCAATTCTGCAATTCATAGTTCTATGGGTTTCATTTTTAAAGCATTCCCGATGCGGTAAAATTGTCCTGTTACTTTCATTCTCTGGGCCAGTACAATTACTCTTAAATAGAGATGAGTGAATCTATTCATCGATTCGTTGATTTATATCGAATCTTAGAAATTTTCAGCTGCTAAGCGAATCCGAATATTTGGAGATTCGCTCAGTTAAGATTCGAAAATGTTCTTAAGGCTTTCTACGCATTCGCTACGTACTTGTCCGATAAATTGTACGCTAATGCTACGTATAAGTTACTCTATACACTGTTGCGTACGAATTCAATTACTTAGCGAACTTATATTGTTAGTTCGGTATTCGTGCGCAAAAGCACGGGAAGAAAGCGGTCACCTGACCAAGTGGGCAGGGCTTGCTCTGATTGGCTCAGGCTCGGTAAGCCAGTGACGCATCACTTCTGCTGCGACTGCTGAGTCGAGCAGAAGCACTGTGTGTGAAGTTCCTAAAGACTGAGACCTGTGTTGTTGAAATTGGAGTGCAATTGTTCAGGGAATCCATATTACACATCAGGGATACTGCAGGGCAAGAGCAGGGCCAGTTCAGGGCTAGTAATTAATCAGGCAGGGAGAGAGAGACTGGGAGAGAGATAGGGAGAGAGACAGGGAGAGAGACAGGGACAAAGACAAAGGCCAGCTGCAGGGCCACAGAGTCAAGTGAAAAATGTCTGGAATTGATAAGCAAAAGAGGTCCAGTTCCAGTAAGACCTCAAGCTCTTAAAAAAAGGAGAAGGTGGCACAGGGTAGCAGTGCCAAAGGACCTGTAGCCGGAGCTTCTACTTGTAGTATTCGCAATACTTGGCCAGTGTTCCACCAGGCTAACTCACCAAGGCGCAAAATTGTAGTGGAGGAGAAAGTGGATGAGGTAGTGGAGTGGATGGCACGCTCATCTCAGTCTCAGCCGGATGATTTGCTGTCATCTGCTTATACAGTATCCATATGTAGCCAGGGGTCAGACTCAGAGCATTCCTCCTGCTCCACCATTCCTCTCCAGCAAAACCCGTCTGTCACGAACGTACTTGCATCAGGTTGCAGGCGTTCGGCTAGGCTTTCAAAAGTGACATAATTTGACATGTTTTCATCTTGGTTTGGTTGCTGTTTACCACACCCCTTCCCCTCAGCTGTTGTGGGTGTGATAATTATCTTTCCCCTATTTATCCCTTCCTCTCCCAGTATTCCTTGCAGTTTATACTTTCTGCTGACATAGTTGTGTGAAGTGTTGTTCTCAGTTGAAATCTGGTTGCTGCAATATCTGCATTAAGATAATGTCATTTTCATTAAGATAGTGTCATTTTCCCTATTGTGTTTATCCTACTTTTACCTGTTGTGGTTTTGCCTTCTGGAATTTCCTGTTCGTCCGTCCTTATGGAGGAATGGGTTTACTCTTTCTCCTGTCACTAGCTGCAGGGTTGTACAGGGTCAGTTTGTTATTAGGTTCCAGTGTATGAACTCTCCTACAACTAAGGCCTGTTCATACTGGTAGTCAGCCAGGGCCTAGTTTCAGGGATTCCTTGTTTGGTCTTTTCCCTTCCCTCTTACGCTTGGTGTGGCTATACCCTCCACACCCGAGCGTGACACCGTCATTTTCGTACGCAATTTGTACGCTCATGCGTACGTGTTCAAAGAAGTTACGTACCTTTTAAAACTGAACATTCGTTATTAGTGCGTGAATGTTCGCAAAACGCCACATAATAACGTATGATTTGCACGCAGATTTGTCGAATAGATTCGTAGAATATACGAATCTTATGAAAAGTTCGACGAATGTTCGGCGAATAAAATTTAGAATGATTCGCTCATCTCTACTCTTAAAGCACATTTATATAGTTTTTCTTGTGTTTTAATACATAAATATACAAACTTCGAAAAAATGTTTTTTTTTTTCTTCGCATTGGCACATTTTAACCCCATAACTTTATTTTTATAGTTACAAGAGGGCCCATTATGTGAAAGCCCATATTTGTGGTCTGTAGTTTTTATTGGCATAATTTTGGACAGTTTAAAACTTTTTGATGACTTTTTGTTACATTTTTATGTGAGGTGCGGCAACAACAAAAAAAATGGTGAATCAGACATTTTGACTTTTTTTTGTCTGTTACAATTAATCATACAGGAAAAATGTATTTATACTTTAATAGTTTGGGCATTTTGTAATGCTATAAAGCAAAAAATCTTTATTTATTTTTTGTGGGAAAGAGTAGATTTAATTCTTATATTTTTTATTTTTTATATTTTTTTAAACTTTTTTTTTTTTACTCCACTGAGAGACTTCAACTTCCACAGGTAGGGCCCTATAGGAACTATTGCTCTGGTCGCCTCAGATCCTTCCTTAGGCTCAAGGCTACCACAGTGAATGAATAGCTATCACAATTTCAGCATGAAGAAGATGTTTGGGCTGCTGGGAAAAAACATATATTGGGGTCACAATTGACCATGACATCTGAGTTACCGCCAATCATAGACATAGCCCCAGGTGTCTATTATATAAAATATCAGAAAACCAGCGACTATGGCACCCGCTCAGCATGGTCATTGGTTACCACTTTCCTGAAAATTAAATCTCCATAAAAAAATGTGTCTTATGGGGTGAAAAATATAATAACTATCTATATATATATATATATATATATATATATATATATATACAGTGCCGTGCAAAAGTATTTGGCCCCCTGGAACTTTTCAACCTTTTGCCACATTTCAGGCTTCAAACAAAAAGATATAACATTTTAAATTTTTGGTAAAGAATCAACAACAAGTGGGTCACAATTGTGAAGTGGAACAAAATTTATTGGATCATTTCAACTTTTTTTGTAATAATAAAACTGAAAAGTGGGACGTGCAAAATTATTCGGCCCATTTACTTTCAGTTCAGAAAACTCACTCCAGAAGTTCATTGAGGATCTCTGAATGATCCAATGTTGTCCTAAATGACTGATGAAGATAAATAGAATCCACCTGCGTGTAATCAAGTCTCCATATAAATGCACCTGCTCTGTGATAGTCTCAGGGTTCTGTTTAAAGCACAGAGAGCATCATGAAGACCAAGGAACACACCAGGCAGGTCTGTGATACTGTTGTAGAGAAGTTTAAAGCTGGATTTGGATACCAAAAGATTTCCCAGGTGCCGTTCAGGCGGCTGTGTTTTTGCGGATCCACAAAAACAAAGGTGCTGGCCAGTGTGTGTTCTGCAAATTGCCGGCAACCCATACAAAATGCCTATTCTTGTCCGCAATTGGACATGTTCTATCTTTTTTTTTGTGGAGCCGCGGCTGTCCACGATCTAATGCTGCCCATTGAAATGAATGGGGCGCATCTATTCCACAAAATAGTGAAATAGATTGGGACACATTCACATGGTCTTGTGAATGGGCCCTTAGATGTCAGTAAACTAAGAAAAAGATGTCAGTAAACTGGAATGGAAAAACACAGGTCTTTCTACACGCAGGCATGATCCACCCCCTCCCCAACAACCCTGATTACAATAACACAGTAACTTGTGACACATAAATTGATGAGTATATGATAAACATAATACAGGCCTAAAAGGCCCATGTTATGTAAATATGTGGTTTTCAAAAAAAAGCATTGTTATTAGTGAGGATCGAGCACCCCGATGTTCGGGTGCTCGGGTGCTGTGGCCCAACAATGGGTGGTGCTCGAGTGCTCGGCCGAGCAGACCAGGCAGAGGGGACGGTGTCTGGTTGATAGAGAAACGTGAGAAAATGGTGAAAACACCACAGAAATGGTTAGGGAAGAGCATGGGGAGGGTGAAAACATTTGTACGCATTAGCGTACAATGCGTAGCATTAGCATACAAATTTGTACGCATTAGCGTACAATGCGTAGCATTAGCATACAAATTTGTACGCATTAGCGTACAATGCATAGCATTAGCATACAAATTCGTACGCATTAGCGTACAATGCGTAGCATTAGCATACAAATTTGTACGCATTAGCATACAATGCGTAGCATTAGCGTACAAATAAACATGGCTACGGCATTACAGTGAAGCCAGTTCTCTCCCGCACGTTTATTCGCTGCATAGGAGACTCGAACATCGCACACCGAACACCGCGATGTGCTGAGCATACCGATGTTCAAGTGAATATAGTGCTCGGGCGAGCATGCTCGCTCAACACTAATTGTTACTGTATATTAAAATGCCTATCACATAAAACTTAATAAACAACTGGAAATTACCCTCCACTACAAACTTGAGGAATACCTGGAGTTTCAAAATTCTAACTAAAGTAATCTTGCAGAAAATAGCAAACAAGTATGCTAGCGGGCCTAAAAGGCCTGGGTTGTGCATACTAGGGTTAAGGAGAACCTTGGACAAGCCCAAATAAGTACAGTAATATTTGTATAAAACACCTGTGACTGACTCCAGATCTGGAATTTGTATGTTAATCCTCACCCCCGTTCCTCCATGCGCTCGCAAACCAGCCGAGGAATGCATTTAGAGGACTCCTATGCATGCACACATACCAGGTAGGGCTCCAGAAGAAGTCTTATCTATACATTACACAGCCAGTTTGTAGGACACTGCAAGGTGGCCAGGGGGGTTGGGGTTGTGGGTGTTTGGCAGGGGATGGTGGGGGTTGTATATCAACATGATGTACAAATTACTTATTTACATGTATTACTGTACCTTATAGGACTTGTCTGAAGTGACAGATACTCTTTAAGACTGAGACAATTTTAATGCTTAATGCTTATGCTTTGGTGCCAGCAAAATAGTAATAACCACAACAAAAATTATAACCACACAAAAATTTACTAGTCTCTGGACTAGTCTTCCCTTCCTGGAAACTGTATTACCCTGGCAACATTTTTCTGACTATTAATTACCAAAACTCATTGAAATGCTGCTGTACTGTTTATATTTGCAGCCCCAAGAGAATATTTTAAAATAATTTACTATAACTAAAAAAATCAACACAATGGGGGAGATTTAAATGCTACAAATTTTGAATTGGCGTACACACTGTGCAACGCATTTATTAAAGGGGATGTCCCATATTCTACATTTTTCAAACCAGAATCTGGATCTGAATACTTTTGCAATTACATTTAATTAAAATATAGTATAGCCACTGATTTATTCACAGAAATCTATCTATATAGTGTCACCTGCTGTTTGCTCTTTTTCTAATTTCTCTGTCTTGTTCACTGAGATGAAAACACATGCTCAGTTCAATCCTTCAAGTGCCACCAGCTGCAGAAGAAAGGACACGCCGACCTGATAAAGTCCCCCACACACACACACCCTCTAAGCTGCCAACTTGATGTACATCTAGCAGAACTTTTCTTGATGTACATCTAGCAGAAAGAGACTGTCATGGGATAACTCCTTTAAGTATTTTAGACACTGTGAGGCAGATTTATCAAAACTGGTGCAAAGAAAAAATGGCATAGTTACCCATCTTAACCAATCAGATTTTACCTTTCATTTTTCAAAGAAGCACTGAAAATTGTAAGGTTGAATCTGATTGGTTACTATGGACAACTAAGCTAGTTTTTCTATACGGCAGTTTTGATAAATCTGCCCCTTTGATTTAATTTGCCTGGCAAGGGATGTGGAGTAGTGGTAATGGGCGTGGTCTATCAATACATTAAAAATGAGCCGGAATTTTGTTGCAATATTCTGGCATAAATTAAGCCACTTGAAAACTAGCATAAACATATGTAGACAGTTCACCTAGCATCAGACACTCTGATAAATCTGGCACATTTTTAAATTCAATAGTCCCAGCTTATGCTGTCTAAAGTTAGACAGTATTAGGAAATCTGACCCATTAGTCATCCTCTACAATTAGATTAATTATACTTTCCTTGTTGCATTGATGAGAATATTGCAAACTTTATATGACATTATTATAACTTACTATGATATGTTGTAAACAGGGCAGTGTAAAAATGCATGAACCCATTCATTCTAAATTCAGTGCTTAAAATGTCACTTATTGTTTCGATTGGACAAGCAATAAATGAATTCCTTAAGAACCAGTGCATTTCCTATGAACCCAATTGTATAATTTTAAAGAGGGGTCATTATTAGAGATGAGCAAACATGCTCGTCAGAGCTTGGTGCTCGTTCGAGCATTAGGGTATTCGTACATGCTCGATACTCGGACGAACATCTCGTGATACTCGAGGAAATGACATCTTCCTCTTCTAACTTGCATGTTAGGCGCCTTTTTCTCAGCCAATCAACATGCAGGAGAGTCTTTGGTACCCCCTAGCATCACGTGGAACCCCTACAAGTCGATAGCAGGGATTGGCTGGCCAGATCAGATGACCTGGGAATATAAGAATCTGGTCCCGCGCTGCTCGCCTCAGACGCCGCCTGGATGAAATTAGGGATAGAGCTTCTGTCTGTCAGGGAGAGTGTTAGGGCCTCAATTTAGATTTTGGTTAGGCAGGAATCATCCTCAAAGAACCCAACAGCCGTTTTAAGGGCTACAAGCACTTTTTTTTGGGTCTCCTCCTGGCTGCTGGCTGGGACTTGTAGTGCAGCTACAACCATCTTGGCTGCACACTGTGCACAACGACTGGTGGCAGAAAGGGGACAGCACGTGGTCCACACAGACCCCAAAGAAATTGGCCAAAGTCCTCTCAGTACTCATTTTTGGTACTGCTGTATCTTGGCTTGCTGGGATCTGTAGTGCAGTCTAGGGAATACGTTTTTTCTCTCAGTTATGTATACTACAGTGCAGTGAACAATTCTGTAGTGTGCTGTACAGTAGCCGCAGTTTAAAGAGTACGTTTTTTTCTCTCAGTTATATATACTACAGTGCAGTGAAAAATTCTGTTGTATGCGGTACAGTAGCCGCAGTCTAAAAAATATGTTTTTTCTCTCAGTTATATATACTACAGTGCAGTGATAAATTCTGTTGTCTGCGGTACAGTAGCCGCAGTCTAGAAAATACGTTTTTTTTCTCAGTTATGTATACTATAGTGCAGTGAACAATTCTGTAGTGTGCTGTACAGTAGCCGCAGTTTAAAGAGTACGTTTTTTTCTCTCAGTTATATATACTACAGTGCAGTGATAAATTCTGTTGTGTGCGGTACAGTAGCCGTAGTCTAGAAAATACGTTTTTTTCTCTCAGTTATATATACTACAGTCCAGTGAAAAATTTAGTGGTGTGCGGTACAAAAGCCGCAGTCTAAAGACTACGTTTTTTCTCTCAGTTATATATACCACAGTGCAGTGAAAAATTCTGTTATGTGCGGTAGAGTAGCCACAGTCTAGAAAATACATTTTTTCTCTCGGTTATATATACTACAGTCCAGTGAAAAATTGAGTGGTGTGCGGTACAATAGCCGCAGTCTAAAGACTGCGTTTTTTCTCTCAGTTATATATACCACAGTGCAGTGATAAATTCTGTTGTGTTTGGTACAGCAGCCTCAGTCTAGAAAATACGTTTTTTCACTCAGTTATATATACTACAGTCCAGTGAAAAATTGAGTGGTGTGCTGTACAAAAGCCGCTGTCTAAAGACTACGTTTTTTCTCTCAGTTATATATACTACAGTGCAGTGAAAAATTCTGTTGTGTGCGGTACAGTAGCCACAGTCTAAAGACTACATTTTTTCTCTCAGTTATAAATACTACAGTCCAATGAACAATTATGTAGTGTGCGGCACAGTAGCCACAGTCTAAAGAGTATGTTTTTTCTCTCAGTTATATATACTACAGTGCAGTGAACAATTCTGTAGTGTGCTGTACAGTAGCTGCATTCTAAACAGTATGTTTTTTCTCTCAATTATATATACTACTGTGCAGTGAGCAATTCTGTAGTGCGCTGTACAGTATCCGCAGTCTAAACAGTACGTTTTTTCTCTCAGTTATATATACTACAGTGTAGTGAACAATTCTGTTGTGTGCGGTACAGTAGCCTGAGTCTAGAAAATAAGTTTTTTCTCTCAGTTGTATATACTACAGTGCAGTGAAAATTTCTGTTGTGTGTGGTACAGTAGCCGGAGTCTAAAGACTACATTCTTTCTCTCAGTTATATATACTACAGAGCAGTGAACAATTCTGTAGTGTGCGGCACAGTAGCCGCAGTCTAGTGGTGACACCAACAAGTGACCAAGTTTGTTGAGGTAGCAGGTGAGCCACCCAAACATGTAGCCTGACACAGCATGGCAGTGACAACAGAGTGACCAAGTTAGATTGAGGTAGCAGGTGAAGCACATAAAATTTTACCCTGACACAGCATGGCGGTGACACCCCCAATTGACCAAGTTACTTGAAGTAGCCGGTGAACCACCCAAAAATTTACCCTGACACAGCATGGCGGTGAACCCAGAGTGACCAAGTTAGACTGAGGTAGCAGATGAAGTACATAAAATTTTACCCTGACACAGCATGACGGTGACACCCCCAATTGACCAAGTTACTTGAGGTAGCTGGTGAACAACCCAAAAATTTACCCTGACACAGCATGGCGGTGACAACAGAGTGACCAAGTTAGACTGAGGTAGCAGGTGAACCACCCAAAAATTTACCCTGACACAGCATGGCGGTGACATCACCAATGCCTTGGTCAGACTGAGATTGCAGTCAAATGGCTGTAGGTGAGCCTCCCAAAAATTTGTTTTGGACTGTCTGAAGTTGACCCTCCAGAAAAATTGTTTTTGAGTGTCTGTAGTTGACCCTCCTAAAAAATTGTTTTTGAGTGTCTGTAGTTGACCCTCTTGAAAAATTGTTTTTGAGTGTCTGTAGTTGACGCTCCTAAAAAAATTATTGGAGAGAGGGCCTGTAGGTGGCCCTCCGTAAACATTGTTTGTAAAGAGCGCCAGTGTGCCCTCAGAAAAATTGCCTGTTGGTTCAGCGTTTGTGTGCGAAAAGAAGGAGGAGGAGGAGGAGGAGAGGATACACAAAGAATCTTCATGTTGAGCCGCTTTCCCCCGGTGGAGATTTGAATTTCGGTGAAATCCAGGCTTTATTCATTTTAATAAGCGTCAGCCTGTCAGCGCTGTCAGTTGACAGGCGTGCACACTTATCAGTGATGATGCCACCAGCTGCATTAAAGACCCGCTCTGACAACACGCTAGCGGAGGGATCACGCAGGACGTTGGTATGGTCAGCTAGGTACTCCCTCACCATCTTTCTGAACAGCTCCCCCCTACTCTGCCTAGACTGGGGACAGGTGACATAGTCTTGCTGGGGTGACATAAAACTGGCAAAGGCCTTGGAGAGTGTTCCCCTGCCAGTGCTTGACAAGCTGCCTGCTTGCCTCCTCTCCCCCACTAGTTGGCCCACAGAACTACGTCCTCTGCCGCTAGCAGTGTCAGAAGGGAAGGATAGTTTCAGCTTGTGCACCAGAGCCTGTTGATGTTGATTCACTCTCATGCTCCTTTCCTCTACAGGAATGAGAGTGAAAAAGTTCTGCTTGTACCTGGGGTCCAGGAGGGTGAACACCCAGTAATCGGTGTTGGTAAAAATGCTTCTAACGTGAGGGTCACGGGAAAGGCAGCCTAACATGAAGTCAGCCATGTGCTCCAGAGTCCCAACACGCAAGAATTCCCTCTCCTCAATAGGCTGACTCTCCATTTCCTCCTCCTAAAACTCCTCCTCTTCAGCCTATACGCGCTCAACAGATAAGAAGGAATGAGAATTTGTACCCTCTTCAGTCTCACCAACATTCTCCTCCTCATCCTCCTTCTCCCCCTCCTCCAATACGCGCTGAGAAACAGACCCGAGGGTGCGCTGGCTATCAAGCAACGTATCTTCTTCCCCCATCTCCTATGACAAGCGCAAAGCAGTGAGCAGTGAGTTTTTCAGCAGACAAAACAGCGGGATGGTGACGCTGATAATGGCGACATCGCCTCTGACCATCTGTGTTGACTCCTCAAAGTTGCTTAACACCTGACAGATATCAGACATCCACGTCCACTCCTCATTGTAGACTTGAGGAAGCTGACTGACCTGACTACCAGTTCTCGTGGAAGTTGTCATCTGGCAGTCTACAATCGCTCTGAGCTGCTGGTAAACCCTGGCTAACATGTGTAATGTAGAATTCCATCACGTGGTCACGTCGCACAACAGTCAGTGAGCTGTCAGTTGTAAGCGCCGTTGCACTGCCCTGAGAGTGGCAGCATCTGTGGTTGACTTGCAGAAATGCGCACAGATGCGTCTCACCTTGGTGAGCAAATCAGACAAATTGGGGTAGGTCTTGAGGAACCGCTGAACCACAAGATTGAACACGTGGGCCAGGCATGGCACATGTGTGAGCCTGCCGAGTTGCAGAGCTGCCACCAGGTTACGCCCGTTGTCACACACAACCATGCCTGGTTCGAGGTTCAGCGGCGCCAGTCAAAGATCGGTCTGCGACGTGATGCCCTGTAACAGCTCTTGGGCGGTGTGCCTCTTGTCACCGAAACTCAGCAGTTTCAGCACCACAGTGCTGCTGCGCCTAGAGCTACCGTCTGAATGTAATACTCAAAAAACAGACAAACCGCATAAGAACTCACATCTAAAGTAAAATCAATATTTATTATGAACACACTTGCACACAAATATGATTAAAAATTGTATACAATAGGAAAAACACTATGGGGGAGCTATGATAGGGTCCTCCATACCACAAACAACATATACAGTCCAATATAGGACAATCAACCATGGCCGTAACAAGCAAATATATTCAAACAAAATTCATAATGAATGGTCCAGCGTATGCAGATGGAAAATATAACATCAATACCAATCACTAAATAAATATACTCATCTAATAAAAATGCTTGTGCGGCATGTTGTCTGGGGAAACAGTCCCCACGCGTATCGCCGATCTGGTCAGCTTCCTCAGAGTAAGATTAAATAGTGCAAGATACAAGTATATATATGTGTAACACAATTGCATAAATTGATTATAGCTGTGGCGGCTAAATGAGCTACCGACTCAAGGCGCCTTGCTCACGGATGGTAATTGAGAGTAGGAGGAGGAGGAGGGGTTGGAGGAAGAGGCATAATAAGTCTGAGAAACCGTGACCGAGGTAGGCCCCGCAATCCTCGGTGTGGGCAGTACATGAGCGGCCCCAGGGTCAGACTCGGTCCCAGCCTCCACCAAGTTAACCCAATGTGCCGTCAGTGAGATATAGTGTTCCTGCCTGCCAGCACTTGTCCACGTGTCCGTGGTTAGGTGGACCTTCTCAGTAACCGCGTTGGTCAGGGAACGGATGATGTTCTCTGACACGTGATTGTGTAGGGCTGGGACACCCACATCGGGAAAAATAGTGGCGGCTAGGGACCAAGTACCGAGGGACAGCCACCGCCATCAGGTTGCGGAAAGCCTCAGTCTCTACCAGTCTATAGCGCAGCATCTCCAGGCTCAGCAGTTTGGAGATGTGGACGTTTAGGGCTTGTGCATGTGGGGGGTGGAATTGTATTTGCACTTGCGCTCCAATGTCTGATGCAAAGACAGCTGAACACTGTGCTGGGACACATTGGTGGAGGATGTGGAGGATTGTGGAGGTGAAGGGGTGGTTGTAGGGCGGGAGGCTCTCATGCCGGGGTCCTGGGAGGGGGTTGATTCGCAGAGCCAGCATGTGACACAGGGGAAGGAGCAGTGGTGTGACCAGCAGGAGGTGAACGGCCTTGGTTCCACTGAGTCGGGGGGTGTTTAGCACTCATATGCCTGCACATGCTGGTAGTGGTTAGGCTGGTAGTGGTGGCTCCCCTGCTGATCCTGGTGTGGCACAGGTTGCACACCACAGTCCGTCAGTCATCCTCACTTTCTTTAAAGAACCTCCAGACTTGCGAACATCTAGGCCTTGGCACGGGAGCTTCACTCCGTGAAACAGTTGCTGATCTACTTGCTCTGGCCCTGCTTCTCCCTCTGGCCAACCCACTGCCTCCTCCAACCTGTTCTGGTGCTGCACTTGCCTCCCCCTCAGAAGCACTGTCTTGACTAGGCTTACCAACCCAGCTCGGGTCAGTCACCTCATTATCCACCAGCTCTTCCTCCGATTCCTCACTCTGCTCCCCCCTCGGACTTACTTCCCTGACAACAATGTCACTGTCTGACAACCGTGTCTCATCATCATCATTATCCAACACCTCTTGACACACTACTTGCACTAAGTCCACACTCTCATCACCCACAGACTGCGAAAGTTTGAAATTTTGGGCATCGGGACAGAGCAACTGCTCCAGTTGCTGCTGAGCAGTGGTTTGTGACTCTGGGAAGGGTCCTGAAAAGAGTTCCTGGGAGTATGCTGGATCTGAATCCATATTTTCCATGGGAGGGCCAGGGTGTGGGGAAGGAGGTTGAGCTGGAGGAGACAGAGGACTACTCTCTTGGCTAGCGTGGGTGGACTGCGTGGAAGACTGGGTGGTGGATAAATTACTGGACACATTATCCGCTATCCAGTCATCACCTGTTCGCACTGTTGTGGTTTCAATAGTGCTGTACCACGTGACCCTGTAAGTTGCGAGATGAAGCTAGGGAGCGAACCTCTGCGGCGTTCCACTGCTCCCTCATCAGCAGGTACTGTGTCACCCTGCCCAGGACCACGACTCTGCCCCCCTACATCACTTGGACGCCCACGTCCTCGTCCTCGACCCTTAGCCCTTGGGTTCAACATTTTGTGTATTCACTAAACTGTAGAATTTAATATCTGAGGCCAAAACTGATTTCAGTAGACTGTAGAATTACTATTATATATCTGAGGCCAAAACCGTTTTCAGTAGACTGTAGAATTACTATCTGAGGCCTAAAACGTATTCTCTAGACTGCGGCTAGTGTACCGCACACCACACAATTTTTCACTGGGCTGTAGTATATATAATTTAAAAAAAAAACGTATTCTCTAGACTGCGGCTAGTGTACCGCACACCACACAATTTTTCACTGGACTGTATTAAATGTATCTGAGAGAAAAAAACGTATTCTCTAGACTGCTGCTAGTGTACCGCACAACACACAATTTTTCACTGGACTGTATTAAATGGATCTGAGAGAATACACATATTCTCTAGACTGCGGCTAATGTACCGCACATCACCACCACACAATTGTTCAATGGACTGTAGTATATGTATCTGAGAGAAAAAACGTATTCTCTAGACTGCGGCTAGTGTACCGCACAACACACAATTTTTTACTGGACTGTTTTAATTGGATCTGAGAGAAAACACATATTCTCTAGACTGCAGCTAATGTACCGCACAACACACAATTTTTCACTGGACTGTAGTATATATAAGTGAGAGAAAAAACATATTTTCTAGACTGTGGCTACTGTACCGCACACCACAGAATTGTTCACTGGACTATAGTCACCGCCATGCTGTGTCTGGCTAAATTTTTGGGTGGTTTAGCTGCTATCTTAGTCTAACCAAGCCACTCTGGGGTTCACCGCCATGCTGTAAACTGCAATCTCAGTCTTAACAAGTCATCCTGGGGTTCATCCCCATGCTGTAAACTGCAATCTCAGTCAAACTTTGTAATTTAGGGGTTTACCATCAAGGTGTGCTAGACTACAATTTTAGCGGGTTCACCTGCAATCTCAGTCACAGACTGTCATTCAGGGGTGCACCACCGTGCTTTTTTAAACCGTTTGTTTCTGAGGGTCACCTCCAGGCTCTCACCCACGATTTTTTGGAGGCTCGCCACTTCACTGTCGGCCAAAATTGTCTTGAGGGTCACCGGCGGCCTCTCCCCCACAACTTAAAGGAGGGTTACTACCAGGCCCTGGCACACAAACATTGTCTTGAGGGCCACTAAAAGGCTCTGCACCCACCCACGTGTGGAGACTAATAGGTGGGTGCAGTGTGCGTCTTAGCCCGTCTGGAATTAGGAAAGCTGGGCACTGTGCTTGGAGGTCTTTGTGTCTGCCGCGGACAGGGTGGGTGGGTGGTGGGTGTGTGTTTGCCCGTCTGGGATGGGGAGAGCTGGGCACTGTGCTGGGAGAACTTTGTGTACGCTCTGGACTACTGGGTGGGTGCGGGGAGGGAGACGCTTATGCCTGCGTCCTGGGGCGGGGGATAGGACAGCAGTGCCAGCATGGGCAGTAGTGTCACCCGCAGGCGGTGATGGACCTTCGTTGCACCTAGTTGGGTGCTTTACTAACATGTGATGGGCATGTGCCTTGCCCATCTTGGTCTGGGTCAGCACAATTGTCTTGAGGGTCACCACCAGGCTGTTGCCCAGAATTTGGCGTAATGGTACGATTAGGCAGCCTCAGAGGTATCCTTGCATGCTGCCCCTGCTGTTTCCTGTCCATTTTCATGGTGTTTCCATCATTTTCTAAGGTTTCCAGGTTTTCACGCAACCTTCCCTGTGCAGAGCTTTGGTCCCCTGCAAAAAATGCTCGAGTCTCCCATTGACTTCAATGGGGTTCGTTATTCGAAACGAGCACCCGAGCAATGGGAAAATTTTGACTCGAATAACGAGCACCCAAGCATTTTAGTGCTCGCTCCTCTCTAGTCATTATGCACACTTTTACATTAAATACTGTGTACTTGTGTACTTGATTTATTTATTATTCAGAATCACAGGGAAAACTCTTTGTTCTTCTGTGAAGCATACAAACAAACAAAATTTCTGGAACATGAAGCACTGACCTCTGACCACTCTGTCTTATATTTCCCTTGGCAGTTCCGTCAGTCATGTGGTGTTCTTTTCCCCATTCAAGCGTATCTTTGTGAAGTATAGACCTTGCAGTCATTCCCAACAGATGAGCAGACTGAATTGGAGACAGCATTCTTCATAGCATCCTAGCATCACAAATTATTTGCCCTTTTTGGCTTTCACTACAAACTGACAATAAAAAACCCAGCAGAAACATAAGTATAGCAATCTTAATTATTTAATCGGTTTACAATACACAGGACCTTTAAAGCTTCCCTTATGTGGCAAAGAAGCCATTTAGAGCTTTGACTTGCAATTTGGTATGTTGTACAGTACAATCATAACAATCCAACTGCAATTATAATTAACAATAAAAACATGTATCATAACAGCTCTGTAGTGTGATTTACCTGAAAAATACAGACTTCAACTTAGTATCTGCTATCCTAATGAATAGGCTAGACATGCACATACTTTCCCTGCTTGGCCTGGATTAATATGGCTGCATGCCTGGTAAGACGATCGATTTGCATAAATCCTCTCTTGTACACATCTCACACTAGTTCCTCAGTAGTACCTTCCTTTGACAATAAGAAAACTTGTGACTTTATGAAGTGTTCAGTACTGGTTTGGACAATGCCACAAGTTGATGCACATTGGGATTTTATCACAGTTTTGTCTCAAATTGTGGTAAAGACCATAAAAAACTGTGCTATTATCCACAGGACCTACAGAAGGCCCTGAACATGGCCATGTGACCTTTATAGATCTAGTCAGAACGGAGTGCAGCAAGGATGCAGAGCTGTGAACTGCTTGAATGTGAACTGTTTACAGTAAGCGTATGGGGTCTTTATTAGTTTGGAGGTTTCTGGCCTGGTTATACATTTAGAGGGTCTAGGGTCTGAATTTATTTAGGGTGTCTGTTCTGAGTGTAGTTTTAGAGGTTCTAGTTCTAGTGGTCTGTTCTGTGGTCTGTATTTGTTTAAGGGGGTCTGACCTTGGGATTGAAGTTGTTTAGGGGGACCTGGAGTCTAAACTTATTTAGGTTGCCTTTACTGGGTAAATTTATATAAAGGGGTTGTCTGAGTTATAAAAACATATATAACACTGTAAATCAGATGGTCAGCAATATATACATAATCTAAGCTAGTTTTAGAAAAAAAAATATTTCCTCATTTCCCTGGTTCTCTTCTGGCCGTTTCTTTACCTGCAATAACAGCAATGTCATGAGGTTTTCCTCATGAATATTTGTGGATGTGCACCTCCCCCTGCTCTGCAAAAGGAGTGAATAAAACTGCTGCCCTGAGTGAAATGTCTGACTGCTGGGATACTCATGTGAAAAAAATTAAGTGGTTAATAAACAGAAATTGTGCTAATTGTACTTAATTGTCAAGTGTTCTCCATTTTTTTAAAGTCATTATGCTTCTGCTTGGTATCTTTAATAAATACTTGTGATTGGTCATATTAAAATTGATGGCTAATGATGGATGATGACCCACAATGTGCAACTAATAAAATTGACTCTATGGGCGTTGCTTCGCAGAGAATCCTTTAACCAGCAAAGTGTCAGGGTCTTTGATTCTTAGGTCGACCGCATCCCCTGGCACAGGGGAGAACTTATTAACCAATTTGAATCCCATAGACTAGCGAGGCGTAATCCTCTAGTTTGGAACTTGTCCTAAATTGCAGCGACACTCAGCAGCATATTGTATGTGTAGTACTAGCTGTACAATAACACTGCTGATACAAACAGGATCTTCATCCTACCTGTTCTTGTGCAATGCTCTGCAGAACTCCTCCAGTCTGTCAGTTCTATGTCTGCAGAATGAGCAAGGCAGATCCTGTGTCTCTTCACTGCCTGCAGCTGCTCAGCAAATTGTCTAGCCCTGAGTCTGTGCTGCTGATGGTAGAAGGTGTTACTATTTCCCGAAGAATGCAGTCGGAAGGGAGACACAGGGAAGACAGCATCAGATGGCATTGCAGGGGGGTGGGGGTGACCAGCACAGTGACATGCTGCACAGACACAGACCTGCACCTCAAGCTTGTGTATGAAACATCATCAGAGCAGGGAGAGAAGCTGACATCACAGGTCATGTGACCCTCAGTGAAATCTGAGAAAGCAGCCACTGCAGATGCAGTAAGTGCATGGTAAATTCTTTACAACTGATTAGTTAGAAACATACAAAGAACAAAAAATAACCCCTTTACGGGGTCTGGTTGGTGTTATGTACTGGGGTCTGAATTTGTTTAAAGAGGTCTGGTCTAAGAAATATAATAGTTTAGGGAATATATATCCTGAGTTTATTTACAGGATCTGCCCTTCATGTGCATTTAGAAGGGAAGGGGGACTGGGTTCTAAATTTATTTTATGGGTGTGTTCTGGTTTTGTATTTAGATGGTTTTGTTTTGAAGTCTGCATTTATTTAGGGGGTGATATATAACAGAACAAAACCAAACTATTATTATTTGTGCCTATAAACATGTATTAGGATGGAGCAAAACGGAATGCCTCTTAAAGGCTTCCATTTTGCATTTCGTCCTAAACTTCCGTTATATTCCATTATAACTCTGTTATAACGGAATCTATAATGAAATTCCTAGCGCTGGTTAGAACCTGCCCTAAGATGGGCACAAAAAAAGCACCTACATGACACTCATCTGAAAGTGGCAAAATATTATGTGCGACAGACAGTGGGTGAAAATGTCTTTTGTCAGAAATACATTAGATATTCCTCTCTAGTGATAATCTCTATTACTGTAGAGAACCCACAGTTTATTTTACTTTTTACATGATAAGGAAAGTGTGTAATGTGTGTGGTGCAAGTGTTTGATGCTTTGACTCTGTAATCTGGATGCTGCGGAACATCTGGGGCTTTACATCAATAAACAGTCTAATTAGGTGCTGAGAAGTGATTAGATCAGTGCTCAACTTCTTTCTCCTTCTCTGTACTACAACATATTTTCAGCAGTTTTCTTAATTTTAGCTCCTTATAATGTATCCCCAATCTGGAAGAAGAGTGTAATTCTAATAAAATATAACTTTTAATGGATATACAATAAAACGACAGTGTCATTCACCAACACCAGTACATATTAGTACATATTAGTCTTACCAAATCCACCAACGATTTATCGGTACAGGTCGGATTTTCATGCGTCACAGGAGAAAACAGAACTGGATCGCACATTCCTATAATATGCTTTTGATCTATAAGTGCTTCTCAGCAAAATTTAAACTGCTTCTCAGCGCAATTTTTAATGCACTACCCCCTGCACTGCATGCTATACAAGAGGCATTGATGTGCGTTCTGATCAAAAGGCAATAAGCCCACTCACCGCATCAAGGTTGCCTCCAGGAGTGGGACCTACTCTAAACTCTGGCGCAGTACTGTGCAGCGGCAGTGTGGCACTGCCCCAGCAAGCGGCGGGACCCAGGGGTCAAACAGCACAGGTCGGATTTTCATATTTGCAAACCAGGTCCAGTTCCAAACATCGGGTGTAATCCGTTACAAGGTGCCATAAGCGGTATTTGTGGATAAATAATAATTTGCACAGGAATGGGTGCTAGTCCCTAATGTAACCCTAAAAACTTTAAGGGAGGGAACTGATATGACACTACCTGTCTACAAAGAGCACTCGCCCTGAAAGGGGCGACCACATCCGGATACCTATCCCTAAGGACAGCCAACTCCCTAATACATAATCCCTAGTGCCCACTTCCGACATGGCAAATTTCTGTTAGTAACTAATCAGGGGAGTGCAAAAATGGAGAGAGTATCAAAAAGAGGAACACCATTTAGTTAATGATGGCCGCAGCAGTAATTTGGTAATCAGCTATGCGCAGAATATATGGTGGCTTCATATGAAATCAGACTTTCCAGTGGGAAAAGGTAAGTATGCAATCTGCCACCTCAAAAGAACGTAGATTTAACCCATTGGTAAGGGTCAGAAAATACTACTGTATTTAGGGGACACCTACCAGCAACCACGTACTGTCACCAACTGCGTTTTTAAACAGACGGCTTAGTGCGCGCCTTTCTGATCCTCCCGCCTCCCTGGCCAAGAGAGATTAATTTCTAACAGGTATATTTAAGTCTAATAAATGCAATCTAAATGAGTATCTTATTATTTACAATATAAGTTATATGCATATAGACATTCAGATATTTTTCTATAAT
Source organism: Rhinella marina (assembly GCA_900303285.1). Classification (NCBI taxonomy): domain Eukaryota; kingdom Metazoa; phylum Chordata; class Amphibia; order Anura; family Bufonidae; genus Rhinella; species Rhinella marina. The sequence continues at coordinate 18,971 of ONZH01020989.1, read as the reverse complement.
AAAAATGTTAAATAACTTTCAAATATCTAACAAAAAGGAAAGCATGGATCATACATCCACATTAGAGATGAGTGAATATTAAAATGCTCGTGTGCTCAGTACTCAGTACGAACTTTTCCAAAAGTTTGTATATTCGTACCGAATAACGAACCCTATTGAAGTCAATGGGAGATATGAGCATTTTTGCAGGGGACCCAAGTTCTTCGCCGGCAAGGTTGCCTAAACACCTGAAAACCTCTGAAAGTGATGGAAACACCACGGAAATGGATAGGGAACACCAGTGGCAGCATGCATGGAGCAGGCAGAGACAGTGCAAGGAGCGACAGGACCTTGTCCGATAAAGCGTACGCTATTGCTACATACAATTTACTCTATGCGCTGTTGCGTATGAATTCAAGACAGTAAAACCATTACCACTTGCAAGCATAGAGAAGCTGTCACTCAACTTTCTGAGATTTTTGAATGAAAGCTGGGTGATTACGATCTAATAGAAGTTAATAGTCATGTGTGTCAGGATTTATCACTTATATTTAGATCAACTTAGATTTTACAGCATCATACATGAGAAAGCTGGGTGACAATATGTGAATGGCTGCTGTAAGGTGGCGGACACTGGTAGCGGACTGACCCAGTGATCAGTGCTGACATGCTGAGGTCTGGTCACCTGCACCTGGATCAGTCCAGTACCACAGTACTTGGGCCTCAGAAAGAAGTTTTTTTGGAGAGACAGTAGGCAGAGTGGAGGAAGAACATTTTCAAAAGCCAGTTGTACTTGGACCTCAGGCAGAAATTTTGGAATAGAGACAGTAGGTGAAACACCGGAAAACTACAATTTTAAATAGCCACTAAAATGGCTTTTAGAGAGGCTGTTGGCCTTCCTTAAAAATTTGGGTTAGTGAGGCTTTTGCCCTGGGTAAAAATTGAGTTTAGAGAGGCTTTTGGCCTTCCTTAAAATTTTGGTTAGAGAGACTGTTTGCCCTGGGTAAAAATTGAGTTTAGAGAGCCTTTTGGCCCTCCGTAAATATTGAATTTAGAGAGCCTGTTGGCCTTCCTTAAAAATTGTGTCATCAGCAACTGTGATAGAGGAGGAGGAGGAGTAGGAAAAGGAAGAGGAAGAGGATACAAGGGCTCTTATGGACTTCAGCTGCTATCCTGCGGTGGGGAAGAGAAATGGGGGGATATCCACGACTTGTTCATCTCGATGAACGTCAGCCTGTCGGCACTGTCAGTCGACAGGCAGGTCCGTTTGTCGGTGATTATCCCCCCAGCAGCACTAAAGACCCTTTCCGACAGTACGCTAGTGGCAGGGCAGGCCAGCACCTCCAAGGCGTACTGCGCCAGTTCAGGTCATTTGTCCAGCTTGGACAGCCAATAATTGTATGGCGTGGAGTCATCACTCAGGATGCTGGTCTGGTCAGCGACATACTCCCTTATCATCTTGCGGTACAGTTCCACCCTACTCTGCCTAACCCGTGGACAGGTGGTACACTCTGGCTGGGGTGACAAAAACTTGGCAAAGGCCTGACCCAGTGTACCCCTGCCCTTGATGGACACGCTGCCTTTTCCCCTCCTCTCCCCTATTACTTGACCCACTGCAGTCCGTCCCCTGTCGCTAGCGGTGTCAGATGGAAATGCTTGTAGCATTTTTTGCACCAGGGCCTTGTGGTATGAATTGACCCTTGTAGTCCTTTCCTCCACATGAATTAGAGTGGGGAAATTGTTCTTACACCGTGGTTCTAGGTGGGTGTACACCCAGTAATCATTGGTGGCCCGAATGGTCTTCACGCGAGGATCGCGACAAAGGCAGCCTAACATAAAATCGGCCATGTGAGGTACAGTCCCACAGCGCAACACTTTCCCCTCCTCAATCGACTGACTATCTATCTCCTCCTCCTTCTCTACCTCCACCTCCAATTCCTCCTCCTCAGCCCATATCCGCTGAACTGCTATCATCGAATTGCCCCCTGCAGTGTGGCATAAAGTCTCCTCCTCCTCTACCTCCTCCTCCTGTAATTCGCTCTGCGAAACTGATGTGAGGGTGCTCTGGCTGGCAAACAACGGACTGTCTTCCCCATCTCCTGTGACATGCCTAAATCCTCTAATATTAAGTTCTTTAAGGATTTTTGGATGAGACACAGCAGAGGGATGGTGACGCTGATGATGTCCGCATCACCGCTAACCATATGTGTTGCCTCCACAAAGGGGCCTAAGACTTGGCAGATGCCAGCCATCCATGTCCACTCCTCATTATACACCTGAGGAAGCTGACTGGCATGACTACCACCTCTCTGGGAAGCTGTCAGCTGGCAGTCTACTATTGCCCTTCGCTGCTCGTACACCCTGGCTATCATTTGCAACGTTGAATTCCATCGTGTGGGAACGTCACACAGCAGCCGTTGAACAGGGAGTTGTAACCGCTGTTGCACTGTCCTGAGGGTGGCAGCATCTGTGGTGGACTTCCAAAAATGTGCACAGATGCGGCACACTTTAGTGAGCAAAACAGCAAGCTCGGGGTAGGTCTTAAGAAACCGCTGGACCACTATGTTTCGTACGTGGGCCATGCATGGCACGTGTGTGAATCCACCAAGTTTCAGAGCTGCCACCAGGTTACGCCCATTGTTACAAACAACCAGACCTGGTTGCAGGTTCTGCAGCACAAGCCACACAGTTGTCTCCCCCCTGATGCCCTCTAACAGCTCTTGAGCCGCATGCCTCTTGTCGCCCAAGCTAAGCAGTTTCAGCACTGCCTGCTGACGCTTCCCCACCCCTGTGCTGCTGCGCATTGAGCTACTGACACTCTGCGATGTGGCCATCAATACTCTTTTGGAGGAGGAGGAGGGGGAGGTGAAGGGGGGGTTGTGGAGGAAGAGACGTAATTTGCCGGTGAAAGAGACACCGAAGTTGGTCCTGCAGTTCTGGGTGTGGGTAGCACATGAGCAGGCCCACGGTCAGACTCGGTCCCAGCCTCCACCAGGTTCACCCAATGTGCTGTGAGGGAGATGTAGTGTCCCCACCCACCGGTACTTGTCCACGTGTCTGTAATTAGGTGGATCTTCCCACAAACCACGTTGCTAAGGGCACAGATGATGTTATCCGACACGTGGCGGTGTAGGGTGGGGATGGCAACTCGTGAAAAATAGTGGCGGCTGGGGACCGAGTAACGGGGGGCTGCCACCTCCATGAGGTTGCGGAAAGCTTCCGTTTCCACAAGCCTATACGGCAACATCTCCAGGCTCAGCAGTTTACTGATCTGCACGTTTAAGGCTTGTGCATGGGGGTGGATGGCTGTGTACTTGCGCTTGCAGTCAAAGGTCTGCTGTCGTGACACTTGAACACTGTGCTGGGACACATGAGTGGAGGCGGGGGAAGGGATATGGAGTTGCAGGGGTCCTTGCAGGGCTGGAGCGTCCCGGCCGGGGGTACTAGATCACTGACAGCATGTGACACAGGGGCTGAAGCAGCAGTGTCACCGTCACCAGCTGACTGGAGTGCCAACCACTTATTGGGGTGCTTCTTCTCCAAATGCTTGCACATGCTACTTGTGGTCAGGTTCTTTTTGTTGACTCCCCTGCTAATCTTGGTGTGGCACAGTTTACACACCGCTACCCGTCGATCGCCCTCTTCATCCATAAAATACTCCCAAACTACAGAGTATCGAGCTTTGCGCACTGGAGCTTGACCCCTGGAACACTTGGGGAAGTAGTAGCTCGGGCCCTGCTTCTCCCTCTGCCCAGCCCACTGCCTCTCCCAACCGGTTGTGGTGCTGATGTTGCCTCACACTCAGAACCGCTTTCTTCCTGTGCCTGATCCACCCAAGTCGGATCTGTCCCCTCATCATCACCCAGCTCTTCCTCAGAGTCCCCACTCTGACTTACTTCCTGCCAACTACCTCACCCCCTGACACCTGTGTCTCGTCATCGTTCACCACCTCCTCAGATGCCACAGGTAAATCCGCACCCTCATCACCCTGAGACTGCACCAGCTCTTGCGAATCGGGGCAGAGAATCTCCTCCGGTAGCACATCAGGGAAGGGTTCACTTTAGAGTTCCAGTGAGTAAGTCTCCACATGAGATTGGACCGTGGAGGATCCAGGCTGGGGAGAAGGAGGGCGAGGTGGAGGATGGACAGGTCCACTGCCCTGGCTGTCATGAGTGGAGTGGCTGGAAGACGGGGCAGTGGACATATGGCTGGACGCGCTCTCCGCCATCCATTTCACCACGTTCTCTTGCTCTTGGGGGTCGGTCAAAGGTGTACCCTGCGGCCCTGCAAGCTTTTGCAGAAAAGCAGGCATCTTGAATTGGTGTCTTTCAACTGCTCCCACAACAGCAGGCACAGTGTCACCCCGCACACTACCACGTGCACCGCCTCTGCCCACCACACCAGTTTCATGCCCACGTCTCCCACCTCTACCACCTTTACCCTTGCCCCTGGTGTGCTCCATTCTTTATATAAATATAGGATGTATGAAGTTAGCTTACACACGTGTGCACAAAATGCTATTATGCACGCACAATACGCACCACAGTATACACACTATACTAATGTACGTATCAGCTTTATTAGAATAGATGTCTTACAGTATCACACACTATATGACACTGTGAGAGCACCTAATTTATGATATACAGCACAGATTTCAGCAAGCAACACTGGAGGGTATTCTGTATCTGTAGGGTCAGACAATGACTCTACAGACTGCAGTATATTTCTGCTGGGCTGCTTGCAGAAATATGATTTGCACTTCTGTAGCTGGATTGTAGTCTTAAAAAAGACTTTTGGGTCACAAATGCAGCTTCCTGTCTAATAGAAACAAATATTCTCCTATTTTGTACGCTTTTGCTATCCCTATCACACGCACACTCTTTCCTTCTCCTAAAACAACAAGGTGTGTGAGCCGAGCCCCAGGCATACGCATATATATAATAACACGTCACCTGATGCAGGCAGCCAATCACTCCTAGACACGTAGAAAAGGTAGTAGGTCATGGCAGGAGGTCCCCTAGGCTTCCCTGCATGTTTATTGGCTAAGAAATAGGCGCTAAACCACGAATTTTGCACGCTACTCGGCCGAGTAACGAATACTTACGAGTACACAAATATCTGTGTGGATAACAAATGTATGAATATATTCGCTCATCTCTAATCCACATGCCATGCATTGATCTAACATTGATTCCCAGCACAATTAAATCACTTATCAGTGTAATTAATAGTATACAGCCTCATAATCTAAATACTGTACACAAGGCATTTGTATACATTTTAATCAAAATGCTGGAATGGTGCTGTGGGGTCAGTGGTCACCATGTGGTGCTCTAACAAATTAGAGTAGGTACCCACTCATAGATGCAACCTTGACATGGTTAGTGGGTATATGCATTTTTACATAAAACGTATACAGATGCCTTGTGTACAGTATGTAGATTATAGCGCTGTATACTAGTAAAGTGATCTACAGTTTTTTTTGTTGGAAAAAACTGTCAAATACGGTATCTATGTCATTCTAATGTTTTCAAGGTCTGCTGCTGTCATTCAATATCCTTTGTTCATTTTCTGTGCTGCCATATAATGAAAGCAGATACCATAACAAACTTTTCTTTTAAATTATACAATAGATAATCTTTATTTGCTGAAATTGAAATATCCCTTTAAATATAACTAGTGATGAGCGAATAATTAAAAAATCAGCTTTGCTTTGTCAAAAAGCAAATTTCTTTTTAAGTAGTGGGTGCAATGACAGGGAGCGGTGATTGCACCGCCCCTCGTCATTGTACCCCTTAGATGCTGTCTTCATACATGATAGCAGCATCTGATTTTAAAGAGTGTACAATTAATACTTGCCTTGCCATTTGCTTGCGATGGGCCAGCCCTCGCCATCTTGCTTGAAGGTCTGGCGCAACATCTTGCCCGGACAGAGATGATGTCATCGCTCCAGCCAGCATGGTGACATCATACATCACTGCGTACCGGATTTTGGCTGAGATCTTCAAGCTATATGCCAGCGGTTGGCTGTCGTGAGCAAAAGGGTATTTTTTTTGTTTGTTTGTTTGTTTGTTTTTTTACATATTTCAGGTTCAATTGATTCACTACCACAAAGCATGAGGCGATTATGCAAATCAAATTTATCCTGGAATTCAGATTACTTAATATAACCTAAGGCTGGATAACATAGTATTCTTGTGTTTTATAGAATTGTGCATGCAATCTGTAAAGTTGAATAATGTATTATGAATCTATACAATTCAGAGGTTAGGTGGGAGCTGCAATTTGTCTTTGCATGTGAATCCTTAGGGTCCCTTCATATGTGCCGTTTTTATACAGTTTCTGGATGCAGTTTTTAAGAGTTAAAGGGGTATTCTCATCTTAGACAATGGGGGCATATGCTAGGATATGCCCCCATTGTCTTATAGGTGCGGGTCCCACCTATATTCAGAACGGAGCGGGGAGCGCTGCGCCTGGAGGACCCCGGCCACCACCAGGTGCAGCTCCCTGCTGCACTCATAGAAATGAATGGGAGCGCAGCGCGCAAGCGCGGCCACCGCTCCCGTTCATTTCTATGGAGCCGACGGAAGTAGCTGAGCCAGCGCTCGGCTATTTTCGGCGACCCCATAGAAATGAATGGAGGGCGGCTGTGCATGCGCAGTGCACCCTCATTCAGTTCTGGGGCTCCGTTCTATATATAGGTGCGGGGACCTGCACCTATAAGACATTGGGGCACATCCTAGCGATATGCCCCCATTGTCTAAAATGAGAATAACCCTTTAAGAGGTGAAAAAAATTACAAAAATAGAATATTTCCTATATAATCCTTTCATTACTTTTGTTTTGAAAACTGCATCAAAATTGTCTTAATATGGAACATTTGAGAACGTCCTCCTAGTGAGAACCATAGCATAACTTTAATCAGCAAGGGACAACTCTGGCATGTCATGTTGTTCTCATACTTTCTTAAAGTGACGGCCAACATATGACTGGGCCACAAATCACCTAAAAGTCCTGTTTCCATGTGATTTGCTAGTGAAATAAATGCTGACTGATTGCTATTTGTCAATACTCATAGTTATACAGTACATAGGCAAACTATGTGACATTAACAATCAACAACTAGTTGGCCCTTTATTTCATTAGTAAACCACAGGTAACTGAGCTCGCCTACATGGTAGCCACTACCTGGGTCTAGGTATAGCCTTAACCCCTTCAATCCTGGGCCTGTTTTCACCTTCATGCCCAGGCGATTTTTTGCAAATCTGACATGTGTCACTTTATGTGGTAATAACTTTGGAACACTTTTACTTATCCAGGCCATTCTGAGATTGCTTTCTTGTGACACATTGTACTTCATGACAATCATAAATTTGAGTCAATATATTTCACCCTTATTTATGAAAAAATCCCAAATTTACCAAAAATTTGGAAAAATTAGCAAATTTGCAAATTTCAATTTCTCTACTTTCAAAATACACAGTAATACCTCCAAAAATAGTTATTATTTTACATTCCCCATATGTCTACTTTATGTTGGCATCATTTTGTAAACGTCATTTTACTTTTTTAGGACGTTAGAGGGCTTAGAAGTTTAGAAGCCATTTTTCAAATTTTCACCAAATTTTCCAAAACCATTTTTTTTAAGCACCAATTCAGATATAAAATGATTTTGAGGGGCTTACATAATGAAACCCCCCATAAATGACCCCATTTTAGAAACTACACCCCTCAATTTATAAAAAACTGCTGTTACAAACTTTGTTAACCCTTGAGGTGTTCCACAAGAATTAAAGGAAATGGAGGTGAAATTTCAAAATTTCACTTTTTTGGTAGATTATTCATGTTAATAATTTTTTTCTTGCAACACAGCAAGGGTTAACAGCAAACTAAACCTCAATATACATTACTCTGATTCTGCAGTTTACAGAAATACCCCATATGTGGTGGTAAACGTCTCTATGGGTTTGTGGCAGTGGTCAGAAGGAAAGGAGCGCCATATGGATTTTGGAGGCAGATTTTGCTAGAATAGTTTTTAGGCACCATTTTGTAATTGAGATACCCTGACGTACCCCTACAGTGGAAACCCTCAAAAAGTGACCCCATTTTGGAAACTACACCCTTCAAAGAATATATTAAGGGGGGTACTGGCCACTTTGGCCCCCTAAGCGTTTTATGGAATTTGGAAACACTTGGCTGTGAAAATGAAAAGTTTTATTTCTTCCAATAAAATGTTGCTTTAGCCCCAAATTTTTACAAGAGGTAACAGGAGAAAAGCATCCCATAATTTGTTACCCATTTTCTCCTGAATACGGCAACACGCCATATGTGGTGGTAAACTGCTGTGGGGGCACATGGCAGGACTCAGAACAGGAGCGCCATATGGATTTTTCAGCACAGATTTTGATGGATTGGTTTGTGGGTGCCATTGATTTTTTATTTTTTGAGTTATTGTCTTATGTGGGGGCTCATTTTTTTGCGGGAAGAGATGACGGTTTGATTGGTACCATTTTGGGGCAATTGATCGCTTGGTATTACAGTTTTTATGAGTCAAGGTGAAAACAAATAGCTGTTTTGGCATGGTTTTTTTAAATTTCTTTTTACAACATTCACCTGGGGGGCTATCTCATGTAATATTTTTATAGAGCAGGTTGTTACGGATGCGACAATACCAAATATGTCTAACTTTTTTATTTTTGGAAAGTTTTACACATTAGATGCATTTTAGAACAGAATAAAATCTTTTTTTTGTGTTGCCATTTTCAAAGAGCCATATTTTTTAAGTTTTCAGGCGATTGTCTCAGGTAGGGTATCGTTTTTGAAGGACAAGATGACGGTTTGATTGGTACCATTTTGGGGTAAATACACCTTTTTGATCGCCTGCTATTACACTTTTTGTGAGGCAAGAGGGAAAAAAATGGTTGTTTTGGCATAGTTTTTATTTTTTATTTTTTGCAGCATTCACCCGGGGGGCCATCTCATGTAATATTTTTATAGAGCAGGTTGTTACGGACGCGACGATACCCAATATGTCTAACTTTTGGATAGTTTTGCACATTAGATTTATTTTTTGAACAGAATAAAATCATTATTTTGTGTTGCCATTTTCAAAGAGCCATTTTTTTTAAGTTTTCAGGCGATTGTCTCAGGTAGGGTATCGTTTTTGCAGGTCAAGATGACAGTTTGATTGGTACCATTTTGGGTTAAATACGCCTTTTTGATCGCCTGCTATTACACTTTTTGTGAGGCAAAAGGGAAAAAAATGTCTGTTTTGGCTTAGTTTTAAAAAAATTTTTTTTACAGCATTCGCCTGGGGGGCCATCTCATGCAATATTTTTATAGAGCAGGTTGTCACGGACGCGGCGATACCCAATATGTGTATAATTTTTATTTTTGGAAAGTTTTACACATTAGATACATTTTTGAACAAAATAAAATATTTTTTGTGTTGCCATTTTCTGAGAGCCATATTTTTTTTATTTTTCAGGCAATTGTCTTAGGTAGGGTCTCATTTTTTGCGGGACAAGATGACGGTTTGATTGGTACCATTTTGGGGTACATACGCTTTTTTGATCACCTGCTATTACACTTTTTGTAAGGGAAGGTGACCAAAAAATGTCTGTTTTGGCACAGTTTTTTTTTTTTTTTTTTTACTGCGTGCACCTGACGGGGTGGATCATGTGCTATTTTTATAGAGCCGGTCGATATGGATGCGGCGATACCTAATATGTCTATTTTTTTTTCACTATTTTTTACAATTTTTTTAAATATTATTTTGTAAAAATGACGCTTTTTTGGGGGGAACTTGAAACTTTTTTTTGTAAAACTTAATTTTTTTCACTTTTTTTTTACTTTCTTATTTTACACTTTTTTTTCACTTTTGGGGGTCTGATCCCCTTACAATGCATTACAATACTTCTGTATTGTAATGCATTGGCTGGAAGTGTATTACTCAATGTAATACACTTCCAGCACACTGCCTGTGAGATCCAGGGGGCTGGATCTCACAGGCTTCCGTAGATAGCAGCCGGATGCCTAAGGAAGGCATCCGGCTGCTATCTAAGCCATCGGGTCCCCGTCACAGCAGCGCGGGGACCCGATGGCAACCCCTTCCGACCGCCCGCATCGCATGTGCCGCGGTCAGCGCTGACCGCGGCACATGAAGGGTTAATGCGCCGGCATCGGTGTTTTTCCCGATCAGCGCTCAGTAATAGTACGGCACTGGGCGTCTAGCACCTTGCCGCAGCGCCGTACTATTACGGCGCTGGTCGCCAAGTTAAACTAATTAGAATAGTAAGAAATAAGAAGAAGAAATAGCAGGAGATGATCACCATGTCTAATGCTTTCAATTTGCTACCCACATTTTATAGCTCATGATTAAAACATATAATGGACCATGGTTAGCTAGGGAATTATACAACAGTAGTAAACTTGTGAAATAAGATCTCAATTAATATTTTTATGAAAACATGTGTTCACATTACATTTGTGATAAACAAAAACATAAAGAAAGCCATAGAGCCCTTACTTGCTGAGCACGTGACCAAACAGTAGCTATTCCCAGAAGTCTGGACAAGTACCAATAGATCCCAGTATCACAGGAGCTTCTTTAGAAAAAAATATTCTTGCTGCTTTGATACATTTCAAGAAAGATTTTCTAAAGAAACTCATGTGATGCTGTTATCTATCTACATTTGTTATGGGTTTTGGCATATATGCCATGAACACTTCCCAATACTTACTGTACATTAATTTGCCCATAAAGTATAATAGCCGTAGACCATGTCATTTAAGTATATTGTCAGCATTTTTTTAATGTATAAGTGTATATAACTGTTCTTTATAATTCCAAAGTGTTGCATTCCTCACTAGAGTTTTGTATAGACTACACTAAGGATACGGACCTGTCAGTATCCTTCATTGAAGTTCAAATCAATGTAAAGAGTGAATACCAAGCTTAGACTTCAAAACTTGGTTTTGCCAGATCGCCACGGTCAATTGGTTCGAATACTAGTGAGCACTTTTATTATGGAAGCACTCACTAGTATGCATTGGGTGCAGGGAGCTGGTGAAGTGACTGCACTGCTGGTACTCACCTCTCTGGAGTCATGCTACGCTGCAGGTCCTGACCGCGTACAGCGTCAGGACGTAGTGCGTGCACTATGACCTGATGCTGCACATGGTCAGGTGACAGTATAGTGTGGGATGGAGAAAACAATGGAGTGCGACTAGAAAAGCGATCAACAAACCTGGAGAGGAGCAGCAGAGCAGGAGAAGTAAGTGAAGTTCCTTATTTTATCTCTGATGTGGGGTCTGGCACGGAGGTCTGATAAAGGTCTGGCAGGGAAGCCTGATCTGAGGTTTGATGGGTGTCTGACATGGAGGTCTGATGTGAGTTCTGATATGGGGGTCTGAACTGAGTTTCTGATATGGGGGTCTGAACTGAGTTCCTGATTTGGGGGTATGATCTGAGGATCTGATATGAGGCCTCCTCAAAACCTGGGGTGCATCTTATCATCAGATGAGTCTTATAAAGTGAAAAATACTACTAATATTTTACTATTTAAATATAGATTTGAAAATGTATGGCGCATATGTTCAGTGGCACGTTTTCAATCTGCATGCCCTGAAGGTAGTGTAGCGTAGGACCTGCCTGACCTGAGACCACCGTGACGCTGGGTAGGTGGGCACAGATGTGTTTTGATCAAAATATATTGGCTAAGAGTCTCAGATTTTATCATATCAGAATGAGGTCTTAGTTTATACAGTATATATTGTTTGCATCTATTTTTGTGCACTAATATTCTTTTTCTGTGATTTATTTCGATATATGTAGCCACTGACATCCGCAATCATTATTATCACATCATGCAGGATGTTTTTTATCCTTTTGTTTCTGTGAGTTTTGCTTAGTTTATAACATGTACTTGAGGGAGTGGCACCTTCAGGTGTGAATGCGCTCTTAGTCTATCTTGAGTAGCATTCTTGTGCACTTTTGCTCTTCCTATCAAATTGAGCGCCTTGATTGCGTGGTACATATAGGTGTGTTTGCTCCTCCTCTCATTGGTTGCTGTATGCACATAGAGGTCACTAAGAGCAACACACCTACATCTTGCAGCGTCCACGCTCCTAGATATAGATGACCACTGGCATGGTTAGGTTTAACGTATGACCTGCCTGACCTGAGACCACCGTGACGCTGGGTAGGTGGGCACAGATGTGTTTTGATCAAAATATATTGGCTAAGAGTCTCAGATTTTATCATATCAGAATGAGGTCTTAGTTTATACAGTATATATTGTTTGCATCTATTTTTGTGCACTAATATTCTTTTTCTGTGATTTATTTCGCTGCATGCCCTGAAGGTAGTGTGAAGTTACAATGTAATTAGGAATGTAGCTGATTAGATTAAACGTTATAGTTACAACCATAAACTAAAAAATTAAAGTGCAACAATGGATGGTATATACAAAACATACACTTAGAAATTTAACATAAAAACTGAGAGGTGGCTGTAAGGTATAATTACAAAGAAGTCAAGCTTTTGTAAAGTAATTATATATACAATTTAAGGACCAGAATATGCATAAAGTGCTCTTTTCCTCACTATTCCTCCTATTCAGTTGTTATGCAAAAAAGAAGTATAAAAATTGAGATCTTCATAAAAATTTGGGAGGCAACAACTAGCCCCAAGTATTCAATATGTTGATGAAGACTATTTGCAATTTATTGTAAAGGTGGGTGGTGAATCTATTCATCATTTTTATTAATGAATTCTTATTTGAATAATTAAACGACATTAACATTTTTTTAATCTTGAATTTATTGAATGTGTTGGAGAAAATCAATATGGACAGTCAATAAGGCTTGATTTTATTACCTCCCAAATAGATTCTAGTATTGCTGATTACTAAGAAAAACACAATTGGATATACATGAATGACTATGAAAAGTGTTAAATAATGAACCCATTCATTTCAAATACCAGTGCAGAAGGACAAATCAACTTTTCTCAATATGTGTAAGCATGGAATTATTAGTCAGTAGAAAGCAGAATTGTAGCTTGAGGCTCCTGGGCCAAACTTCTTCCCACAAATTACTTCACATACCATAGCATACAATGATTTTTAGAACACTTATTTGTATAATGGGATAGCTTTGTTGAGTATAATTAGAATGTGAAATTTTTATGATATCCCATTGTACACAAACACAGTCCACTAGCATTTTCTTTAATTTATTGTGGCTGAAGGTCCATGGTTCTCCAAGGCTAAGAAGGCAACTGCAATCTCTGCAACCATTATTATTAGCCTTTTTTCAACAATTGACAATAATTTTGTTGGGAGTCTGAGTGCTGAGGCTCCCTTCCACCTCTAGAACAAGGAGAGAGATACATTTGCATAGTGTGCTCTCTCTCCTCACCGAGGAACACAGAAGCTAAGCGGGCCCATAAACATTCTATTCAGTATGTCTCACTTCCATTCCCCTCATTTAAATGAGAAATAAACAGCACTGTGAGAGCACTTTTTTTCTCAAAGTTCTAGAGATTGTGAGGCTCTCAGCACTCAAACCATGTAAACCAAGGTTTTAATTGGTTCTTCCTCTTTAATTATTTGTAAAGAAAATGGCAAGAGATGTTAAATACCTTGCCACATTTCTACAGAATGAGGTAACTGTGCATGTGTACTAACTAGAGATGAGATAAATATCACTATCACCCAAAAGGGGCTCATAACCAAATTTTTACCCAGACTGTTTTGGTTGATAATAAAAGGTAACTTTTAATAACACTATTAAGAAAGTGAGCACTTAATGGTTTAAAAACGCTGCCTGCTATAACCTGTGTCTTGGTGCGAGCGTAATGATAGCAGAGTGAAAAATCTATGGTGGTGTGGGTGTGCACAAATCCCACACCAGCCTAAATAGATTAAAACTCCAGTGACCAGTTACTCTCACTAACCTACTGGGCTAATCTAATGTTGATACAGATACTAAAACCTGCTTCTATTTGCTTTGTGTTGCGTTGTATTTGCACCCATGCACAGGAAACAGGCAGAATCTAAAAACTAAGAACAGCCCCCCAACATGTTTCACCAGAGAAATGGCTTCATCAGGGGTTTGGGCAGAGTTGAAATAAGACAACATGCCACATCTATTTAAACTACTAGGACCTTTGACTGACAGCACAGCCAACTAATCGGCTGTTCAGAAGGAGGTGTTGCACCTGTAGGAGGTAAGTATTGTGTTAGTTAACACTTTCATGACACCCCACCGCTTACCTATTATCAGTCTGTAACGGAGGGACACTTTAATCGTCTTGCGCAACCACTGAGTGCGCATGGACTTAGTCCCGCGACGGGGAGCGAATCTCACACATGCGCATAAGTTCTTAGACTATATCTCAACATTAGGCCAGATCCCAAGGCGTCTGGCATTCGTGCGTGGAGGCTTAAGTTGCATTCCTACTCATATGACATATTGCGACTGCGCACCAACTTATCCATATACCATCACAAATGATTATTTTGTTGCTACCAGAAGCATCAGGGTATAATTTTTATCCTACAGGGTTAATTATGATAGATGACATATATCCCATTTTAGAATGATTTCTATGATTTCTCATTTTTATTTTATTTTTAACAAACATCCACTGCCAATATACCCTATGTTACATGATTGTAGTGGTAAAAACGCAATAATATATATGCATATGCGAGGGAATATTGCATGTCGGAAAAAAAAAAAAAAATGTTGAGATATAGTCTAAGAACTTATGCGCATGTGTGAGATTCGCTCCCCGTCGTGGGACTAAGTCCGTGCGCACTCGGTGGTTGCGCAAGACGATTAAAGTGTCCCTCCGTTACAGACTGATAATAGGTAAGCGGTGGGGTGTCATGAAAGTGTTAACTAACACAATACTTACCTCCTACAGGTGCAACACCTCCTTCTGAACAGCCGATTAGTTGGCTGTGCTGTCAGTCAAAGGTCCTAGTAGTTTAAATAGATGTGGTATGTTGTCTTATTTCAACTCTGCCCAAACCCCTGATGAAGCCATTTCTCTGGTGAAACATGTTGGGGGGCAGTTCTTAGTTTTTAGATTCTGCCGGTTTCCTGTGCATGGTTGCAAATACAACGCAACACAAAGCAAATAGAAGCAGGTTTTACTATCTGTATCAACATTAGATTAGCCCAGTAGGTTAGTGAGAGTAGCTGGTCACTGGAGTTTTAATCTATTTAGGCTGGTGTGGGATTTGTGCACACCCACACCACCATAGATTTTTCACTCTGCTATCATTACGCTCGCACCAAGACACAGGTTATAGCAGGTAGCGTTTTTAAACCATTAAGTGCTCACTTTCTTAATAGTGTTATTAAAAGTTACGTTTTATTATCAACCAAAACAGTCTGGGTAAAAATTTGGTTATGAGCCCCTTTTGGGTGATAGTGATATTTATTGTAATAATAAACCAATACCTAGATAAGGGTCCCTTTTGTATTTAGTTTGCACAACTAGAGATGAGCGAGCACTAAAATGCTCGGGTGCTCGTTATTCGAGTCAAATTTTTCCCGATGCTCAGGTGCTCGTTTAGAATAACGAGCCCCATTCAATTCAATGGGAGACTCGATCATTTTTTGCAGGGGACCAAGGCTCTGCCTAGGGAAGGCTGGGTGAAAACCTGGAAACCTCAGAAAATGATGGAAACACCACAGAAATGGACAGGAAACAGCAGGGGCAACATGCATGGATGCCTCTGAGGCTGCCTAATTCCACCATTACCCCAAATTCTCGGTCAACAGTCTGGTGGTGACCCTCAAGGCAATTGTGCTCACCCAGACCATAAAAATTTATCGTGGCCCTGTATGGCTGTGACTACAGAGTGACCGAGTTACACTGCAGGAGCAGGCGAAGCACATAAAAATTTACAGTGGCGCTGTATGGCTGTGACAACAGAGTGACCGAGTTACAGTGCAGAAGCAGGCACAGCACATAGAAAATGTATCGTGGCCCTGTATGGCTGTGACTACAGAGTGACTGAGTTACAGTGCAGGAGCAGGCGAAGAACATAAAAATTTATCGTGGCCCTGTATGGATGTGACAACAGAGTGACCGAGTTACAGTGCAGGAGCAGGCGAAGCACATAAAAATTTAGCGTGACCCTGTATGGCTGTGACTACAGAGTGACCGAGTTACACTGCAGGAGCAGGCGAAGCACATAAAAATTTATCGTGACCCTGTATGGCTGTGACAACAGAGTAACCAAGTTACAGTGCAGGAGCAGGCGAAGCACATAAAAATTTATCGTGGCCCTGTATGGCGGCGGTGACAACAGAGTGATCGAGTTAGACTGAGGTAGCAGGTGAACCACCCAAAAATTTAGCCTGACACAGCATGGTGGTGACATCACCAATGCCTTTGTCCAAATGGCTGTAGGTGAGCCTCCCAAAAATTTTTTTTTGGAGTGTGTGAAGTCGACCCTCCGAAAAAAAAAAATTTTGTGTCTGTGGTTGACTATACTGAAAAATTGTTTTAGAGTGTCTGTAGTTGACGCTCCTGAAAAATTGTTTTAGCGTGTCTGTAGTTGACGCTCCTGAAAAATGGTTTTAGAGTGTCTGTAGTTGACGCTCCGGAAAAATTGTTTGGAGAGAGGGCCTGTAGGTGGCCCTCCGGAAACATTGTCTTAAAAGAGTGCCAGTTGGCCTTCTAAAAAATTCCCTTTTGGGTCAGCGTTTGGCAATGAAGAGAAGGAGGAGGAGGAGGAGGAGAGGAGAGGAATCGGATACATAAGGAATCTTATTCTTTAGCTGCTTTCCCCCGGAGGAGATTTGAATTCCGGTGAAATCCAGGCTTTGTTCATTTTAATAAGCGTCAGCCTGTCAGCGCTGTCAGTTGACAGGCGTGTACGCTTATCGGTGATGACGCCACCAGCTGCACTGAATACCCTCTCTGACAACACGCTAGCGGCAGGCCAGCACCTCCAAGGCGTACAGCGCCAGTTCAGGCCACGTGTCCAGCTTTGAAACCCAGTAGTTGTATGGAGCAGAGTGATCACGCAGGATGTTGGTATGGTCAGCTAGGTACTCCCTCACCATCTTTCTGTACAGCTCCCCCGTACTCTGCCTAGACTGTGGACAGGTGACAGTGTCTTGCTGGGGTGACATAAAACTGGCAAAGGCCTTGGAGAGCGTAACCCCTGCCAGTGCTGGACAAGCTGCCTGCTCGCCTCCTCTCCCCCGCTACTTGGCCCACAGAACCACACCCTCTGCCGCTAGCGGTGTCAGATGGGAAGGATTGTTTCAGCTTGTGCACCAGGGCCTGTTGATATTGATTCACTCTCATACTCCTTTCCTCTACAGGGACGAGAGTGGAAAGGTTCAGCTTGTACCGTGGGTCCAGGAGAGTGAACACCCAGTAATCGATGTTTGAAAAAATGCTTCTAACGTGAGGGTCACGGGATAGGCAGCCTAACATGAAGTCTGCCATGTGTGCCAGAGTCCCAACACGCAAGAATTCCCTCTCCTCACTTGCCTGACTCTCCATTTCCTCCTCCTCGTCCTCCTCTTCAGCCCATACACGCTCAAGAGTTAAGAAGGACTAAGCATTGGTAGCCTCTTCTGTCTCACCAACATTCTCCTCCTCTTCCTCCTCATCCTCCTCCTCCAATACGCGCTGAGAAAAATACCGGAGGGTGCTCTGGCTATCAAGCGACGCATCTTCTTCCCCCATCTCCTGTGACAAGCGCAAAGCTTCTGACTTCATGCTGAGCAGTGAGTTTTTTAACAGGCAAAGCAGCGGTGAGGCTGATAATGGCGGCATCACCGCTGACCATCTGTGTTGACTCCTCAAAGTTGCTCAACACCTGACAGATATCAGACATCCACGTCCACTCCTCATTGTAGACTTGAGGAATCTGTCTGACCTGACTACCAGTTCTGGTGGAAGTTGACATCTGGCAGTCTACAATCGCTCTGCGCTGCTAGTAAACTCTGGATAACATGTTTAATGTCGAATTCCATCTCGTGGGCAAGTCGCACAACAGTTGGTGAGCTGGCAGTTGTAGGCGCCGCTGCGCTGCACTGAGAGTGGCAGCATCTGTGGTTGACTTGCGGAAATGCACACAAATGCGGCGCACCTTGGTGAACAAATCTGAAAAATTGGGGTATGTCTTTAGGAACCGCTGAACTATGAGATTGAACACGTGGGCCAGGCATGGCACATGTGTCAGTCTGCCGAGTTGCAGAGCAGCCACCAGGTTACGCCTGTTGTCACACACAACCATGCCTGGCTTGAGGTTCAGCGGTGCCAGCCACAGATTGGTCTGCGCCGTGATGCCCTGTAACAGCTCTTGGGCGGTGTGCCTTTTGTCACCTAAGCTCAGCAGTTTGAGCACCGCCTGCTGGCGCTTACCCATGGCACTGCTGCTGCGCCTAGAGCTACCGACTGAAGGCGCCGTGCCCACGGATGGTAATTCGGAGGAGGAGTGGTTGGAGGAAGAGGCATAGTACATCTGAGAAACCGTGACCGAGGTAGGCCCTGCAATTCTCGGTGTGGGCAGTACATGAGCGGCCCCAGGGTCAGACTCGGTCCCAGCCTCCACCAAGTTAACCCAATGAGTCAGTGAGATATAGTGTCCCTGCCCGGTAGCACTTGTCCACGTGTCCGTGGTTAGGTGGACCTTATCACTAACCGCATTGGTCAGTGCACGGATGATGTTCTGTGACACGTGTTGGTGTAGGGCTGGGACGGCACATCGGGAAAAATAATGGCGGCTGGGGACCAAGTACCGAGGGACAGCCACTGCCATCAGGTTGCGGAAAGCCTCAGTCTCTACCAGTCTATAGGGCAGCATCTCCAGGCTCAACAATTTGGAGATGTGGACGTTCAGGGCATGTGCATGTGGGTGGCTGGAATTGTATTTGCGCTTGCGCTCAAATGTCTGCTGCAAAGACAGCTGAACTCTGCGCTGGACACATTGGTGGAGGTTGTG
>ONZH01020988.1:0-22912 GCA_900303285.1 Rhinella marina | reverse complement strand
GACATTTGGTCTTTGATTTCGGTGGACCAGCATACGGTTGACAAGGAACGACGCCTTCCTTCGGATAAGCCATTTGACCGCAGGCCTAAGGTGGCGAAAAACCATGAATAATTGGTTACAGGCTTTCTCGGTGCTTGGTTGTATTATGGGTCAACGCCACCCTGAACGCTGCTCGGAGCTTTTTATTTATATAGATGTTATTTACAGCGCTTACAAGGCTCGTGGCGGTAGTGCATGGTGGCGTTACGATGAGGATTTTAGGAGGCGGCTGGCTTTGTGGCCAGATATTGGGTGGGGGGTAAAGGCCACCGATGTGTGGTTGCGTCTCATGACGGCTCCCCGCCCCGCGCCCTTTCCTGCCCCGGCCGCTGGTTCTGGAGCTGCCTCTGGGCAGGGATCGGTGGCCGTTAGACGACCAGGAGCCTGCTGGCTCTTCAATGAGGGCTACTGTAAGTTCGCGGCACTTTGCAAATACAAGCATGAGTGCTCAATCTGCGGGGGTCCCCATACAGCGAACCGTTGCTCCCGTCCGGCGAGTAAGTCCGCAAAGACATCAGGTCCAGGTGATCCCAAAGACGCCAGTGAGCGTAGCCGAGATGGGGCCTTGGCTAGACCTGTACCCCAATAAAGCGGCCTTGGGGCAGTTACGTTTTGGTTTTTCGTTCGGATTTTTTATTCCGTTTGTGTTGAGTCGTCGCCCCTTTTTTCCTTCTAACCTAAAGTCAGCTAGGGAGCACCCGGAGGTCCTCAGGGACAAGCTGGCGAAAGAAGTGTTGTTGGGTAGGATTATGGGCCCGTTTCGTACCGCCCCTTTCGCTAATTTGAGGGTTTCCCCGTTGGGTGTTGTACCGAAGAAGGAGCATGGTAAGTTTCGGTTAATTCATCACCTGTCACATCCCAAGGGTGCTTCAATCAACGATGGTATTCCGGAGGAGGATGCTGCGGTTTCTTATGTCTCTTTTGACCAGGCTGTTAAGTTGGTCAGGGAGGCTGGCCGGGGCGCTTCGCTGGCCAAATCGGATATTGAGTCCGCTTTCCGCCTCCTCCCCGCCCATCCTGACTGTTATCACCTCTTGGGCTGTTGTGTGGATGATTGTTTTTACTATGATACCTGTCTCCCGATGGGGTGTTCGATTTCTTGCCATTATTTTGAACTGTTTAGCTCATTCTTGGAATGGGTAGTTAAGTATGAAACTGGTTCCAGCTCCATCATTCATTATCTTGATGACTTCCTGTTTGTCGACGGGTCAATCGGCGGTTGTAGAGTTTTGCTGGAGACATTTTTGGAATTCATGGCCCGATTCGGTGTTCCGGTTTCCAAAGAAAAGACAGAGGGCCCAGTTACGTGCTTGTCTTTTCTGGGAATCGAAATAGATTCGGCCGCCATGGTTTTTCGACTACCGTCGGAAAAGCTGCTCCGGTTGTTGCAGACTATTGATGGGTTTTTGGTGGTCAGGAAGGCCACGCTGTTGCAGTTCCAATCCCTGTTAGGCCTTCTGTGTTTTGCCTGTCGTGTGATGCCGATGGGTAGAGTTTTTTCGCATCGGGTTTCCCTGGCCACGCGCGGGGTTAAGTCCCCTCGCCATCGTATCCGGGTCACGAGGTCATTAAAAGCGGATTTAATGGTTTGGAGATCTTTTTTGCATTCTTACAACGGCCACACGTGTTATATGGCTGGCGAGCTTTCCAACGCGGAATTAGAACTATTCTTGGATGCGGCCGGTTCGGTGGGTTTCGGTGTTATTTTTGGCCCCCATTGGTGTTCCTCCTCCTGGCCTGCTTCTTGGCTCGGTTCGGGTTTCTGTAGGAATTTAGCTTTGTTAGAACTTTTTCCAATTATTGTTGCCATTGAAATTTGGGGCCCTAGCTTGGCTAACCGTCACGTGTGTTTTTGGACTGATAATTTGGCGGTTGTGCACTGTATTAACAGTCTTTCTTCATCTTCCCCCCCTGTGTTGGCGCTGTTAAGGCATTTGGTGTTGAGATGTCTGGAGCATAATATCCTATTCTGGGCCCGGCATGTCCCTGGGGTAGAGAACAGGATTGCTGACGCATTGTCCCGTTTTCGTTGGCAGGAGTTTCGATGCCTTCATCCGGGGGCGGACCCAGTTCGTCGGGAGTGCCCGGAGTACCTATGGCGGCTGGTGTATCCCAGTTGATGTCACTCATAAGTGCTTCTGTCGCTCCAGCTACGTGGAGATCACACGGTAAGGCTGGGGCTAAGTGGCTGGAGATGGTGGGCAATCGGGAGGTTTCACAGAACGATGGTCAACGGCTGGAAGTCACGGTGGAGTATCTCCTTATGTTACGGTCTAAAGGGGTTTCTGCTAATGTTGCGCAGCGACGGCTGTCGGGGATTGCCTTTGATTTTAAGTTATGCGGTTGGGAGGATGTTACGAAAAGTTTCCTCATCCAGCAGGCATTGAAAGGCTGGCGGAAAGAGAGGATGCTGGTTGATGGCAGGCGTCCAATATCTTTTCAGCTGTTGGGGGAACTCGTAGCGGCTTGTCATCACGTATGCAAGACCCGTTACGAAGGGGCTCTTTTTGCTGCTAGCTTTGGCCTTGCTTTCTTTGGAGCGTTGCGCATCGGTGAGCTACTCTCTCCCTCGGTTGCGCGCCCTGGCGGTTTGCTTGGTTCAGACGTTTGCTTGGCCAATGATTCCCTCCGCATTCGGGTGCGCCGATCAAAAACTGATCAGTATGGGAGGGGTGCTTGGATCCCCCTCCAGCCGGTCCAAGGACCGGTTTGTCCGGTTCGTTTAGTTGCCGCTTACGCTGCCATTAGGGCTCAGGGCCTTTGCTTCCTCGCGCATCAAGATGGTTCCCCGCTGACAAAATACCAGTTTACAGCAGTTTTTCGTTCTTGTTTGGCGCATGCGGGTGTTGACCCTAGTGAGTTCGGGACGCATTCTTTCAGGATAGGCGCGGCCACGGAAGCAGCCAGGGCGGGCCTCCCTGATGCGGAGGTTATGCGGATTGGTAGGTGGCGATCGAACTGTTTTGCTCGTTATGTTAGACCTGATTTGCTCACTTGAGGGTATGTTTAAAAAAAAAAAAAAAATTATTAATTCTTTTATGGTGTTGATTTTATTTTCTCCTAGTGCCGTCCGGCCTACGGTTTGGTTAATCGGGCATTCCTACGTGTTCTGGGCAGCTCAGAGGGCCGAGCGTTGTCCAGGCGGGCAGTCGCTGGGTTTCGGCACTGTGAATGTCTTCTGGCGTGGCATCAGAGGGTTAAGGTGGTCGCAATTGCTGCCGGAGGTGGTGGACGTTAGTCGTCATTCTTCTGGCCCGGTTGTATTAGTGATTCATGCCGGGGGGAATGACCTTTGCTCTTTACGGTTGGCGGAGTTGTTAACGTTAATGCGTTTGGACATGGAGCGCTTTCCCGCCTTTTTCGCTGACCTAGTGTTGGTGTGGTCAGAGATAGTGCCGAGGGTGGTGTGGTTGGGGGCTAGGGACCCGGAGGCAGTGGAAAAGTGCAGGAGGACAGTGAATGCGCGTATATTGCGCTTTGTCCGTTCCCGGGGTGGTGTGGTAGTTAGGCATCGTCAATTGGAAGGCGATAATCGCCCCCTGTTAAGGCCAGATGGGGTGCATTTGACAGATATTGGGCTTGATATCTTCCTGTCGGGCATTCAGGATGGCATAGAGCAAGCCCTGTTTTTGTTGGGTGGTGGTCGGAGCCCCGTCTAGGTACGGGTCTCCTTCGTGGCGGCAGTGAACAAAATCCGGTGGTGAAGACGGATGGGTGACTTGCCCGCTGGGAGGCCAGCGGTTGGCATACCGTGCCGTCAAGGTTGCTTAATGTTCATGGTTATTGTAAGCAAAGGTTTTGCCGCATTAATGTCAATCTGCTGTGGCCGATCACCACCCAGCAATAAAGGAGTGGTAACAAATACAAGGAGTCGTGTGTTTATTGATAGATTGCGGGGTTAGGGGTGGGAGAAAAAAAGAAGGGGTTCCGGCCAGTTCCTCCTATCAGCAGTCGGACAAGAACCTTAATGTTGATAATGATAGGCTGATAGCCAAAATGTGTCAGATATGGGGACATTTATTAAATCCGGTGTCTTCCACGCTGGTCTTTATCTGTCCCCACTCCACTATTATTAGGAGGCACACACCTCTTAGTAAGTGCAGTACATCTGTGCTCCAGAACTGAGATCTACACTAACAAGGGAGATTATAAGAAATGCTTAGATGCTTCTACGTTTTTCCATAGGTGGAATTCCCAAAATAAACCCCCTCCATTACTGAACATTGGCTGGTCTGACTATGCGTCTGCTTCATTCCCACCATACAGAACAATCGGCTCTGCTACATCTCTGATACTTCACACTGGTTTATCATTTCTCCATATACTGCCCATCATCAGGCCATATCCCTTATGACATCAGCAGCAGCCTGTAGCTCCACCCACCTGCTGTGAGGCTTTGTGACATCACAATGCCTTGTCCGGTGTTCTATGTGTCGGGGTGCACTTGGGTCTTTTGAGGGTTATAGTTTGAGGAGTATGGAGTTCTGGAGCGTTGCTCTGCTGTTCTTTTCTACTTGCTTTGCTGATATTGAGGGGAGACCAACCATAACACCTATAGGTAAGTATTAGAGATTGTTTGTCTCCATACATTATGTGTTGTAGAGATCTGGTTATAGGGGGCAGTGTGCGGCATTGCAGCTTAGCCCCATCTACTTGAAATGCACTGAGTTGCAATACCATACACAGCCCATGGAGAGGAGGGGCGCTGTTTTAGGAAGAAAGCAGACTTACCTTTTTTTAATCTCTTACAAGCCTTTTATATGATAAAATTAAGGTTACCTAAAGTCACCACTAGGGGGAGTTTAGAGGATATATTGTTCATTGAGCTCTATGTAAGCATTTATATAGAAGGCTCCATTATTGTCTCTAGCAGCGGCAGACAGGATTTTATCATTATCTCTACGGTATTACCGGGGATATTGAGCTCTGCGTCAGAAAACTGATCTCTGACCAATATAAGCCATATATTCACAAAATACTAAATATAATTTCTGGGTGAACATTCCCTCTAAACTGATGGTACAATGTATCCAATGTCTTTATGACTTCTCAGAGGGTGAACTAGAGGTGGAATCTCACTTTATATATTGTCCTCCTATATACTGCCTCTCATTCAGTTCATGTCTCTGATGACATCATCAGCCAGTAGCCCCGCCCCCAGATAGTACAGCTCTGAGGCTCTGTGACATCACAATGCCGTGTCCAGTGTTCTATGTGTCAGGGTGCACTTGGGTCTTTTGAGGGTTACTAGTTGGAGAATATGGAGTCCTGGAGCGTTGCTCTGCTATTATTTTCTATTTGCTTTGCTAATACTAAGGGGAGGCCGACCATAACACCTACAGGTAATGGACGTCATCACTGGGGAGGGTTGTGAAGGTTTCTAGGGGTCACTTATAGGAGGAGTCTTCTGTCTCCTTCTCTTGATATAATCTTGGGGTTCAGTAGTCGCCATCATGGATTTCATGTCTTCATTCCCTTCATTCTTTTATGGACAGGGTCTACCCCGGTATCTGTGACTAAAGACACCCCCAGCCCCGAGAACACTGGAGCCAATAACAGTGAGTAGTCAACTTCTTCCTCTCCTGATACTACTCCCATCATCCTCATATGTCTTATAATATGGAGTTAATAACCATCATCTTGTCTCTTTATTCCCAGTCTGGCTCTATGTTCTTCTGGGGATCTGCGGGGTGATATTGGTGACATGCATCACCATTTGCATCTTCTGGTGAGTGTCCATCTTCTACTCTACACATATCTACGTATCCCTCCTGCCCGCTATAAGCTGCGCATGTATATCTGACCTCTGTAGTGGGGGAGGGGGTCATGGGGATATTCTGGGGGTGACTGAATATTGTCCTCTGGAGCAGATAATGTAAGAACATTTCTCTCTGTCACAGGTACAAGAAGATAAGACCGTATTACAGACGCCTGGCCGGGAGACTGGAGGAGGTAGTGGTCGAGAAACCAGGTAACAAGGACTTTCTCATCTCATGTACACGGGGCCCAGGCAGGGCTTAGGGTGACCTCTTATAACTAGGGATCCCACACATTGGGGGGAGGGCCCTA
The DNA here is from genome assembly GCA_900303285.1 of Rhinella marina. Classification (NCBI taxonomy): domain Eukaryota; kingdom Metazoa; phylum Chordata; class Amphibia; order Anura; family Bufonidae; genus Rhinella; species Rhinella marina. The sequence continues at coordinate 16,804 of ONZH01020988.1, read as the reverse complement.
CTAATACCCCAGAAATCAGCAGAATGTAGTGGTGAGACGGCTGGTGTCTGCTGATGGCTGCAGGGAAGACATTGGGAATTTCCTGCAATCTCATTGATATATTGTTATATTACTGGAGAGGCACCCGACTGTCTATGGAGGGTGCGCAGAGACTGTGGGTGCCCTTGTTTTCCCCAGGGTTATAAAGGGGTTAATGTCCCTCTCCCTTCCCCTTTGGTTGATTGTGGCCATGTGCAGGCTGCTCTCATGTGCAGCAGGTACGGAAGAGGTTAATATCCTGGGAGAGCAGAAGCTGTTTGGGAGACCCCTCCCATATGGTGGGACCGCCCACCATGCTTATATACCTCCTCCCTCCCCCTGCTGCTTCCTCTTGGCACGCAGAAGAAGATCGGGTAACATACCTGCTCTCTGTCTGCTGAGATGTCCTCTGGAGATGCAGCCCTGCTGGAGGCCCTCCAGGAGCGTTATGTTACTGAAGGTGAGGGCTGGCTGCGCTCACTGCTTGCTAGCCTTGCCTCTGCACCTTCTACTGCTGTCCCCATGCTTTCCAGCGTTCCTGCTGTCTCAGGAGCGGCTGGTACTAGCTCTGGAGCTGGGAGCAGGAAATCTGCACGTAAGCCCCGCCCCCCTGCTCGTCTTGGCCACAGTCCTCCCTCTGCTCATACTTCAGCCACTAGAGGGCGCAGAGCACCTGCTGTTCCCTGCACACAGCCTCAAGGCTTGCTGAGCTCTGTGTTAGCTCCCCCCCTTCCTCCCCCAGTGCTTCCTGCCGGGAATTTGCTACAGCACACGTGGCCTCAGGCTCCAGGTGTCCCTCAGGCAGCCATTGTCCCTCAGGCAGCCAGTGTTTCTTCATCTGCTATTATCATGGGAGCACAGGCAAGCTCATCTACCTCTGAGCAGCCCCCTACACCCCCTCCTTCTCAGTCACTGGAGCTCAGTGTACTGCAGCCTTCTGCCCCCCCTGGGGATTCTTCCACCCCTTTTCAGTATGATCCTCCTGCTATTCAGCTGCAAGCTGCACAGATACTCCCACCGCCTCCCCCCCCCCCCACAGATCCCGCCCCCAGCTCCAGTTACGCGCAGACGTAGGAGGCGTTCTGCGTCGTCTTCTACATCACAGGAGTCCAATAGACGTCCTCATCGCAGTTCCCGTAAGCGCCAGTCCCGTCATCGGTCTAGAGATTCCAGGAGGAGTCGGCGCTCCAGATCCTCACGATGGCGCTCACCGTCGTCTTCGGACGGATCGACGGGCGTATCTGGGGAGTCTGGTATCCATAATAGAGAGAGGCAGGTGCCTAGCCACACGTCCAGGGCTCCCAGCCTGGTTCCTGCTCCAGCGACGCCAGCTGCAGTTCCTGCTTCTATTCCTCCTGTATCTCAATTTCCATCTACCTCCGGTGAGTACAATTATGCTGGGGCTTGGGGTGCAGGGGGGGGTGGCCAGGATGTGGTTGCGGCCCTGCGGGCAGTTTTGGACAAATTACAGCCAATTCCTGGACCGCCACCTGTTCCCGTTAATTCTACGAAGCCCCCTCCCGTTTTAGCAGGCATCCATAAGGATGCCCTCTTCTGTGGTGTGAGTCACTTAGGAGCTCACATAGAGGAGTCCGTTAAGGAAAAAATCTGGAATAACCAATACATCGATGTATGGTCCTTGGTCTCGGTGGATCAGCACACCGTGGACAAGGAACGTAGATTTACGGACAAACCTTATGAACGTAGGCCAAAAGTGGCAAAGACCATTAACAACTGGATTCAGGCTTTCTCTGTCCTAGGCTGCATCATGGGTCAGCGTCACCCTGAGCGCTGCTCTGAGCTTTTTATTTATCAGGACATCATTTATAGTGCATACAAGGCTCATGGCGGCAGCGCATGGTGGCGCTATGATGAGGATTTTAGGAGGCGTTTGGCTTTACAGCCTGATATCGGGTGGGGGGTAAAGGCCACTGATGTGTGGCTGCGGCTAATGGTAACCCAGAGGCCGAACCCCTTTCCTTCTGCGGCCGCTGGTTCAGGAGCAGCTTCTGCCCATGGGCCAGTGGCCGTTAGACGCCCCGGGGCGTGCTGGTTATTTAATGAGGGATACTGCAAATTCGCAGGCCTTTGCAAATATAAGCACGAGTGCTCAGTGTGTGGTGGCCCACACGCCGCCAACAGGTGCACTCGCCCGGTCAGCAAACTCCTCAAGCAACCCAGCCAAAGTGATCCTAAGGACCCCAGTGAGCGTGGTCGAGATGGGCCCATGGTTAGACCTATACCCCAATAAGTCAGCTGCGGCTCAGTTGCGCTTCGGTTTTTCTTTTGGTTTCTTTATTCCTTTTGTGGTTAGTCGCGCTCCGGTTTTTTCCCAAAATCTTAAGTCGGCCCGTGAGTTCCCAGAGGTCCTCAGGGATAAGATTTCGAAGGAAGTTTCCCTGGGTAGAATTAGAGGTCCCTTCCAGACGATCCCCTTTTACAATCTGCGGGTCTCCCCTCTAGGAGTCGTCCCTAAAAAAGAGCCCGGAAAATTTCGTTTAATACACCATCTTTCGCACCCAAAGGGCACGTCAGTGAATGACGCCATCCCTCCGGAGGATGCTTCGGTTTCATACACCTCCTTTGATCGAGCTGTTATGTTGGTAAGGGAGGCGGGCCGAGGCGCCCTCCTGGCTAAATCGGATATAGAATCGGCCTTCCGGCTTCTCCCGGTTCACCCGGATTGTTACCATCTGTTAGGCTGTTGTGTCGAAGGTCAGTTCTATTACGATACTTGCCTTCCAATGGGTTGTTCAATTTCATGCCATTATTTCGAAATGTTCAGCTCTTTTTTGGAATGGGTGGTTAGGTATGAATCGGGTTCCCGTTCAGTCATACACTATCTAGACGACTTCCTTTTTGTTTCATCGGGGATGGGGAATGGTTGCAGAGAACTTCTTGAGACCTTCTTAGTTTTAATGCAACGGTTTGGTGTCCCAATAGCTGGTGACAAGACGGAGGGCCCTGTCACGCGACTGTCATTTTTGGGTATCGAGATCGACACCGTGGACATGGTTTTCCGTCTCCCTCAAGAAAAATTGCAAAGGCTCATTCAATTAATTGAAGGTTTTTTGGCTGTCAGAAAAGCATCCCTACACCAGTTTCAGTCATTAACCGGCCTGTTGTGTTTTGCTTGTCGGGTAATGCCCATGGGGAGGGTTTTTTCGCGTCGGTTATCCCTGGCGACCCGGGGCGTTAAGTCTCCTCACCATCGTATTAGAGTTACCAACTCATTGAAGGAGGATTTGAAGGTGTGGAAGATGTTCCTGCTTTCATACAACGGGCACACCTGTTACATGTCGGAGGAGATTTCTAATCAGGATTTGGCCTTGTTTTCGGACGCTTCTGGCGCATGTGGGTTTGGGGCTGTTTTTGGTTCGCATTGGTGTTCTTCCCCTTGGCCTACCTCGTGGCACAGCAAGGGTTTGTGTAGGAATCTCACATTACTTGAACTTTTCCCTATAATAGTTTCTGTTGAGGTCTGGGGTGTTCAGTTGGCCAACCGTCACGTTTGTTTTTGGACCGACAATATGGCTGTAGTGCATTGTGTTAATAGTTTGTCCTCTTCGTCACTCCCTGTCTTAGCCCTGCTCCGTCATCTTGTTCTGCGTTGCCTGGATCACAACATTTTATTCAGGGCTCGTCATGTGCCGGGTGTGGATAATAAAATTGCTGATTCCCTTTCCCGCTTTCGTTTACAGGACTTTCGTGCCCTTCTTCCAGAAGCGGATCGTGTTGGCATGGAGTGCCCGGTGCACCTCTGGCGGCTGGTGGACCTCAACTGTTGTCCTTGATCAGCTCTTCTGTTGCTCCAGGTACGTGGCGCTCCCATGGTAAGGCTTGGGCCGAATGGCTATCTTTGGTGGGGTCGCGGGATGTCTCTCTTAGGGATGATTTAAGATTGGAAGTCACCGTGGAGTTATTACTCAGGTTGCGTTCCATGGGGGTGTCAGCAGCAGTTGCGCAGCGAAGATTGTCCGGTGTTGCTTTTTATTTCCAGCTGTGTGGATGGCCCGATGTAACTAAATCCTTTATCATTCGCCAGTCACTGCGGGGTTGGCGGAAGGAAGGGAGACGTCTGGACCGCAGGCGCCCGGTCTCCTATGCATTGTTATGCCAGTTAATTTCTAGTTGCCCGGCAGTTTGTAAATCCTCATTTGAAGCAGCGCTATTTTCTGCCGCCTTTAGTACAGCCTTTTTTGGTGCTCTACGAATTGGCGAGTTATTGCCCCCCTCCCGTTCCCGCCCTGGTGGACTGTTATATGATGACGTGTTACTTTCCAATGAGTCCCTTAGACTTCGGGTCCGGCGTTCTAAAACCGATCAGTACGGCCACGGGACTTGGATTCCCCTTCTCCCTGTTCCGGGTACGGCTTGTCCAGTCCGTTTAATGGCAGAATATAGGGTATTGCGCTGCTCCGGTACGAATTTCTTTTCCCACCAGGATGGTTCCCCTTTAACTAGGTTTCAGTTTATATCTGTTTTCCGTTCCTGCCTTGCCCAGGTAGGGGTTAGGCCGGCAGAATTCGGAACCCATTCCTTTCGAATAGGGGCAGCCACAGAGGCTGCGAGAGCGGGCCTACCAGAATCAGATGTCATGCGGATTGGCAGATGGCGGTCCGCCTGTTTTGCTCGGTACATCCGCCCGGATTTATTGATATAAAAAAAAAAAAAAAAAACCCTGTTAATAATTATAATTGTTTGAACTTTGTCTTGCAAAATGTTTAACTGTGTTTTCTTAGGTGCTGTTCGACCGACGGTTTGGCTGCTTGGCCACTCATACATCTTTTGGGCAGCCCAGAGAGCGGAATGCAGACCGGGTGGACGCACACTGGGTTTCCGAGATGTAGACCTCCGTTGGCGTGGAATCCGAGGCCTTAGGTGGTCTCAAATACTACCTGAAGTGGTGGATGTGAGCCATCACTCTCGGGGTCCGGTGATTTTAGTAATTCACGCGGGGGGCAACGATCTATGTTCCTTACGTCTGGCAGAGCTTATGACCCTGATGAGGTCCGACATAGAGAGATTGGCGGGGTTTTTCACAGAGCTGGTATTGGTATGGTCTGAGATCATCCCCCGTGTGGTTTGGCTCGGTGCTAGGGATGCCGAAGCTATTGAAAAGTGTAGACGCACTGTGAATACCCGTATTTCCCGTTTTGTTAGATCGCGGGGCGGCATAGTGGTTAGGCACCGCCAGTTGGAAGGTGACAATCGTGCTCTGATGAGGCCAGATGGGGTCCACCTTTCAGATATTGGCCTGGACATATTCTTGTCGGGCCTCCAAGATGGCATAGAGCAGGCCATGTTTTTGCTGGGTGGTGGTCGGAGCCCCGTGTAGGGCAGCGGGTCTCCTCCTTGGCGGCAATTCAACTGAACGGAGAGCTGGAGACACGGGTAGCGGACTTGCTCGCCGGGAGTCCGGCGGTTGGCATACCGCTCCGTATGGTTTTGCTGGAGAGTTAAAGGGGTTAAAAAGAAGGTTTGCCGCGTTATGATTAAGCTGTGGCCGATCACCACCCATCAATAAAACAGGTTAAAAGTTAAGTTGGTGTTGTCCTTATTTATGCATAAGGTAATAGAAGGCAAGGGAGAAGGGGGGTTAGCAAGTATGTGAAGATCCCTCCTACCAACAGTCTGGAGAGGCACCCGACTGTCTATGGAGGGTGCGCAGAGACTGTGGGTGCCCTTGTTTTCCCCCAGGGTTATAAAGGGGTTAATGTCCCTCTCCCTTCCCCCTTTGGTTGATTGTGGCCATGTGCAGGCTGCTCTCATGTGCAGCAGGTACGGAAGAGGTTAATATCCTGGGAGAGCAGAAGCTGTTTGGGAGACCCCTCCCATATGGTGGGACCGCCCACCATGCTTATATACCTCCTCCCTCCCCCTGCTGCTTCCTCTTGGCACGCAGAAGAAGATCGGGTCCCACCCTCCCGCCCTTGGAGTTTTTGATATTCTGGGTTTTTGCACTTTGTTCAATACCTGGTGTTTTATTTACATTGTTTCCTTTTTCATAGAGAATGAGATGCTATGAAGGTTATGTACAAGTCACAGCAAGCGGCAATTCAACTGAACGGAGAGCTGGAGACACGGGTAGCGGACTTGCTCGCCGGGAGTCCGGCGGTTGGCATACCGCTCCGTATGGTTTTGCTGGAGAGTTAAAGGGGTTAAAAAGAAGGTTTGCCGCGTTATGATTAAGCTGTGGCCGATCACCACCCATCAATAAAACAGGTTAAAAGTTAAGTTGGTGTTGTCCTTATTTATGCATAAGGTAATAGAAGGCAAGGGAGAAGGGGGGTTAGCAAGTATGTGAAGATCCCTCCTACCAACAGTCTGGGATCTGGGGGTTGGTGCTTGGTTATGTTGTGATTTTGCCTCTTTTGGTTGCCTCCTCTCTTGCCTCTGAATCTATTTTTCTTTTTCCTGGTGTCGGTTTGAAGAAGTAGGTTATTGGTGTGTTGTGAATTACTGAAGTTCTTAATACAGGAGGAGGTGCTGTAGGTTTTGCATAGGATAAAAAAAGGACAGTGGCATTACAGTTAGCAGTGGTATTGTCGATAATAATGGTGGGTGGTTTGTCAGAAGTATAATTTTTGGGGGTAGGTGACGGATAGGTGCTGATGTCATCAAAGGAAATAAGTATGGAGGTATTGGTGGGAGTATTTAGGGGAGACCCTGGTGCCGAGGTAGGTGATGGAATATTTGGTCTCACAGCAAGCCTTTTTTTGTAAGATTGTATTTCTCCCTTAGAGAGCAAAATTTTTCTAAAAATTGATCAGTAGGAAGATCAAGAATGCTGGTGGAATCAATGTTGGTAGGTAGTTCGGATGGTGTAGTAATATGTACTGGGGTGGTGGTTGTGGTCATTATTGCATTTTTAGGAGATAAAGAAGTAGTGCAAGAAATGGTACTCTTTGGTGAGTATTGGTTAGAGTGGTAGGTAAAGTGTTGCTTTCTACATGTAGGTGGGCACTAGGTGTAATAGCTGTAGAAAATCCACCTGTGTCGTTTTTGTTGAGATCCTTGTTTGTATGTTGTTGGTAGGGCTTATTACGTTGACGATAATTGTGATGTCTGGTATTGGTAAAAAGCCAACTGATTTGGGTGAGGCATATATGATGCATGGCGATGAGTATTCTCCCGTACAGCAGGGTATTTGTTTCGGTCTGGTGGGGCTTTTTTGTACCCTTATTTTTCCAGTCACGATACTTGCCTCCATTTTTGTCATCTCTATCCCTATGCAGTTTTTTGGATTTTTTCACTATGATATCTGATTCCATATGATACAGTTTATTAGTTAGGGAGAGGTTAATCTTAGAGAAATCAGGATGGGATTTATATTTCTGTAGAGTTGTTATGTTTTTGTTGAGATCCTTGTTTGTATGTTGTTGGTAGGGCTTATTACGTTGACGATAATTGTGATGTCTGGTATTGGTAAAAAGCCTGCTTCTTTGTCCTAACTGATTTGGGTGAGGCATATATGATGCATGGCGATGAGTATTCTCCCGTACAGCAGGGGTATTTGTTTCGGTCTGGTGCGGCTTTTTTGTACCCTTATTTTTCCAGTCACGATACTTGCCTCCATTTTTGTCATCTCTATCCCTATGCAGTTTTTTGGATTTTTTCACTATGATATCTGATTCCATATGATACAGTTTATTAGTTAGGGAGAGGTTAATCTTAGAGAAATCAGGATGGGAATTATATTTCTGTAGAGTTGTTATGTTTTGTTCAATGTCCTGGGCTAGTTTGACTGATAGTGCTTCTCTCTTGCTGAGAATAAGCCTCATCAGGCCAGCTGCACATTGGTTGAGATAGTCATCCCACTCATAACAGAAAACGGAGTCTCCGTCAAAAGTGGGTGGGATGGCCATCCTCAAACCCCTTGGTGCCAGATTTTCTTTTAAATAAATATTTAGAAACATAGCGTCAAGATTGTGAAAAAGTTCATTTTTCAAATTACTTTCAAATGTTCCAAATATATTCATCATTTCTTCAGTCTTTTCAATAGAGAAGTTTCTGTCTGGGTCAGAGGTAATTTCATTCATTGGTTCACCATGATTGTTGGTATACCGCTTTATGAGGATTTGTCTTTGTGTTAGACGTTTCCCAAAATAATCCATATCTTACTGTATTCAGATAAGATTTCGCGGATGAGGGTCCGTAAAAGGTTATAGACAGTAAAAGCACGTAGGCAGCAGCACTGAAGTTGGACTCAGTCCTTCCGGATGTCAGCTGGTAAGTTTGCTGTCCCGGTTTAATATGTAGAAACAAAAAGAGATTGTGCGCGCCACATGTGCGGTGTCAATAGGCAAATCAAGGATAAAGAATAATAAATTCTGCTTACCCTTTGTAGTTGTGAGAAGCCACAACTACTATAGACGACTCAGCTGGTTATTATCAAACCGACCAGCTAAACGGATAGTAAGTCCCTCACTGCTGCCGTGATCCACAGATACACACTGGGAAGAATCCTCCGGTGTAAGTTAGGTATAAAGGATGATGAAGGTCTACGCGTTTCGGAGGATCAGTGCCTCCTTCTTCAGGACAATAATAACACATAGTGCAAACAACAGTACATTTAAAAGGCCGTTTTTGGCGCCAAGAGTGAAAAGGGGGCGTGGCCATGGGCGTGTTTTTTTTTTTTTTTTTTTTTTTATAAACTTTCTTACAAAGTCAGAGTATATAAAATATATAAAATACAAAAAGAAACAGAGTGGCACGTCAAAAGTGCCTAATTAAAATGTATGAAGAAAGGGATAAAAACAAAGTAATGCGCTTACCCCTAGTGGATGTGCAGAGCCACAAACACCACGACAAGCTTCACCAGTATGGATGCACGTATATATAATTATAAAAATAATAAATATAAAAAAAAATATATATATATACATATAGATATATCACTTAAAACACATAGAGATATGTAGGGCACATACATTGTGTATATTAAAATCTCATAGGTGGATCAGCTGAGGATGCATGTATATATGGATGCAAGTGTTAGTGGATATTTAATATATGTATTTTTGCTAGAGTTTTCATATAGTAAAGAGTCTGGAATGAGGATGGGAATTATAATCTCATGTGTGTGGTGATGAGGGATGCCTGTACGTATGGATGCATGTGTCGGTATATCTTAAATATCTTTTTTCTGCTTGTTGTTTTGTATTTTATAGTTTTATATTTTTCTATATGATGGTCTCTTTAAGAAGGCAGCGTTCATGCTGCGGTAAGATGCAGGCAAGGTCTCGCGATAAGACGCGAGTGACGTGATTTGGAGCGGTACTGGTCTAGCACTAGAGGTCCGCTCCATATTGGAGATAGAGATCGCTGCCCCTATAGCTGCATAAGAGAAACCAGCGTTGTAGGGAGCTCAATTACTCAGTTCGTGTAGTTTATATATGTAAGCTGTCGCTATATATGGGGAGGAGGGGAAAAACCTGTGGTATATTAGCAGTCAATAGATATAGTATATGGAAAAGATATATATAAATATATGTAAATAGTGAAATAATTGAAAAAAAAAAAAAAAAAGATGAATATAGATATCTAAACCTGTCTATAGAAGAGGGGTTAGACTCATATCATAGTACAGTTTCCGATATTTCATTCAGTCCAAATGGAACTATGGTGTTCAATTGATAAATCCAAAAAACCTCTCTTTTTTGTAATAGATCGAACCGGTTGTAAGGGTTATATGGAATAAAGTCAATGGGTGTGATTTTTATAGGATGTTTTTGTTTGTCTATGGTGGATGAGCAATGTCTAGATAAGCTGTGTTTGCTGTACTGGCGTTGGATATTATAGCGATGTTGGTTTAATCGGCAGTGGAGGGGTTGTGTGGTGCGTCCCACATACTGTAAACCACATGAACACTCTATTAAATAGATAACAAACGAGGATTGGCATGTGAGGCGGTGTTTAATCTGGAAGGTGGTACCATTAGATCTCGATTGGAAGTATTCGGCTTTATGAGATATGGTATTGCAGCAGAGGCAACGATTATGATGGCATTTATAGCTTCCCATTTGCTGTGGCGATTTGTTCTGACTTGTGTTTTTCAGATGTTGATGTTGTTTCAATTTGTTGGGTGCGATAAGGCTTCTTATTGTTGGTGCTCTCCGGTATGTGATTATTGGTTTGCTCGGAAGGTGTTTTGCCAAATACGGATCCTGAAGGAGAATATACCAAAATTTTGATAGAGTATGTTTTATTTTGTGATTAGCCATACTGTACTGGGTGACCAGATTGGTAAATTCACTATTAGTTTTTTTGTCACTATTAGATTGCAGGCATTCTTGTTGGGAAATGCGGGCACATTTTTTATATGCATCAGATGTCAGTTTTTTTGGATAATTTTTTTTCAGTTTTCCCTGAATCTTTTGCTCAGTATCTTCGCTTGTGTGGTGTAGTCAGCTATATTAGTGCAGTTACGTCTAATGCGTTTGAATTGACCATAAGGTATGTTGTTCAGCCATTTTTTATGGTGAAAACTTGTGTAATGAATGTATCTGTTGGTGTCAACTGGTTTAAAATATGTTTTTGTTGTTATAGTATTATTGTTGGTGGAAATGAGTATGTCGAGAAACTCAATTGTAGTCTTATTGTAATTTAGAGTGAAAGAAATGCCCCAAGATGTTTGGTTCAAATAATGACAGAAGGGCATAGCGGATTGTTCATCGCCATTCCAAATATATTGCTAGTGAATCCTTTTAAAATACATGGGTTATTGTGGGGTCCAGGCTGGTAAACAGAATGTGGCCTAAATAGAAAACCTAAAGTTTTTTTTTCTAGATATATACTACTGGGTAATCTGCCCAAACAGCTTGGACCAACTGCCACAAGTGGGGTGCATTAAAAGCATGCAAGAAACAGCAAATGTGGATTCTAACAATAGTCCATAAGCTGCCTGTGATACAACACACCTGATATGCGTACAAACAAGCTGAATAATAGATAATCTCACTCTCCCTGATGGTTCTAGGGTTAAAAGGGGTTATTCTCTTCAATATATTTATTAATGATCTTGTAGAAGGCTTACACAGTAAAATATCAATTTTTGCAGATGACACTAAACTGTGTAAAGTAATTAACACAGAAGAGGACAGTACACTGCTACAGATGGATCTGGATAGACTGGAGGCTTGGGCAGAGAAGTGGCAGAAGAGATTTAACACTGACAAATGTAAGGTTATGCACATGGGAAGGATTAATGCAAGTCACCAGTACATACTAAATGGTAAAACACTTGGTAACACTGACATGGAAAAGGACCTAGGAATTTTAGTGAACTGCAAACTAAGCTGTAGAAACCAGTGTCAGACAGCTGCTGCCAAGGCAATAAGATAATGGGTTGCATCAAAAGGGGCATAGATGCCCGTGATGAGAACATAGTCCTGCCACTTTACAAATAACTAGTCTGACCACACATGGAGTAATGTGTACAGTTCTGGGCTCCTGTGAACAAGGCAGACATAGCAGAGCTGGAGAGGTTTCAGAGGAGGGCAACTAAAGTAATAATTGCAATGGGTGGACTACAGTACCCAGAAAGATTATCAAAATTGGGGTTATTCACTTTAGAAAAAAGACAACTGAGGGGAGATCTAATAACTATGTATAAATATATCAGGGGTCAGTACAGAAATCTCTCCCATCATCTATTTATCCCCAGGACTGAGGTTTGTACACGAGTATAGAAGAGGATTCTTTACAGTAAGAGCAATTCTTTATTGGCAAATAAAAAACATCTGAAAATGCTTGTAATGACATTTTACAATTGTCAAGTATGTAACATCTGGACAGAGTATTTCTCATTGCAAAATGCTCTGCATTTTTGAAAAAACAAACAAACAAACAAACAGTGTGACACCAGCCTTTAACTTGCATGGTCAATGGTAATACAGGTCAAATGCAAATGACACATGGTGTGGACAATCTACGTAAGTATGCAAACCTTTCCACTAGTTTGAAGCAAGCCTCATTGCAGTATACAAACTCTTGCTGACTGATGTCTGAATCACAATCAGTTGCTGAGTGGTATAATTTGTGCTTAATAGCTTCAAATAGAGTAATTTGCAGCAGGATCAATTTACTTTGGAACAAATTAATGAAAAAAACCTCTTAGAGACAGACATATGAAGAATTAACTCTTGAAGAAGTACCAGTAACTATATGATATTTCATGTATTTTGTTCTGGGAAATGGTTCATGGTATTTTCTTTGGCTAGTGTGAGAACATTATAATTATACAATTACTAGCAGAAAGACCCGGCTACGCCTGGGTATATTTCATCTATTTCATTTAATGTTTCTGTGTGTCGTTGCAGAGAGAAAGTCAATGCAGCTGACAGGAGGTGATTTTTACCTTCATTTTTTCAATCCCTATTGGCTGCGGAGTGGGAGGGGGTGTGGTTTAATGGGACACGGGGGGGGTTAAGTCCTTCATTTCAGGGTGGCCTGAATTATAGGTTAATGCCATGGTAATTTGAAGAAACACAATGGGTAGCAGTGGAAGAAAACATTGCTTTGCGCGGGTATATTTAATCTATTTCATTTAATGTTTCTTGCAGAGAGAAAGTCATCCTCCCTCCCATCCCTGCAGCTGACAGATGTTGATTTTTACCTCCAATTGTTCAATCTCCATTGGCTGCGGAGTGGGAGGGGTCATGGCCTGACTGAGTCGGGGGCGTGACATTGAAAGACCTAGGGCAGGGTTTTAAGTCCTTCTTTTGATGGTGGCCAGAATTACAGGTCGATGCCATGGTAATTTATGAGGACACGCCATGGGTAACAGTGGAAGAAAACATTGCTTTGCACGGGTATATTTAATCTATTTCATTTAATGTTTCTGTATGTTGTTGCAGAAAGAAATCCAACCTCCCTCCCGCCCTGCAGCTGACAGAAGTTGATTTTTACCTTCATTTTTTCAATCCCCGTTGGCTGCGGAGTGGGAGGGGGCGTGGCCTGACAGAGTCGGAGCGTGGTTTCGCGAGATCTGGGGCGGGGGTCAGAGTGGCATGAATTACAGGTCGATGACATGGTAATTTATGGGGACCCACAATGGGTAGCTGTGGAAAAAAACATCTTTTATTAGTACTGAATGGTTGTAGTCTAAAATTAGTCAATTTCATCTACGATTTTTGTGTGTCATTGCAGAGAGAAATTCACCCTCCCACCCCTGCAGCTGAATTTTTTCAATCCCCGTTGCCTGCGGAGTGGGAGGGGGCATGGCCTGGCAGAGTTGGGGGTGTGGATTATCAAGATGCTTCGAACGGTTGTAGTCTGAAATTAGTCTATTTCATCTAAAATTTTGTGTGTCATTGCAGAGAGAAATTCACCCTCCCACCCCTGCAGCTGACAGAAGTTTATTTTTCCCTTCATTTTTTCAATCCCTGTTGGCTGCGGAGTAGGAGGGGGCGTGACCTGACACAGTTGGGGGCGTGGCTTAACAAAGCGCTTCACATAGGTGATTTAATCTATTTCATTTAATGTTTCTGTGTGTCGTTGCAGAATGGCTGCAGAGTGAGAGGGGGCGTGGTCGGACAGAGTTGGGGACGTGACTTAGCAAGACGATTCGAACAGTTGTAGTCTATAATTAGTCTATTTTATCTAAAATTTTTGTGTGTCGTTGCAGAGAGAAATTCACCCTCCCACCCCTGCAGCAAACAGAAGTTTATTTTTACCTTTATTTTTTCAATCCCCATTGGCTGCGGAGTGGGAGGGGGCGTAACCTGACAGAGTCGGGGGCGTGGATTAGCAAGACGCTTCACATGGGTGTATTTAATCTATTTCATTTAATGTTTCTGTGTGTCGTTGCAGAAAGAAAGTCAACCTCCCACCCATCCCTGCAGCTGACAGAAGTTGATTTTTACCTTTATTTTTTCAATCCCTGTTGGCTGCGGAGTGGGAGGGGGCGTGGCCTTACAGAGTCGGGGCGTGGCTTAGCAAAGCGCTTCGCATAGGTGCATTTAATCTATTTCATTTAATGTTTCTGTGTGTCGTTGCAGAATGGCTGCGGAGTGAGAGGGGGCGTGGCCTGACAGAGATGGGGCGTGGCTTAGCAAAAGGCTTCGAACGGTTGTAGTCTATAATTAGTCTATTTCATCTAAAATTTTTGTGTGTCGTTGCAGAGAGAAATTTACCCTCCCACCCCTGCAGCAAACAGAAGTTTATTTTTACCTTCATTTTTTCAATTCCCGTTGGCTGCGGAGTGGGTGGGGCGTGACCTGACAGAGTCGGGGGCGTGGATTAGCAAGACGCTTCGCATGGGTGGATTTAATCTATTTTATTTAATGTTTGTGTGTGTTGTTGCAGAAAGAAAGTCAACCTCCCACCCATCCCTGCAGCTGACAGAAGTTGATTTTTACCTTTATTTTTTCAATCTCTGTTGGCTGCGGAGTGAAAGGGGGTGTGGCCTGACAGAGTTGGGGGTGTGGCTTAGTGAGACCTGGGGCGGGGGTTTTAAGTACTTCTTTTAGGGTGGCCTGAATTAAAGGTCAATACCATGCTTATTTATGAGCCCACGCAATAGGCAGCAGTGGAGGAAAACATCTTTTATTACTACTGAACTGCAGTAATAGAAAAAAACATAAGTTATATTTATGGTAACCGGAATACCTTTAACAGTGTCAGTAAATAGAAATGGATGAGATCCTCAGCTGCTGATAATTACCTGGTTGTTATGGAAACCTGCCCTCCCTGTGTGGCTTTGCAGAGAATGGCAGTTGGAGTTTAAAACCAAAGCTCCCAGTTGTAATGTTGGCTAATGGAGATCATATTTTGGGAATATCTCGGGAACGGTACGTCCTAGAGAGATGAGACCTGGTCTAAAACCTTCCCGGACACCTGATGTACCTGTGTGCCGAATTTGGTGAAAATCGGTCCAGTAGTTTGGTCGCGCATAGAGAACAGACAGACAGACAGACAGACAGAAATTCATTTTTATATTATTAAGAGATAATGCTATGAGTTTAGGCCAGAGGAGCAGTGTTCAGTCTGGGAATTGCTGCCTTCACACAGAACATCTTTCCTGGACTAAACACGTCCAGGTGAAAGAGGGCATATGTTATAACTAGAAAATTGAAACAAAACTACGGAATTTATATAATAGAAAAATGTATTCATCAGGAACTAGAATGTGTGTATTAAACTGAATCTTAAGAGGATGCAAACTACAGATGAGCGAATCATCCAAAATTCGCTTTGCCGAATATTTGCCGAATTTCTGACAAGATTCGTACTTAAACGAATTAATTCGGTCGAATCTACGTTCAAAAAAGCAATTACGAACGTACAGTCAGCATAGTTAAAACTACGCAATACGTAAGGATTAGCGTACAAAAGTGCATACGAATCCTTAGCGTACTATTAATGCATGAATGCATCATACGCACGAGGCTAGGCCGTGGTGTACAATCTTTAGAGGCAGTCCATATGAGGTAGAAAAATAAGGTGCTCCCTGCTAGCTATCCATCTAAGTGCATAATTTACTAAAAACACTGGACAATAAGGGCATAATAGGACACATACATTGCAGTACCTGAAAAAGAATACACACAATGGGCTAAAGTGCTGAACCACTAAAAACAGTGTAGCTAAAATATATCAACGACGTAAGTATACAAACATTTTAGTTCAATCAATTTCACATTTACAAGCATAAAAGGCTCAGATATACGTTAGAGTCTCTCCTCGTGGCTCCTTAGCATGATAAAACACTGGAACACATAGTCCAAAATTCAATAATCCACGTGAGGTAATATTTTAATCCAAACAGGTAACATGTAATCCACATGGATAATAGAAAATGGCAGCAAATAGAAAACCCTTTTTGCAAAGGGGGCTCCCAAATAACCTGAGAAGGGGGGGAGGGGAAGGAAAATAGGCGCGCTTAGGCGCAACTGGGACTTTTCTGCAGAATGGGGGAGTCCTGAAAGCCATGTCCAGCTGGGTGAGAGTCAAACGGGGGCAATACATACATATTAGAAAATAGCAGCACATAGAGAACCCTTTTTGCAAAGGGGGCTCCCAAATAACCTCAGAAGGGGGGAAAAAGGAAAATTGGCGCTCTTAGGCGCAACTGGGACTTTTCTGCAGAATGGGCGGAGTACTGACAGCCATGCCCATCTGGGTGAGAGTCAAACGGGGGCAATACAAAAACAAAACATAAAAAGTGCCAACTAGCTCTCACCCGTCAGGTGCAGACCATGGTGTGGCTCATAGGTCCTCCTGAAGTGTCCATTACATCACCCAGCCAGTAGAATGGTTCCTCAGATGAGGGACCTGAAGTCATCCTCGCTGGAACTGCTGCTAAATGACATCAGAGGATGCTCCTGCATCTTGTAGGCCACGCTCACTTCCATGGTAGAACTCCAGTGCCCTCTTCTTCCGGAATTCGGACTTGACCGGGTCCGGGTGATGGTGACGCTGGTGAGCGCTGCAGCCATTTGCGCTTTTCCGGATCCTCCTGCCAGGACAGCATGGGTAAGGACTTACGGCTGCAGCGGTTCTGGCAAGGTTGCATCCAGGGAAATAGCCCCAGCTTCCCTTGCTGCTGCTGGCTTCATCTTCCACGGCAGCTGGTATTGGTGAATGACCGTGGATTGGAACGTAAACGATGTTGTCGTCAGCTGACCCAGCTGAAAGGACTATGGTGGTGGTGGTGCTGGCATTCCAGGAATCAGAGGCTCCAGCTGTGGCTGTGGCTTTTCCCTGAACTGGAGGACGCCATCTGGGGACTCCTGTAGGCAGCGCAAGTGTCCTGGACCTGGTGGTTAATCCGGCCACACTT
>ONZH01020987.1:0-17054 GCA_900303285.1 Rhinella marina | reverse complement strand
TTTCATTTCTTCCAATAAAATGTTGCTTTAGCCCCAAATGTTTCATTTTCACAAGGGGTAACAGGAGAAAAGCACCCCATAATTTGTTCCCCATTTTCTCCTGAATACGGCAACACCCCATACGTGGTGATAAACTGCTGTGGGGGTATATGGCAGGACTCCAAACAGAAGGAGCGCCATATGATTTTTGCAGCACAGATTTTGATGGATTGGTTTGCGGGAGCCATTGATTTTTATTTTTTTGAGTTATTGTCTTATGAGGGGGGCTCATTTTTTGTGGGATGAGGTGACGTTTTCATTGGTACCATTTTGGGGTACATAAGACTTTTTGATTGCCTGCTATTACACTTTTTGTGAGTCAAGATGAAAAAAATAGCTGTTTTGACATAGTTTTTAAAAAACATTTTTTATAGCATTCACCCGAAAGGGCAAATCATGTGATATTTTTATAGAGCAGGTTATTAAAGACGCGGTGATACCCAATATGTCTAACATTTTTATTTTTGTTAAGTTTTACACATTAGATACATTTTTGAACAGAATAAAATCTTTTTTTGTGTTGCCATTTTCTGAGAGCCATATTTTTTTTATTTTTTGGGCAATTGTCTTAGGTAGGGTATCATTTTTGCGGGACGAGATGACAGTTTGATTGGTACCATTTTAGGGTAAATATGTCTTTTTGATCGCCTGCTATTACACTTTTTGTGAGGCAAGAGGCAAAAAAATGGCTGTTTTGGCATAGTTTTTAAAAACATTTTTTACAGCATTCACCTGGGAGGCCATCTCATGTAATATTTTTTATAGAGCAGGTTGTTACGGACGTGGTGATACCCAATATGTCTAACATTTTTATTTTTGTTAAGTTTTACACATTAGATGCATTTTTGAACAGAATAAAATCTTTTTTTTGTTTTGCCATTTTCTGAGAGCCATATTTTTTTATTTTTTGAGCGATTGTCTTAGATAGGGTCTCATTTTTTGCCGGAAGAGATGACGGTTTGATTGGTACCATTTTGGGATTAATACGTCTTTTTGATCGCTTGGTATTACACTTTTTGTGAGTCAAGGTGGTCAGAAAATGGCTTTTTTTGCACTGTTTTTATTTTTTACGGCGTTTACCTAGTGGGGTGGGTCATGTGATATTTTATAGAGTCGGTCGATACGGACGCGGCAATACCTAATATGCCTACTTTTCTTTTTTTTTTACTTTATTTTGGGAAAATGACGCTTTTTTTTGTTTTTACTTGAAACTTTTATAGTTTTTTTTTTAAACTTTATTTTTTTAACTTCTTTTTTTACTTTATTTTTTTTTCCCAGTCCCCAGTTTTGGAGGTCTGATCCCCTGCACAATGCATTACAATACTTCTGTATTTTAATGCATTGGCTGTAAGTGTATTACACATACTTCTGTATTTTAATGCATTGGCTGTAAGTGTATTACACAGTGTAATACACTTATAGCATGCTGCCTGTGAGATCTAGGAGGCTGGATCTCACAGGCTTCCGTAGAAGGCAGCCCGATGCCTAAGGAAGGCATCGGGCTGCCTTCCCTGCCATCGGGTCCCTGTCACAGCAGTGCGGGGACCCAATGGGCTCTTCCTCCCAACGCAGGTATCGCACATGCCGCGGTTAGCACTGACCACAACAGTGCAAGGGTTAATGCACCGGCATCAGTGTTTTCACCAATGCTGGTGCATACAGCAGGGGTCCCGCTATCGGCCACTGCCGGACCCCTGCAGCCAAACAGGTGAGCGCAGCTGATATGGCGCTGGGATTTGTGTCCTGGCTTCCAGCGCCGTTCATGCACGGCGCTGGGAGTGTAAGGGTTAATATATTAAATGTTTTTTGTTTTTCTTTTATTATGTTCAGTACAACAATTTTTAGACACATTGGTTTCCTTTTATTCCTGGACATTTTGATCACATGGATATAAACTTTCTAGAGGCGCCTTGGAATATCTCTTTGAAAACTCCCTACTTATGTGGTGCCAATATTCAAAAAGGGTCCAAAAACAGAGCCTGGAAACTATAGGCCGGTAAGTTTAACTTCTGTTGTGGGTAAACTGTTTGAAGGTTTTCTGAGAGATGCTATCTTGGAGTACCTCAATGAAAATAAGAAAATAACTCCATATCAGCATGGCTTCATGAGGGATCGGTCATGTCAAACCAATTTAATCAGTTTCTATGAGGAGGTAAGTTCTAGACTTGACCGCGGCGACTCAATGGATGTCGTATATTTGGACTTCTCCAAAGCGTTTGACACGGTACCACATAAAAGGTTAGTATACAAAATGAGAATTCTTGGCCTGGGAGAAAATGTCTGTATGTGGGTAAGTAACTGGCTTAGTGATAGAAAACAGAGGGTGGTTATTAACGGTACATACTCAGATTGGGTCACTGTCACTAGTGGGGTACCACAGGGGTCTGTATTGGGTCCTATTCTCTTCAATATATTTATTAATGATCTTGTAGAAAGCTTGCACAGTAAAATATCAATTTTTGCAGATGACACTAAACTGTGTAAAGTAATTAACACAGAGGAGGACAGTGCACTGCTACAGCAGGATCTGGATAGACTGGAGGCTTGGGCAGAAAAGTGGCAGATGAGGTTTAACACTGACAAATGTAAGGTTATGCATATGGGAAGTAATAATGCAAGTCACCAGTACATACTAAATGGTAAAGCATTGGGTAACTCTGACATGGAAAAGGACCTAGGAATTTTAGTGAACAGCAAACTAAGCTTCAGAAACCAGTGTCAGACAGCTGCTGCCAAGGCCAATAAGATAATGGGTTGCATCAAAAGAGGCATAGATGCCCGTGATGAGAACATAGTCCTGCCACTTTACAAATCACTAGTCAGACCACATATGGAGTACTGTGTACAGTTCTGGGCTCCTGTGAACAAGGCAGACATAGCAGAGCTGGAGAGGGTTCAGAGGAGGGCAACTAAAGTAATAACTGGAATGGGTGGACTACAGTACCCAGAAAGATTATCAAAATTAGGGTTATTCACTTTAGAAAAAAGACAGCTGAGGGGAGATCTAATAACTATGTATAAATATATCAGAGGTCAGTACAGAGATCTCTCCCATCATCTATTTATCCCGAGGACTGTGACTGTGACGAGGGGACATCCTCTGCGTCTGGAGGAAAGAAGGTTTTTACATAAACATAGAAGAGGATTCTTTACGGTAAGAGCAGTGAGACTATGGAACTCTCTGCCTGAGGAGGTGGTGATGGTAAGTTCACTAAGAGAGTTCAAGAAGGGCCTGGATGTATTTCTGGAGGGTAATAATATTACAGGTTATAGTTACTAGAGATGGGTCGTTGATCCAGGGAGTTATTCTGATTGCCTGACTGGAGTCGGGAAGGAATTTTTCCCCCTAAAGTGAGGAAAATTGGCTTCTACCTCACAGGGTTTTTTTTTTGCCTTCCCCTGGATCAACTTGTAGGAAAACAGGCTGAACTGGATGGACAGATGTCTTTTTTCGGCCTTACAAACTATGTTACTATGTTACTTTGTTACTATGTTACTAGAAACGGATGTCGCAATTAATGTCAGAATAGTTAACATCTCCCATAATAAGGACCTCATTATTGTTTGCTGCCTTTTTTTGTTATTAATAAATAATAAATTCCAATTAATAGTTTATTGTTATCACCCACTCTATGGATATTAACCCATAAGGACTTCACATTGTCATAACCTTCCACATGATAAACTTATATTGGATTGTGAGTGGTACATAGTGGCACTGCTTGGTTGTATAACGGGAAAAAAATCTAAATGGCCTATTCATTGTTTTTTTCATCACTTCATCTGCCCCCAAAAAAGGAATAAATGCTGGTCAAAAAGTCATACACACCCCAATATAGAATTAATAAAAACTATGCATTGTCCCAAAATTGTCCACACACACACGGGTTTCGCCTTTCGCTTCATCAGGGGTTGTGATGAAGCGAAAGGCGAAACCCGAGTCAGGTTGAATACGAGGCAAAAGAACGCCGGATGCATTGTTGTGATGTACCTGCTTTTACATATGCTTGGGTACCTTGAAAAGGTGTTTATTGTACCAATGAAGATATATTGGCATTGTTGATGATTTTGGCTGGATCCAGGATCTGAAAGAGTTGTCTGTGCCAAAGCAGCGTGGTCTTTGGATTTTCATGTTTTCATGTTATTTACATGGGACTGTATATCGATGGTGGCTGGGGGAGGCAGTGATGTTATTTACATGGGACTGTATGTTGATGCTGTTTATATAGGATTGCATGTTGGAGGCGGCTGGGGAGTGGGTGATATTATTTACAAGGGACTGTATATTGGATATTGGAGGGGCTGAAGGGAGGGGAGTGATGTTATTTATATGGGACTGTATTTGGAGGGGGCTGTAGATAGAGAAGGATGTTATTTACATGGGACTGTATATTGGAGGGGGCTGGAGAGATGGTGTGATGTTATTTACATGGGACTCTATGGCAGAGGGAGGGAAATAGTGTTATTTACATGGGACTGTATGGTGGAGGGGCTGAGGACACTAAAGGAAGAAATATAAATACAGGGGGCACTGCGGGGAGAACATTATAACAGGCGGGGCAATATAAATACTGGGGGCACTGTGGGGGCAATATAAATACTGGAGGCACTGTGGGGGCATTTTAAATCCAGTGGACATTATAGGTGTTCTTATTACTACTGGGGGCTCTATAGGAGGGACTTATAGATACACCTTATTTCTACTAAGGGGGTCTTACTACTACTGAGGGGTCTGTAAAGAGCTTTATTACCACTGGGGAATAAATAGGGGCTCTGTAAGGGTATTGTTAATACTGGAGGGCTCTTCTACTACTGGAGACACTCTTGGGGAGCATTACCAGTGTTGGGGCACTGTATGGGGTAGTATTACTAATGAGGGCATTCTAGAATGGAATTACTATTGGAGCACTATTACTATGAGGAGCACTATTACTGGGGGGGGGGCATCTGTATGGCAGGAATATTTCTTCAGGATAGTATTTGGGGATATTGGGGGGCACAGCGAGCAGCAGGATAACACTGTGGGGACTCCAGGTTGGGGAATGATGATAGAAAAGTGAGGAATCTAAGATTTCTGTGTGTCACACTCTGCAGAGATGAGAAACGGATGAAAGACATTGTCCAGACTGAATGGAGAAGATAATGACAGAGAAGTTCTACATCAGAGGAAACATCACCTGGGAGGCACTGGATGTGAGAGGTATGTTTTGATGTGTAGCAAATACAGTACATGGCAGTGTGCGGCGGGAGGGTTGACTTTCACACTAGTGTTAATATTTTCTGGTATTGAGATACGTCATAGGGTCTCAATACCAGAGGAAAACGCTTCCATTTTGACCCCATTCATTGTCAATGGGGACAAAACGTAACTGAACAGAACATAATGCTCCAAAATGCATTCCGTTCTGTTCTCATATCGGAGAGCAAACCGCGTTTGCTTTCCATCCTGGGATGCGGAGCAAGACCCACAATGCAAGTCAATGGGGATGGATCCGTTTTCTCTGACACAATCTGACACAATAGAAAACTGATCTGTCCACCACTGACTTTCAATGGTGTTCATGACGGATCCGTCTTGGCTATGTTAAAGATAATACAACCTGATCTGTTCATAACGGATGCAGATGGTTGTATTATCAGTAAGCCCGATCCATCAAAAACGCTAGTGTGAAAGTAGTCTTAGAGACCCTAGCAACGCCTCTGACACTAAACATATGTAGGGTACTTAAAACCCAGCTTGATATTCAAATATAACAGAAAGATCTAGATAAGCTGGTTGTATGAGCAAGAATGTGGCACATAAATGTTAATGTTGATAAATGTTGATAAATCATATGGAATAAAACTGTGGATAAAACAGGTAAAGGACTTAGGTATTCTGGTTACAAGAACACTTAGCAGCAGTTCTCAATGTCAGGCAGCAAGAGCAAAAGCAAATAAGATTTTAGGGTGTTGAAAAAAAAGGTATAAAAATCCAGTGACCCCAGTGTAATAATACCCGTTTATAAATTCCTCAATAGGCTGCATCTTGAATATGGGATTCAGTTTAGGCTCCATATAATAGAAAAGTATATACGAGAGCTAGAAAAGATTCAGAGACGGGCAGCCAGATCATTACATGAGAGGGAAGGTTTCTTCTATAATGAGTGACTTAAAAAATTGGGTTTGTTCATCTTGGAAAAAAAGACATCTTAAAGGTGATCTCATTTACATGTATAAATACATGTGGGGTCAGTACAAAGAACTGGGACATGATTTATTCATTTTGAGAACTTTACAAAGGACCCCCCTTGGCTTATGGAGGAAATTCAGACATCAATGCAGGAAGGGATTCTTTACAGTTAAGTCAAACTATGGAATGCCCTACCTCAAGAGGTAGTATTGACATATACTATGGCAACATTTAAAAAGGGTTGAAATTGATGAGCCTGTGTCTCTTTTCAACCAGTGTAACTATGTAACATATGGGATTCACAGAAGAGTTGTTTCAAAGATTAATCGTTCTATAAATTAACAACTAGATCACTGCCTGATAAAGAACACTTAAGTAAAAAGTCAAACTTTATTAATATCAGATTAAATTTAGACAGGACTGAGGCCAACTCTAGTCCCAGTACCAGCACCGGCACCAGGACTAATGGGAGAAGAGGAGAGAGGATCTATGCGGCTAACACCCACAGAGTGGGATAGGAAACCCCTTACTCACAGTAAGGTGTAGCACACAAAATACCAATCCACCCTTCCCCCACACTAAACAGACAAACAAAAAAACACACAGAGTAAGTAGCCACTCACTGTTATGCATTCCCAGCCCCTGCCTAGAAATGCTACTATGTACAGAGAGGGGAGGGAGAGAGCAAGTTAGTTTGTGATACTTGCTAATATGCAAAAAATATGAGTGTACTGCACAAAGTAGGGCTAGAGGCTTAGGGTATGGACGCTCCGGCATGCACTATGTTTAGAGGTGCTATCAGCGCCGTTCAGCACATACACAGTCCCCAAATCCGTATCGCTCATGCCCCAAAAGTGACAGCCTAGCGCTGCTGCAAATAACATACATTAGTAAATGCCATTTGTCCAAGCATGAATGTAGCGTCCTATATAATCACGCTTGACACATTTTGCCTATTATAAGGCTCTTCAGGAGCCACAGGAGCTAACACCAGACAGACAAACACAAAACACCAGCCACCTCATGTGGTAAGGTGGCGGCATCGGCGCTAGGAAGGCCGTGAGGCCGCCGCTCACCTCAGCTGTTTAAGTCAGGGAGGCCCCTCCCACAGGGTCGGGACTCGCATACACCCGCCAATCAGGTGTAGGGGGCGGGGCTCCGCATCCCTCCCCATCCAGCAGGCGTACTACCAGCTCAGCACCCGACCTATTGAGTGTCAATACACTAAGAGTATGTCAGGGATACATCAGGCGGTAAGTAGAAATAACAATACAGTCAGGGAAACACGCAGTCCAAGACGCTGAATTATGAATATGCAGTATTCCCAAAAAGACTAGGGGAGAAGTACCCCTTCCCTGCTATACCAAAAATAATGACAGCCTGATCATAAAAGCTGATATAAATGGTCCAGCTGTAATAGAGCCCAAGCAGGGAAAGGGAGGACACATATTAAAGCTATATATGATGTCAGTATTGCATACATGGGCGTGATGTCCCATGCACTACAGATGACACAAGTAATCCATCTCGCTGTAGGAGATGAGGTATATATAGAGACATTCAGGGTGACCATAACCCCATAATATCAAGATGTTTTTAATGAGGACACTGTATGTGCAGATGTCTCCTGCTGAGAATATGGGGTAATTAAAGGAAGCACACATATGCAATATGGTCATTCAGGCCCTCTGGTCGCACAGTCCTCAGCCTGAATGTCCACTGTGCCTCCTTTTGCAAAACCCTTTTGTCAAAATCACCCCCATGGGGAGATCTTCTGATAACCTCAATTCCCTGGAAGTTAATCGCATCAACCTGGCCATCATGCACAGTATTGACGTGGCGGGCAATCGGAGTATCTGTGTTATTCCGGATGTTGTTTAGGTGTTGCCCAAGCCGGCGTCGGAACTCCCTGATGGTTTTACCAACACATATTGTTTTCCGCACGTACAGGTGACCAGGTAAATCAGTCCCCTAGTTTTGCAATTGATGAAAGATGTGATTGCAAATTGTCTCCCAATATTGGTACTGGAGAAGGTATTGCCAGTCCTTATGGCCCCACAGGCCACGCAGTTGCCACAGCGGAAATTCCCCTTCAGTTCTCTATGAAGCCATGTGGTACGTGAGGGAGACTGAAAGAAGCTGTGGACTAGTCTGTCCTTTAAACTGCGTCCCCGTCTATACGTGATAGCCGGTCTATCACCTACCAAGTGACCGACATCGGGGTCAGATTGTAAAATCTCCCAGAAATTGGTCAGGATATTGCGTACTTCAAAATGTGCGTCGTCAAACATAGCAACAATCCGTATCAGGTCACTGTCAGGGGTTCTCGGTTTGGGATCCAAGAGTGTCTCCCTGTTGATTGACATGGAGTGGTGATAGGCCTTTTTAAGGACGCTCTGCGGGTAACCTCTCTGAAGAAAACGTTCCTGGAGGTCCCTAGCTGCCACCCAAAAGTCACCCAACTGAGAGCAGTTGCGGCGCATCCACAAATACTGCCCCTTGGGTATGCCCCTCTTTAATGGGGTCGGGTGGCAGCTGTCCCATTTCAGGAAGGAATTAGTCACGGTGGGCTTCTGGTACAACCGTGTGCCGGGACCCATCGCCGCATCCCTAAAGATCGTAAGGTCCAGAAACATAATTTCAGTTTTCTGAACTTCAGAGGTAAAGAATAAACCCAGTTGATTCTGGTTCAGGCTGTCCACAAACTCCCGAAACTCATCCACAGGATGAGCACGTCATCAATAAAGCAGAGCCATAAACTGATGTGCTCCGCCCATTTATTGATGTCGAAAAAACAACCTCCCGCTCCCACCAGCCCAGGTAGAGGTTAGCAAAACTGGGGGCGCAAGGACTCCCCATTGCCACCCCCCTGAGCTGGTGGTAAACGCGACCATCAAAGAGGAACACATTGTGTTCCAGTATGAACTGGAGTAGCTCGAGTTAATTATGCGCCCACAAGTGCATTCCCCTCTGTTTGAGGAAGGCGCCCACAGCTCCACACCCCTGCTGGTGCAGTATGGAGCTGTAGAGCGCCTCCACATCAAGACTGGTCAACAAGGTATTGTCATCAAGATTTATGCCATCCAGTTTCTTTATTACCTCCATTGAATCTCTTACATATGACGGGAGAGCCAACACAAACGGACGTAAGATGGTATCCACGTACGTGCTGACATTGTGTGTTAGGCTCCCCGTCCTTGAGACAATAGGTCTGCCTTTCAATGGAGTAAAGCCCTTGTGGACTTTTGGCAAACTGTAAAAACATGGAGTCTGTGGGTGTTTAGGGAGTAGATAATGATACTCAGTTTTGTCAATCAGCTTATCAGTAAGCGGCTTTCTCTAATATTTTTCTCTGAGAAATCTGGAAAGTGTTCCAGATTTTGTGGAAGGACTCTGTAGCAGTCCCTGTCCCTTAAGATATTAAGGCACATATTACTATATTGTTCCTGATCCATGACCGTGATATTGCCCCCCTTGTCGGAGGGCTTTATCACAATTGACTGATCCTGTTCAAGGGACCCGAGAGCTGCCATTTCAGTTTTAGATAGATTAGAGTCCCCCCATCTCTGGTGCTCCAGGCTACGTAATCGATCAGACACTACTTTCAAAAAAATATCCAAAGCCGTGCCATCCTAGGGGTGGATTTTTTGTAGATGGAAGTCTGAGGTCCATAAAAGGCCCCTCTCCCATATTTCTACTCCCTCCCTCCCACAGATCTGCCAAAAGACAGACATCTGGCAATTCCTGCATATCAATGCCAAGATCAGCACATTGTTGGCGGTCGTGGGTGGCAAAAAAACTTCCTCCATTTAAGTTTTCTAATAAACAGCATCAAATCTTTGACCCATGAGAACATGTTGAAGGACCCAGTAGGAACAAAGGACAGACCCCTTTGTAAAAGAGACACCTCCACTGTGTTCAATGGTCTTTTTGAGATGTTGATCACCTGTAACGTATTGGAGGGTTGGGTATGAGAGGTAGGCACTGTTAGGTGTTGTAATCTAGGGGGGTCTATTGATTTTTCCTTACTCTCAGGGAATATTTCGTACCCGGTAGGGGAACCCCTAAAACCCCCCCACCCCCCTCGTTGACGCGGCCTTCCTACCACGCACCCCCCCCCCGCATCTCTGTCTCCCCCTTACAGATGTAAAAATGGGGAATTGAGGGGTAGGTTGGTGACTAGTGGCTACTTCGGAATCCCCCTCCTCCGAGGAGGGTTCAGTTTCCACTTCAAGTACCTTTATCGTCTTGGACCCAAAAATAAGAATACATCCCTCCTTAAAATCAGCGGTGTCTCTGAGAAACTGAGCGTGCTTCCGCTCCTTTAATTGGGCCGTAAAATGTTCGATCGTTTTCTGCAGGATCAATTCCTTGCGAGCAAAGTCAGGACTATCACTGAATTGTTTAATTGTGACAATTTGATCCTGGAGGATTTGGTAGTATTTACTACACTGTAACTATGTAACATATGACCAGCACAGCTACAACCTAGCAAAGAACAGCAGAGGATCTTACTATTGGATATGCTCTCACATAATAGATATTTTTAGAAAAACATTCAAGTGAAAATGTGTTCCATACATTTAATTTAGCAACATGTGCAGGGATTTCTGTATGAGCTATTGGCCATTAAGATTTATGGAAACAGATGCAGAAAATACTGCAACAAATCTTTTGCATGTGAATATGTGCATGTAAGGTATTTTGAAGGCATCCAGAACTAGCTTGTGGAAGTTGAATGTTCTATTTTATGCTGAAGTAAAACTTTAACCCCTTCACGACCGCCGCCGTACATGTACGGCGCGCGGGCGGTGCGGGGACATGACGCCCGCTCGCGGGTGCGGCGGGCGTCATGGCCGGCAAGTCTCTGCTGTTTCTAACAGCAGAGACTTGCCGCATCTTACCTCCGTCTTCGGAGACTTCCAGGGCCTTCTGATGCCGTGATCACACGTGATCACGGCATCAGGATGCGTCTGAACCCGGAAGCCCACGCTTCCGGGTGGTGTACAGACGCCCCGATTGGCCAATCGGGGTGTCTGTACACCATATGAAAACTGTAATCCTCGCTGGTGAGGATTACAGTTTTCAAACTGCAATTCTTATTCTGGCCACTAGATGGCAGGCCAGGATAAGAAATGAGCAATTCATGGTTTTAACTGCATCTAGTAAATCCATGATTGCTCATAAAGAAAAAAAAACAAAACACAATAGATCAGATGATATTTGAGCTTTAAAATAATCACAGAAAAATTTAAAAAAATGTTAAAAAATATATAAAAAATAAAAAAGATATAAAAGTTCAAAATCACCCTCCTTTCCGTATAAGTAAAAAATAAATACCTAAATAACAATAAATATAGACATCATGGGTATCACCGTGACCGAAAACGCCCGTACTTTTAAAATATAAAAAAAAATTTCAATACGGCGAATTGTGTGGCGGAAAAAAGCGTCCAAATGGCGATTCGCAGTTTTTTGTCCCTTTTTTTTCTAAAAAAAATTAAATAAAAAGTGATCAAAAAGTCCATACACACCCCAGAATGGTATCATAAAAACTTCAGACCGCCCCCGCAAAAAATGAGCCCCCATACAGCTCTGTACACATAAATACCAAAAAGTTATAGGGGTCAATATATGACAAGGAAAAAAAAAAAAAAAAAAGGGCAACTTTCTAATTATTTTATCACCATCTAAACGCAGGAAAAACTATACATATTAGGTATTGCCGGATTCGTACTGACCAGTAGAATGAAAGTAATGGATCAGTTTTAATGCACATCGAATGCTGTAAATAAGAAACCCGTAGAACTGTAGCGGAATAGCGTTTTCTTTGCAATTTCACCCGGTTTGGAATTTTTTTCCCGCTTCCCACTACACCATATGCAATATTAAATGGTGGCGTTGGAAAGTACAACTTGTCCCGCAAACAACAAGCCCTCATACAGCTATGTGAACAGAAAAATAAAAGAGTTATGGCTGTTTGAAGGCAGGGAGCACAAAACGAAAATGCAGAACCGAAAAAAGCTCCGGTCGTGAAAGGGTTAAAGAACACTTCTTCAGAAATGTGTATTTTTTGCACTGAACAGTGAAAGAAAACTTTTTTTTTTTTACATTTTTGGCTGTTTTTCTTTAACTGAACTATACCACTGAAAATTACATACAAATCATTGTCCTTCTGTAGCAGTCAGCACAAACAAGAAGCAAGCCTATATAAAAGGTAATTAATTGTCTGTTTACTGTTGGTGTGAGGGGAACACAGTATCTAAAAAGCAATCCTCATTTTTTTATAAATGAAATTACATAGAATAGCCACATATTAGTTTAAGGGGTTATCCCATGGTCAATGTTAAAAATGAGAATCAGACATCATATAGTATATGACATATAGTGTTCTAACAAACCTAGAACCAGTCCTGTACATCACATGGATCCAGAGATTTCCCCATTAATTTCTATAATTGTTCTGCCAGATTTTCCAGGCTGGCAGCTTAGGGTCCTTTCTCAGCAAATGTGACCTTTCTGCTGCGACTCTCTCCTTGTAACTGTTAGGCCTCATGCACCTGGCCATTGTGCGGCCATTCCATGCATTGGGAACCACAATTTCATTCCACCATGCACGGTGCACAGGCAACATCCGTGCGGAGGATGGGACGGACCGAGACCCATTCAACTTGAATGTGTTCTATTTTTTGCGGTGCAGAGGCACGGACAGAAACACCACAGAAGCACTCCGTAGTGCTTCCATGAGCTTCCAATCCGTGCCTCCATTCCACACCTCACTGCATCCCCCGGATTGCGGACCCATTCAAGTGAATGGGTCCGCATCCGTGATGCAGGGTGCACACGTCTGGTTTCCTGTATGCGGGCCATAATATGACCATGGTCAGGCAACGGCTGTGTGCCTGAGCCCTTATGCAGGCTGGCCCACGAAAAAGTAGCCCACTTCCAATATCTCCACATCAAACTGTCTAACAGTAAATCAGTCTAAGTTGCCCATAGCAACCAATGAGAGCTCAGCTTTCAGTTCCTACAGGGCTCTGAAAAAATGAAAGTTGAGCTCTAATTAGTTGCTATGGACAACTAGCCACCCTTTAGCATCTAACAGTAGATATGGCTGTTAGCAGTTGAGGAATGAAACTGAGCATGTTGGTCCACCTCAGTGACGTTAGTGAGGTGGGCAGTGGAATAAGGAGAAAACAAACAACTAGTAGAGTAGTATAGATATATCGTTTATTTAGTAACTCCATGGCTATACTAAATTTTGCATTGCATGCAATTAAAAAGGTAGTCTGATCCAGGTGCTGGCCTGAAAAATGTAGCATTTTTCTTGGGACAACCCGTTTAATATGTGATAAAAATAATTTCCCTTATATATTTAAGAGATTTATCAAACTGGTGTAAAGTAGAACTGGCTTAGTTGCCTATAGCAACCAATCAGATTCCGTGGGATCTGATTTGGTTGCTATGGGCAACTTAGCCAGTTGTACTTTACACCAGTTTGATAAATCTTCCCCTTAGTACATCCAATTTTCTGCTTGTATTCAGCTTGTAAACTATAACAGTAGATCATTTAGAACCTTACCTTCAGAGTATAGATCCAAATGGCAAGGGGTTTTTGGATATCGACTATTTGTTTGGTTTCCCAACTTTGTCACTCCAACACTCTCAGAATAACAGCATTTGGAGTTTGGGCTTTCCTTCCCTAAAGAGAAAGAAAAAAAAAACATCAAATGCAAGTAATGAGAATTAGAATAATCTCAGGCTTTCCCAGCATCATTAATTTTTACCAATGGCAATGAGAATCTATGATTAGTGAATCATATATGAAGCTAAATTTTAACTGGTAATGTTAAAGGGGTTGTCTCACTTCAGCAAGTGGCAATTATCATGCAGACAAAGCTAGAACAAGTCACTTACTAATGTATTGTGATTGTTCATATTGCTTCCTTTGCTGGCTTGATTCATTTTTCAGTTGCATAGTATATTGCTTATATCCAAGGGTTACGACCACCCTGCAATTCAGTAGCGGTGGCCGTGCTTGCACACTATAGGAAAAAGTACCAGCCTTTCTGGTGGCCAGGTGTATACGTAAGATGGCGCTTTTTCCTATAGTGTGCAAGCATGACCACCACTGCTAGATTACACAGTGGTCGCAACCTCTGGATATGAGCAATGTATAATGTGATAGAAAATGGATCAAACCAGCAAAGGAGGGAATATGGAGAATCACAATACATTAGTAAGTGCCTGGTAGGGATGAGCGAACCGAACCGCAACGAACCAGATTCGTTACGAACTTTGCCAAAAGTTCGGTTCCTCACCGAACTGAACTTTGAGAAAGTTCGTAACGAATCTGGTTAAAATAACAACGGCGGCGCAAAACTGTACTTTTTCACAGAATAGACCAGGATACAAGGGATTATTACTCAAAAAACACAAAAGCATACATCCATTGGGTTGGGCGCTGCACTCGGTTTAGGACATCAAACTGGTGTAACAAAGATATATATATAGATAGATATAGATATATATATATATGTCTCGCCAACAGCCATAGGCCCAGATTCAACAGGTTTGACACCAGAGTAGTTGCGTCAATTTGTAAAGTGAGTGCCAGTGAGGTGTCCATTTCATGAAAATTGGACACGTATTTTTGGATAATGGAACTGGCGTAAAGCCTTCTTGAATCTGTGCCTTTTTAAATGTCCTTTCTTCACCTCATGGATTCTGTGGGTGAGGTTGTCTGTCTATTTAATCGTATCCGTATCCTACTAGACTAGCTGTAATGTTAGAGGGTTTTTTTTAACGTTGACTGTCCTGTGCTGAACTCTACATCAACATTTTGTCATGTATAAAAAGCGTGCATATTCTTAGCTTCCAACTTCAGTTCTCTGTACTAGGCCCTTCTGGGTCCAAAAGAATACTGCTCCTACTAATGCCCCCACCGTCAATTGTCTATTTGGAAACATACTGGGTGCAATCAAGAGCTGCTGAAGCTGCCTCTTCAACTTGTCTCTTCTCAACAATACTGGCCTGGGTGCAATCAAGTGTTGCCTCCTCCTCCTCCTCCGTCAATTGACTGTTCTCAACCATACTGGCCTGGGTGCAATCAAGTGCTGCTGCCTCCTCCTCCGTCAATTGTCTGTTCTCAACCATACTGGGTCCAATACAGTACTATTACTGCTGCTGGTTCCACTGTCAAATGTCTGTTTTCCACCCTACTGGGTCCAAGGCAATGCTGCCGGTGTTGCCAACTTGCACTTTGTGTCCTATGTCCCGTGTAATCACTTACACCTTGGCTAATGTGTACCTGTTCTGGGGTGCACAAGGTCTAATTAAATGGTACGCCTGTCTGTCTTCTGACCTGTGATGTCACTGAGACCGCATCGACTTCAACGCAGCCTATTCTTGGGCTGGTGCCACGATCTACCGTGTGTTTTTGGTGCTCTGGAATGACATGGACTGCTCCAGCGGACATCTTCAATGCTGTCAAATGTTGTCAACCTGGCTGAGGTTTCACTATTTTTGCACTTTGATTTTTTCCACTTTTTTCATTGTAATAGCAACTGCAACTAAACGAAACTATACCCTATCAGACTCCCACTATTGTAGCTGCAATTATTCAGCCGTTATAGCAAGGTTCGTTTTAGGTTCGGTTCGTATGAATCCGAACTTCACGAAAGTTCGCCGAATCGAACCGAACCGAACTTTTCAAAAGTTCGCTCATCCCTAGTGCCTGGTATTAACTTTCTCTACCTGATAAATGCCATTTACTGAAGTGAGAAAACACCCTAAAAAACAATAATAGTGCTGGTTATAATGCTTCTACATTGATGAATCCATCAAAAAGTGATAAAGTGTGATAGATAATAGATAATAAAATGAATCTAGCGGTTTAAAATAGCTTCTTCTTAAGCAGCCAGTTAGACTCCACTGTATGTGATGATGCCCTTCACTGGCAATTAATTAAGATTTCTAGCTTCACTATGTAGCGATGTAGTTTTTATTTGACATATTTTGCATTAAATAAATTAGACTGCATCAGAGGATATGAACATCCTACTTTCCTTCTCAGACATGTAACAAATTAACAACATATCAGCAATCAGATTGTTACTTGTCACCTAAACCTCTGAATTATACTATCTTTACCACACTGCCTGAGCTTCCAATGGAACATCAATGGTTGCTTTATGGCCTGGATCTGCGATACCATTCTCACTTATGACACCTACAGTATAGAGAATTTTCCATATCTTAGGCAGCAGGGCCATTCATACATTCAGAACATTTGAACTAAACATAGTCTTTTCACAATATTTTTTTTACTGTATATAGTGCTGAAACACTGGGCAACAGAAAAGTGAGGCAATAAAATCGAGAAAAATTAGATTATCCACAAAACACCCAGCACCAGCTCTAAAAATATATGCATACATTTACTCACTACCTTAATCCACATATATTTACTTTTTACTAGAGATGAGCGAATCATTCCAAAAATTATTTGCCAAACTTTTCCTAAGATTCATATATTCGACGAATAGATTTGTTGTATTTGCGTACAAAATATACGTTATTATGTGCTATTAGCGAACATTCGCGCACTAATAACGGACGTTCATTTAAAAAATGTATGCAACTTCTTAGAAGACGTACGCATCGGAGGGAGTCACAGCCAAGGAGTTATATTCTCCCTGACTGTGATGCTCTCCGATGTGATTGGATCACGGCATAGCCAGGGAGAAGGAGACGCCCATTGAAAAAACCCGGGCGTCTCCTCCTCCCTGTTCCGATGCTCAGTATTAGCATACTGAGCGGGAGAACTACAGGGGCACAGAAG
>ONZH01020986.1:0-34700 GCA_900303285.1 Rhinella marina | reverse complement strand
TAGTCGTGACGTCTGGCTGAGGGAAAGCACAGAGAGCTGCGGCGTTCCTGGAGCACCGCGGCCTTCTCAAACAGGTGATCGGCGGGGTCCGGGTGTCGGACCCCCACCGATCAGATACTGATGATCTATCCAGAGGATAGATCATCAGTTTAAAAGAACTGCAGAATCCATTTAAGGACCCGTAACATTTTCCCCCTGTGTTCGAGCGGTCATAACTTTTTAAATTTTTCCTTCAAAATTTTTTTCTTGATTTTGCAAGATGAGTTGTAGCTTTTTACAAACTATTTTGGGGTATTATATGTGTACTAAATTTTTTATTATTTTTTTTAGGGGAAAGAAAAAAACAAGCAATTTTAATATTAGTTTGTGGAATTTATTTACGGCGTTCACTCTGTAGTATAAGTAACATGATAACTTCATTCAAGGGGTCAGTACAATGATGATAATGCCAAATTTACTTATATATATATATATATATATATACATACACACACAGACACACACAATTTGTATATATTTTTTTATTTTTCTGCAGCCTGTCAGCTCCCCAACTGCCACCTTCCTCCTCCAGACTGAAGGTGGTGGTGGTGGGGGGGTGCTCTAGCTGCTCATATCTCTGTATCTCTGGACTGGTAGCAGCTCTTCTTTTAAAGCTAGCTTTCCAAGCTTTCATTCAAGTCCAGAATCACAGCATTAACTCTACATCGGAAGATACTGCTGTTAGAAATCGGGTTGGCAGTGAATGCAGCTGAAAGCGAAAGTAAAAGCGGGTTTCATGGCTTTCATTCCCTACTGATTTCTAACAGCTATATCTCCAATGTGTAGAGATAATGCTAGCATTCAGCGATATAAGCAGCTAAAGCAGAACTCCCACTCTCCCCCTGCTGTCAGAGCTGTGCTCGGGCAGAACTTACAAAAAGTGCTTTTCTCAAAGCCTTGGGTACTACATCACTTTCTCCCCAAGGAGTCCAGTCAATTATTCACTCACCTGTTATTTTAGAAATCCTGGTCCAAATCATAAAGACATATGTATCACAGTCCAGCTTCTCTCCTCCAATCATATGCCACTCTCAGGACAGCAAAATCACTAATTCAAGCACCAATATAATGTGTGACAAAATTTGTAACTTTTTATGTGCAAAACTGTTCACAAATGGTTTGCTAATTCCACCATAAGTGGTAAGGTGTTCTGCTTAGGCATTGCTAAGGGTTGCTGTGCAGTGTGGATCTTCTATGGCAACCTTGCTATGTGCTGGGCCAACTTGTGGTACAGGTTGGGTTGCAACTGTATGCAGAATTTGGGTGGCATACCTGAGAACCATAGGATCCTTCAGTGGCCCAGGCTCTGACACAATAATGTCCTCTCCTCCAGCTCATCTCCTTTCTGGAGTACATTTAGTTGTCTCTGAGGATAGTGAGCGCACAGCTTATCAGAGAGCCTGAGAAAACAGAGCTAGATAACTCTCCTAATAACACTCCTGATGAAAGGACTACAGCCTTTACTCTCACACGGCAAATGTCAGTGTCCATATTTCAAGAAAAGAACTATTGTAACGGGCAGTGGATATGGATCCACTGCACCAAATAACCGATAGAGCTAGATCTAAGGGGGTTATCCTGGCAGCCCTCTGATTTTCCACTTTTAACCCCTGAACAGGGATCTGGATTTGCTGCAGGGGAGCCACCAGGCCACTACCTCTTGGAATAGTCCTGGTGTAGTGGCGGGTGACCCTCAAGGGTCAGAGACACTGCTGCAAAGCACCAAGGGATCAGCAATACTTGTAGTCAGGAAACAGTGCAATGTGCCGGGCAGGCAAAGTTTATGTGAATCCATAAAACAAGTCTGGGTCAGGGTTAGGCAGTTGAAGGTCAATATGGTAAATCGGCAGAAGTCAGGGCAGGAAGTGGAGGGTCAGAGTCAGTAAATAGACAGTAATAGTTCAGTACACAGGTGCGCAGATTTGAAAATCACACCTTCACAAGAACTAGCAAGCTAGAATACCTAAGTGCTCAGGCAAGGACATCAGGTTAGCAGCACAGAGGTGTAGCAGAAGATGATTAGCAATTAGAGGCATTTGTGCAGCAGCACATACAAGAAAGGAGAGAAAGGGAATGGTAGTGAAGGAAACATGGGAGTAGTAGTTGTTTAATGAATTTTGATCCTAATAGAAGTAGCAGAGCAGCAATGGACACGGGCCACAGAAGTAACAACTATAATATCCTCACAATATCCTCGCTGTACTTCCCTAATTGACAGAATTTTCCCTTGGATCCAGATACATGCCTGCAGTGCCAAGTATCTGTGGGCACTATACTCCACATACAGTGGGAATATCCGTTGACTAAGTGTTTGTGGGGCAATATCTATAACCACGTAACTGGCAACAAAATGAGTCCCACTGCAAAAATTGTGCTGCTCTCCATTGTACCAGGGAAATAATAAGAAGGGACTACTGCAACACTTTCTTTGGAACCTTCACCAGTGTTAAAACATAACCTTACTGATGATCATTAAAATACACCCATTATTGTGCTTATAAAACCGAGCTAATGATGCTAGGCTGGGCAAGAAAGGAAATGATAACTCTCCCTCACAAATGCCCTACTAAACTATGGGCTCTGCCTATCGAAACAGAATGGCTTGCCCCGATAGGGTGATCCCGTGTCAGGAACCTCCTATTAGACCCAATATGTCCCTGACAAGGTATAGATACCGCCACCCAAGAAGAGACCTATGACTACAGTCAAAAATTGTCATTAGTCAGATATTATATCAGAAAATAATAAACTTACAACATAAATAATCGCACATAATACATATGTGCTTCCCAAAAAAAGACCACATATTGATAACCAGTGGAAACAAAAGGAGCACATAGCATATGTCCCAGGAATGCAAACTTTGTCCGACGCGTTTCTCTCAACCGCTCTCTGGGGTCAGTTCATCAGGGGACCATATATAACACCCCCCCCTCCCCCCCCAATATATAACCAGGAGGCGATAATATCTGTGCAAATGAGATTTTTATTCCTATAGTAATGCCCAGATAATGAAAAAACATTATGGCCAATAAAGAATGATTAATACCACATTTAGAGGACCCAAAGATGATTAAATAAATTGCTTATCATATGAAATAGAATACCAGAAAGCCACTAGGTCAATCATACCAAGACACTGGAGGTCAGTAGCATCCCCGTCTATTGCAGAATGAAAAATGGAGATGAACCATCCCTCTTGCAATTAAAATATGATGGCTGAACATCTTCAGGCACACTTGAAGGAGAGATCCTCAGCTGTATTGGTCTTGTCTTCTCCTTTGTCCAACTACTCTATATTCTTCAAGGTGCATATATCACTGTCTTCCCTTTTTTTTTACTCTTTCTACTTTCTTCTCTCTCTCCCTTTATTTTCATTCTCCTACTCTTGCTTCCTTCATTCTTCCTTCCTACTGCTATTTGGTATCTTTAAGCCCAGGTACTAAACTCCACAGAAGTTTCCTTCCTTCTATGCCAGACCCCTTCCATTCAGGGATTGGATAAGTTATGCCCCATGGACAGTTTATTTAGATGTATTGTCAAGAACCCTTGAATACGCTCACTTCATGTCTATGGTATTTATTGCTGAGATGTTGATCTTAAAATCCCAGATATCCATTTATTTTAAAGAGGGGCATATTCATTCACTACTGTCATGCATTCTTCTAAATCATTTGCATATATATGTATTTCATATGTTTATATTTTACACTTACATAATTTATCTGTAGAAGTTTGGATTAAAATTTAATAATCTTGGCAATATCAGGCCAATGCTATATTTATACAGTAGGCGAGGCTTCAATGTCTCATGGAGTGCAACATATTTATAAGCCTATGCTACATACTGCATATGAATGGGATGCGGTAATGCCACATTGTGGCTCCTTACAGTAGTTATGCCCAAATTGTGTCCCACTTCAGTAGTTATGCCACATTGTGCCCGTTTGTAGTAATGTCCACATTGT
The DNA here is from genome assembly GCA_900303285.1 of Rhinella marina. NCBI lineage: Eukaryota > Metazoa > Chordata > Amphibia > Anura > Bufonidae > Rhinella > Rhinella marina. The sequence continues at coordinate 30,693 of ONZH01020986.1, read as the reverse complement.
GCCTCTGTTTAAAAGTAATGCCCACATTGTTCCCCCTTTAGTAGTAATGCCCACACTGTGCCTCCGTTTTAATAGAAATGCCCATATTGTGCCTCCTTTAGTAGTAATGCCCACACTGTGCCCCTTTTTAGTAGCAATGCCCTTATTGTGCCCCCATTTTAGTACTGCCACCTCTGTTAAATAAATAAAAATTTAAAGGAGTCATTTGTTATTAGATATACACCAATTTTTGGCGTATATCTATTGCTGATTTGATCGCAAAGGGGATTAGCAGCCAAACCTGCGACTTTTCTCCGCTCACGCCAGGTCTAAAAAAGAAGGCGTGGCGTGGGCAGGCTGCATGGCCCTTGTCATTTATCATTTTATACGCCTGTTTTAGGTGTATATACAAAAGAGAATTCAACCACATGCAGAGTTGTATCAAAATGACGTGGTATAAACTGTATATATGTTATACACCCAATATACACACATACAGTAATGCATATATATCCTAATCATTCATCAAAATAACTACCACGCCACCTGCATCACATTGGTTTATTAGGTAATAAATAATAGTACCAGCTCCCAGAAGCAAACAACAAAGCATATGTCTATACAAAGACAAAAAATGGAGCCTTTGACGTACTATAAAAATATGACAATCTTTATTGATATAAATAAATATAAATAACAGTTACAGGGGGAAATGACAGTGCAAGAAAAAACACCATCCCTTATCCACATTTGACAATATACTGGTATAGTACATCTATAGGTAACATACTGGTGAGTACTAGGAGCTGTCTCTTGATTGGCTACAGTGCCATGTGACCAAATATAACATAATAATGGCGCCACGCATGATAAACGGTTTGTACCGTATTCAATTATATATATGGTCACATGTAATTTACCAGTGTCCAAACAAGATAAATGCAAGTGCTTTGCTCCTATGTATCAATCACAGTACAGGCATATATATATATATATTAAATATCTCACATGACTCACCAGAACAGTGGAAAACCAATGTAGGGCCAGGGATGGTGTTAACCCCGACGCGGTTTCGGCGTGTCCTTCGTCCGGGGGTAACACCAAACACTGTGGGGAATCCTTAAAAAGTATAGTATGGCCAATCACACACTTCAATTTTATTGCATTATTGCAAACAGCTGTTACCTCCTGTGTGCAGATCTGGAGTGGATCGCTGTAAAGTGCGCGCCTCCCCCCTCATTTCCCAGGAAGTCCCGTCACTCCGAGTGCGGGTCACGTGATAGTCACGTGTCCCGCCTCCGTGACGTCATGACGCCTGGGAGGAGGTATCGCGTCCCCAGCGTCAGTCCAGTATGCAGGGGAATGAATGCTCATGCCCTCTAGTGGCCGATTATCGTTTCTACAGCCTCATATAGGTCAAGTACATCTAACAGGCAGCTATATTGGCTGCCACTTACCCTAAATATACAAAACAGCACATCGATCTTCAACATATTGCTCGTCATAGATGAATACCCAGATAATAATGTTTGTCTCATACAAAACCTCAAAGTTATATTGCCAAAGGAGAATAATAATAATAAATCAGAATGAATGTAAATCTATTGTGTACAACTAACAGCATGTGAACATGTATATCAGATATACACAATATACATTTCACATATTAAGTATAAAAGGAAGTGAAAAAATGCCTGAATGGAAAAATAAAAATAATGATAATAAAAATAATGAATAAATAAAGTGATAATGATCACTAACACAGTGGCATGTGTGAAAAAGCGTGTGTAATGAAAAAAATATAATGGTGAAAATTAAAAAATGCAAGTGTGAAAAATGTTAAACCATATTGTGGAGAAAAAATAATGATGAAGGTGTAAGAAAATGAAGTGAAGACAAGATGAACGACGTCGGTGAATAAAGTGAGGGGTGTAAGCAAAGCAAGGTGAAAATATGGGAACATATTGTATCCTATGTGAATATTAAAACCAATGAATGTGTACGAATATTTATAAATACACCTATATAAGGGCGCATAAAATATATATATATATACGTGCACTAAAGTGACAAAAATAAAAAAAATAATAAAAACTGAGGTTAATACCCACAGTACAAACACACTGGGATACCTATGTATGTAAAAGGGCCTATAAATGTACCTATACAGGACACATAAACTGTGCCAAATACATTATAATATAAGTAAAAAAGTTAAAGTTTTTAAAGTTAGGTTAGTTAAAGTTAGGTTTTTAATTGTATAAGATAATATTTTTAAACATTAACATAATTTTTTGTATTTTTATTTATTTTTTATAGGTTTATGTTATGGCCGTCCCCTCCTTTTGGATGTTAAACCTGAGTGGAAGAAATCTGTGGATCAAGTAATTTTTATACATTGGACTCAGTTCCAGGGCAATAATGCCGAGTCTTGATATTGACATTCACACTATTTTAACTTTTTTACTTATATTATAATGTATTTGGCACAGTTTATGTGTCCTGTATAGGTACATTTATAGGCCCTTTTACATACATAGGTATCCCAGTGTGTTTGTACTGTGGGTATTAACCTCAATTTTAATTATTATTTTATTTTTGTCACTTTAGTGCACGTATATATATATATATTTTATGCGCCCTTATATAGGTGTATTTATAAATATTCGTACACATTCATTGGTTTTAATATTCACATAGGATACAATATGTTCACATATTTTCACCTTGCTTTGCTTACACCCCTCACTTTATTCACCTACGTCATTCATCTTGTCTTCACTTCATTTTCTTACACCTTCATCATTATTTTTTCTCCACAATATGGTTTAACATTTTTCACACTTGCATTTTTTAATTTTCACCATTATATTTTTTTCATTACACACGCTTTTTCACACATGCCACTGTGTTAGTGATCATTATCACTTTATTTATTCATTATTTTTATTATCATTATTTTTATTTTTCCATTCAGGCATTTTTTCACTTCCTTTTATACTTAATATGTGAAATGTATATTGTGTATATCTGATATACATGTTCACATGCTGTTAGTTGTACACAATAGATTTACATTCATTCTGATTTATTATTATTATTCTCCTTTGGCAATATGACTTTGAGGTTTTGTATAAGACAAACATTATTATCTGGGTATTCATCTATGACGAGCAATATGTTGAAGATCGATGTGCTGTTTTGTATATTTAGGGTAAGTGGCAGCCAATATAGCTGCCTGTTAGATGTACTTGACCTATATGAGGCTGTAGAAACGATAATCGGCCACTAGAGGGCATGAGCATTCATTCCCCTGCATACTGGACTGACGCTGGGGACGCGATACCTCCTCCCAGGCGTCATGACGTCACGGAGGCGGGACACGTGACTATCACGTGACCGCACTCGGGATGTGACGGGACTCCTGGGAAATGAGGGGGGAGGCGCGCACTTTACAGCGATCCACTCCAGATCTGCACACAGGAGGTAACAGCTGTTTGCAATAATGCAATAAAATTGAAGTGTGTGATTGGCCATACTATACTTTTTAAGGATTCCCCACAGTGTTGGTGTTACCCCCGGACGAAGGACACGCCGAAACGCGCGTCGGGGTAACACCATCCCTGGCCCTACATTGGTTTCCACTGTTTCTGGTGAGTCATGTGAGATATTTAATATATATATATATATGCCTGTACTGTGATTGATACATAGGAGCAAAGCACTTGCATTTATCTTGTTTGGACACTGGTAAATTACATGTGACCATATATATAATTGAATACGGTACAAACCGTTTATCATACGTGGCGCCATTATTATGTTATATTTGGTCACATGGCACTGAAGCCAATCAAGAGACAGCTCCTAGTACTCACCAGTATGCTACCTATAGATGTACTATACCAGTATATTGTCAAATGTGGATAAGGGATGGTGTTTTTTCTTGCACTGTCATTTCCCCCTGTAACTGTTATTTATATTTATTTATATCAATAAAGATTGTCATATTTTTATAGTACGTCAAAGGCTCCATTTTTTGTCTTTGTATAGACATATGCTTTGCTGTTTTAGGTGTAGAAAAGTATCTAAATCTACACCAGCAAGGGAGCTAGTGTAGATTTAGGCCATCGGTGGATGCGTTTAAAGGGGTTGTCCCACGAAAAATATTCTACAGTTTTCAAACCAGCACCTGGATCTGAAGACTTTTGTAATTGCAGGTCATTAAAAATTTTGTACAGCTACTGAGTTATTCAATAAAATGTATCTGTATAGGACCACTTAATTTCTTATTTCTTTGACCTATTCACTGAGCAGGCCGCACATGCTCAGTTTCAACTTTTAACTGTCTCCTGAGCTGTGATAGGGAGAGCTGAGACACGCCTCCTGAGCTGCAGCAGAAAAGACACTCCCCGAGCTGTCAGCTTGATATGAATCTAGCAGAGCAATGAATGTGGAGATCTCTGGATTTATGTGAGGTACAGGGCTGGTTCTAGCTTTGTTAGAAAGAGATTGTCATGTATTATATGATGTCTGATTTTCATTTTTTACATTATTCGTGGGATAACCCCTTTAAGTTGAGTAGAGGTCAGCGCCTCTACATAACTTAGGCGCATCATGCGACAGTGCACGATACGCTCACACATCTCAATGCTGGGCTGTGAAGCAGGAGCATAGAGGCTGATTCCCAGGCCTGTATGCTGCTCCTACACAGCCCAGAACAGCACTGTGTGAGTATATCATGCCTGCTGGGGAGTGCCGGCAGCTGGAGCAGATGGCCCCCTGCTTCTCCAGTGTAATCAACTGTCTCGGTGTCATTAGGATACAGAGACAGTTGAGAGTGGGACATACCTAGGCCCTCCTGGGACTGCGGGATAGCCACTGAAATCTGGGACTGTCCCACCGGATTCGGGACGGTTGGGAGGTATGTTCTTCAATGATAGGCAGTTTGTGGAATAGTCCTGTCGACAGAACTTTTTTTCCATCTTACATAACGGAACAAGATGGAACCGTTATTTGTGGCCATAGAATTCTATCAAAACGGAATTCCTCTAAAGGGTTCCATTTGGCTTTCCATCCTTAAATTCCGTTATATTCTGTTATAACCCTGTTATAACGAAGCGGTATAACGGAATATATGATGCATATGTGAATCTACCCTAAGGTGCATAAAGAGTTTACTAAAAAGATATAGGATATATACACAAAGATATACAAAGATAAAATAACAGTCACTGGGAGTTGTCAGACAGATGGCTGAGCTCCCATCGACCAGCGCCCTACGTGGCACTCAGCCGTCAACCATGGGCGTAGCTATACGGGGTGCAGAGGTAGCAGTCGCTACCGGGCCCAGGGGCCTTAGGGGGCCCAAAGACCTTTGTGCCGCATAAGAAGACACCGATATTATGGAAACAGCCTGCTGGTCAAGTTACACCTCTGGCTGGAGGGAAGGGGTTAAGTCAAGAATTTAGCTTTGGGGGTTGCCATTTCAATTTTTGCCACAGGCAGCATGAAGACTATGTGCTTCCCTGCTCCTGGCCACAAAGCACTGAGGGAAGGGGGCCCAAGCTGAACTCTTGCACCAGGGCCCATGAGCCTTTAGCTATGCCACTGCGCGACACCCATACGATACAAAGAGAGATGATGGTAGCAAGATATCTTACCATGATGATGTCTTCAATGCAACTAAGCTCTTTGTTCCAAAATGAAGTGAGGCACATTTATTATAGTATCTGTGCCTGTTTTTAGGTGTAAAAATGATGTTTTAGACTGTCTTATCTTTTTAGTCTCATTTACTACTGAAAATGAATCTGTTTTGGAGGCATTTGCACCTCGTATTTTGATTTTTTAGACTAATTCAGAAGTTTTCTAACTTTTGCATCTATTTTACGACCTATTTATGTAGGTGTGCTTATTTTGCGCCTGATTTAGTTATAAAAACTGTCTAATTTCTACTCCATTCCAGGGCTGGCGTACTTTTCTGCATATGTTTTGAGTTGTGAGTTGCACCACATTTTGGCTGAAAAATATGGAGACGTGTGCCTAATTTCAGCTCACTAGCGCCTCATGCGCATACTAATTACACCAGTCTTAGTGAATATGAAACTGTCATACTGATAAAGAACCACTAGAGGTCAGACTAATGCCAGCACGCCTAGTCTAATTTATGAAGGGCTTGATAAACAGTCTGCCTAAGGCTAGGGCTTCACGGCGACAGTTGTCACACGACACACGTTGCAGCCAGGATCCCTGAGTAGCAGGGATCCCATAGAAACCATTCATTTCTATGGGATCCCTGCTACTCAGGGATCCTGACTGCAACAGGTGTCGCCTGACAACTGTCGCCGACAACTGTAGCCCTAGCCTGAGGCCTCTTTCACACGAACGTTGTGTTTTGCGGTCCGCAAATTGCGGATCCGCAAAAAAAACGGATGGCGTCCGTATGGCATCCGTATTTTTTGCGGATCCACTGTAACATTGCCTATCCTTGTCCGCAAAACGGACAAGAATAGGACATGCTCTATTTTTTTTTGCGGGCCACGGAACGGAGCAACGGATGCGGACAGCACACGGTGTGCTGTCCGCATTTTTTGCGGGCCCATAGAAATGAATGGGTCCGCATTTTTCATGTGAAAAATGCGGATCGTAGCCCGCAAAAACAACGTTCGTGTGAAAGAGGCCTAAGACAGACAGGTGAAGCAAATACGCCTGTCTATTTGAAAGCTGAAAAACAGGCAAGCTTGAAAAATGTGCTCCAGTGTTTTTTTTAGTCTCTTGGCCCCTCTTAGCCCCACCTGTACCCATGTACAGTTACTTCATACTTCAGGAATGCAGCCAGGTATAGAACATCTCTAACCATTTATATTACAAAGAATTAAAAGGAAAAAACCACTTTACAGCATCACAGCAGGAGGCAGTGGGGTCCTATATCTCTTTTGACAGAATGATTCTCCTAGTCTGGCTAGCATGATCCTACTTGCTAAATGTTACAAAGTTAGGGCTCATCCACATAACCAAGGATGTAGCTATAGAGGGTGCAGAGGTAGCAGTCGCTACCGGGCCCAGGAGCCTTAGGGGGCCCAAAGACCCTTGTGCCGGATAAGAAAAACACAAAGCACTGAGGGAAGGGGGGCCCAAGCTGAACTCTTGCACCAGGGCCCATGAGCCTTTAGCTATGCCCCTGCACATAACCATTGGCTGTTTTGCGGTCCACAAATTGCGGATCCGCGAAACACGAGTACCGGCAGTGTGAATTCCACATTTTGCGGAACGGAACGTCCGCCCCCTAATAGAACAGTCCTATCCTCGTCTGTAATGTGGACAAGTATAGGACATGTTCTATCATTTTGTGGATGGCACAGAACGAGTGCAGATGTGGACAGCACACATAGTGCTGTTTGCATCTTTTTCAGCCCCGTTGAAATAAATGGGTCCGCATCCACCCGCAAAAAATGCGGATCTGGTGTGGACCCCAAACCACGGTCATGTGCCTGAGCCCTTATAAAAGGGTTTTCCAAGACTTTTATACTGATGGCCCGCAGTAACAAGCTGGCGTGTTTGGTATTTTGTGTTGGACAACTTGTGGATGTAAAGAAGGTTACACTACATAAGCTGCAGGTACTTTTAGATTTGCATGCCATGTTATCCTGATGGGTAGAGTTTTCTCCAGCAAGTTCTCATTGACCCTTGTAGGATGTGGGGTAGATACATCATTTTAATTGGGTGACAAGAGGAGTCACAGTTACAGGAATTACAGTTTTTGTCTACCTGAGATCTGAACCTGTTTACTGATACTGCAGGTAGTCCCGGTTTTGGAGCTGTTTGTGATAATTTTTGTCGCCACCCTGGCCAGTTATTTAGGATGGTTTGGGCCTAACTGAAACATGATGGGGGTCACTGAAAATAGTGTTTTCGGCAGTCTTTATTCTTTAGTCGCATTTAGGCTTCATGCACACGAACGTATTTTCTTTCCATGTCCCTAACGTTTTTTTGCAGACCGTATGGGGAGTCATTCACTTCAGTGGGTTTTTAAAAAAAATGGAAATTACTCTGTGTGCAATTAGTTTCCGTATGTCCGTTCCGAGAGAATAGAACATGTCATATTCTTGTCCGTTTTGCAGACAAAAACAGGCATTGTTACAATGGATCAGCAAAAATAAACGGATGCAATACGGATGTCACACGGATGTCATCCTTTTTTTTGTGGATCCGTATTTTGCGGACCACAAAATACATACGTTTGTTAGGCCTAAGGGCTCATGCACACGACCATATGCATTTTGCGGTCTGCAAAAATGGATCCGCAAAAAATACGGATGACATCCGCATGCATTACGTATTTTGCGGAACGGAAAAGCTGGCCTCTAATAGAACAGTCCTATCCTTGTCTATAATGTGGACAATAATAGGACACGTTCTATTTTTTTTGCGGAACGGAAATAAGGACATACCGAAACGGAATGCACATGTAACTTCATTTTTTTTTGCGGAACCAAATGAATGGTTCAGCATACGGTCTGGAAAAAAAACGAACGGACCTGGAAAGAAAATACATTCATGTGCATGAGCCCTAACTCTTTTTCCTGGTTTGACTTCTGTTTTAAGCCTTAGGCTACATTCAAACAACCGTATGTATTTTGTGGTCCGCAAAATGCGGATCCACAAAAAATACGGATGACGTCCGTGTGACATCTGCGTTGCATCCATTTTTTTTTGCAGATCCATTGTAACAATGCCTATCCTTGTCCGCAAAACGTACAAGAATAGGACATGCTATTTTTTGCGTGGCTACGGAACGGATATACGGATGCGGACAGCATATAGTGTGCTGTCTGCATTTTTTGCGGACCCTTTGAGATGATGGGGTCCTCATCCAATCTGCTAAAAAACGGAACAGACACGGAAACAAAATACGTTCGTGTGAATGCAGCCTTATTCACACATCAGTGTTTGATTTCCATCAGTGATTGTGAGCCAAAACAAGAATTGGGGCCTCCACGGAGATAAGGTATAAGGCCCCTTTCACATGGGCGAGTTTTCTGCGCGGGTGCAATGCGTGATGCGAACTCATTGCACCCACACTGAATCCTGACCCATTCATTTTAATGGGGCTTTTCACATGGGCGATTTTTTTCACGCCTGAGTTCACCGTTGCGTGCAAATCCCAGCATGTTCTATATTCTGCGTTTTGCACGCAGCCTTGGCGCCATTGAAGTGAATGGGGACTGAGTCCGGATCGCTCGTGTGAAAGAGGCCTAAGGGACAGATCTACACCTGTTTAGAGCTGCATCTGGTTTTGGCTCAAAAGCACTGATGGAAATCACTGACCAAAAACTGATGTGTGAATAATGAGGCATTAGACTAATTTTGGGGGTGTGGTTTAGTTGGCGTGTATGTTTTACACAGATTTATGTAAATCCACCTTTTTTTCTGCTGGAATTAGTAATAAATTTCTTTGCCTCTTCATGGTTGGTGTAGTTTCATTCATCAGTGATGTGTGGGGCCATGCAACAATTTTAATAAAATAGTCAGCAGATAGACGTGCGCCTTTTCACAAACGTGTGTATGGCTGTGACTTTGGTATCTAATATGCCACTTTTTATCTAATATGTGACTTTTTCGCTGCACTTTTGCACCTAATTCGTGAGCCAACCAACAAGTAGTCTTATTGCACACGATCCACATTTAACAAGGGACTTGCAACACTTTTCTGTCTGTTTTGCGCCCTGTATGCCACGGGTATGATACGGGCGGGGTGAGGGCATGTCAGGGAAACAGGTGCAAATGTTAGCTAAAAACTACATCAGCCAGGGGCTGGCATAGTTTTTCCTCCAGGCACGCGGACTACATAGAATAGTGGGGTGGACACATGGTTAACAAGAGAATTTGTTTCTGGTTAGATAACATGTCAGCAGGTATATTGTCCGTTTTCTACTTCCTTTCTGGTGCCATGCTCATCCAGGTACCTCCTGCTCCATAGTTTGCATTAAATATTCGATTTAAGGCTACATTCATATGACCGCTGTGTTTTGCGGATCCGCAAAACACTGATACCGGCCCATGTGCGTTCCGCAATTTGTGGACCGCACATGCCGCAGCCATCATAGAAATGCCTATTCTTGTCCGCAATTGCGGACAAGAATAGGACATGTTTTATTATTTTTGGGGGCCGCGGCATGGAGCAGCGGATGCCCATAGAAATGAATGGGTCCAGATCTGAGCCGCAAAATATGTGTGTGGAATGTTGTGTGAATGTGGCCTAAGGCTAAGCACATTCAGGTTCAGGCCTCCTCCACATGACCAAATCCGTTTTGTAGTCCACAAACTGCAGATCTGCAAAATACAGATACCTTCCATGTGCATTCTGCATTTTTATCACTCCCATTTATAGAAATGACTATTCTTGTCTGCAAAACGGACAAGAAAAGGACATGTTCTATAATCTGCAGAAAGGCCACTGGCCTCATAAGAAAGAACGGGTCAGTGTGCTATCCACAAAAAATATGGATAGCATACTGAAGAACAATCTGGTCAAGTGCATGACCCCTCAGTGCTGAATCCTTGTCTTGTTCTCAGCTGCAACTCTTCAGTGATCTGCATCTGATGGCAGAAGTGGAGGGAGTCTCCTGCTGGGAGTTCCTATGGAGCCTGGGTAAGAGAAGCTTGTGCAATTTGTCCAGCCAGGGTTCAATGTTACAAGCTGAGGAGTCACGGTAAGGCCGGGGCCAACTGTACTGTGAGGAGGGGGTGGTGGTCTTATAGAATTAAAAAAGGTTTGTTGGGGTTTATGGCTGGTTTACACGGACACATTACCGGGGATGAACACTCCTGCGAATGCTGGTTCCCAACAATCTGCCTGTCTAGAGGTGCAGCTAATCACCCAACGAATTAGCGTTTTCGAAATTGTTGTTCGTGCAAACCAGTAAGGCTACTTTAACATGTTGTAATTTTAGTCCGGCGCCTCTCGGCATGTTTACCGTGCTGCGTCCGGAACTCCGGCCTGCCCCCATTATAGTGAATGGGGACGGAGCGTAGTTTCGGCCGCAGATGTGCACTAGCGGCAGCACGGATCCCCTGCCGCTAATGTGAAAGTAGCCTAAGTTATCTGTTCTGGGCATACCTCCCAACTTTTGAAAATCGCAAAGAGGGACAATATGTGCAGCGTGCATCGCGGCAATTTTTTTTCATACTAGGCCACGTCCCTAACTCTGCCCAAAGCATAATTACTGACGCCCGGCAGAAGTGCAGCAGCTGTGGATTGGTTAGGTGAGTGTAAGTTCCTTTATTTTTACAACATGTGGAGCCCCTGGAATAATTTTTTTCTTGCGCTTCAATATCCATTGAAATATTAGCACATAAATCATCAGATTATAGATATTTTAAGGTCCAAATTGCACTAAATAATGATGTAATATACAGGTAGAAGCCATACAGATAGTTTAGTAAGGAGCAATTTAGTACATTTATGAATGCACAGTTATGTACTCATTCCCCAGGTCAAAAAGAGGGACATTTAAGGATCAAAGAGGGACATGGGTCCAAAAGAGGGACTGTCCCTCCTAAAGAGGGACACTTGGGAGGCATGGTTCTGGGCAGCAGATCCTGCCATCTAAACAGTACTCTGCTGCCCAGAAACAGTGCAGCAATTGCGCAATCTCATACTGTGGAGGTGATCGCTGCATGAAAATTGAACGAGCATCCATTTGTCAGGAAGGAATGCTCTGCGGCGGCTCCTCAGCCCATGTAAACCCGCCATTACAGTATAATTTTTATCTTTGTTAAGTAAGCTGGTCTTGTCAATGGTGTCAATGGTTTGTCTGGTCTTGTTTCCTGCTGAAGCTGCTTGGATTACGTGATACTGCTCAGTAAACATTTTTTAGTTTGTTAGATTGTCATGGGATGTAAAAAGAAGAAATCAAGTAGTCACACCCGCTACCTAGTCTCTTAGGCCCCTTGCAGACGAGCGTGTGTCATGCTGTGAGTCCGCAGCGCAGCTCCCAGCCTGACCTCCCAGTACTGCCATGGTCACATAGCATTATATTGATTTATGATGCTATGCAACCTTTACAGTTCTGGACTGTATTGTATAACACTAACAGCATTATGTCAGTGTCATCTAATACATTCCAGAACTGTAAGGGTTACATAGCATCATAAATCAATATAATGTTACGTGACCCCCGTCAGTGCTGGGAGGCCAGGCCGGGAGCTGCACTGCGGACTCTGTGCGTGACACACGCTCGTCTGCAAGGGGCCTAAGTGTTTTCCGATCCACAAATCACAGATCTGCAAAACACTTGGTCGAGCGCATGCTGCCATTTATTTTTAAACTTCGGTAGAAATGTCCTATCCTTGTCTGCAAAACAAACAAGAATAGGAGATGTTCTATTTTTCGGAGGGGCCATGGAACAGACATGCGTATGCACACAGTACACTGTGTGCTGCCCACATCTTTTGCTTCCCCGTTGAAATGAATGGGTCTGTATTTGATCCGCAAAAAAATGGAGATCGGACGCAGACAGAAACCTTGACCGTGTGCATGAGCCCTTATTTTGTTGAATGGGATAAAATTCCTGTTTCAGGCTGCCTTTGTAATTAATTTTTTTCTGCTGTGTGGGTGAGCATGTTGGTTGCCAGGACCAACTTACCCACCACCTTTAGCCAATCTGACCATCCGTGTGTCATGAGCTGCACTGTTGATGCCCCTGTGGACCTCTTCTTCACTGATGCCATTCGACCCAGGTGGTCTATTCAAGTCTGCTCCTATTCTGGTTACAAATCCAGCACTGCTATGGTTGCCTTCATTAGGCTTAGCTCACATTTCAGTGACTTGGTCAGTGTTTGAGCAGCGATTGTGAGCCAAAACCAGGTGCAGGTCAAAAATACAGAACAGGCGCAGATCTTTCCCTCTAACCTTATCTCTCTTTAGGCTCTTCTTCTGATTTTGGCTCACAGTCACTGATGGAAATCACTGAACAAATCACTGAAGTGTGAACTACTAGGCCTTAAGGTCCTTTTACACAGGCCGATTATCGTCCGAAAAAGCGTTCCTAGGAACGGTAGTGCCGATAATCGGCCCGTGTAAAAGTGGCCCTAATCAGCCGACGAACGAGTAAAACGCTCGTTCATCGGCTGATTGGATCTTTTGGTTTGTACAAAAGATCCAATCTGTCGGGCGCACATCACCCTGTGTAAACAGGCGATGTGCGCCTGACAGTATGGAGCTTCCCGGCCACATGAGTGATACAGTGATCACTTGTGCGGCCCGGCGCTCGATTCAACGGGCCGTGTAAAGGCTCCCTGCATGAGCGCCGATGTCGCTGATCGGCGCTCGGGCAGGGAGACACATCGGCCCGTCTAAAAGGGCCTTTAGGCCTCATGCACACGAACATGTGCGGGCCGCAAACTGCGGTCCGCAATGCACGGGCACTGACCGTGAGGCCACCGCATGCGGATCGCAGACCCATTCACTTGAATGGGGTCCGCGATCCGCATCCGAGGGTCCGCACCGCAAAAAAGTAGTGCTTGCGCTACTTTTTTGCGGTGCAGAGGCATGGCCAGAAACACCACGGAAGCACACCGTAGTGCTTCCATGGTGTTCCGATCCGTGCCTCCGCTCCGCATCTCCCGGATCGCGGACCCATTGAAGTGAATGGGTCCGCGATCTGTGATGCGGGCTGCACACGGCCGGTGCCCGTTTATTGCGGACCCGCCGTATGCGGCCCGCAGCACGGGCACGGCTGGCACACGTTCGTGTGCATGAGGCCTTACTCAGAAACACTATGCTATACCAGCAAACCAATGGTTACACGCTTTCCTGCTTCAGAGTTCAGCTGCTATCCTGTTTCTTAGGGCTCATGCACACTTCAATGGGTCTGCGATCCGGGAGATGCGGAGCGGAGGCACGGATCGGAACACCACGGAAGCACTACAGTGTGCTTCCGTGGTGTTTCTGTCCGTGCCTCCGCACCGCAAAAAAGTAGCGCAAGCACTACTTTTTTGCGGTGCGGACCCCATTCAAGTGAATGGGTCCACGATCCGCATGCGGTGGCCTCACGGTCAGTGCCCGTGCATTGCGGACCGCAGTTTGCGGCCCGCAGCACGGGCACGGCCGGCACACGTTCGTGTGCATGAGCCCTAATGTTAATCAAGATCTGCTATAAATATCCGTCCTGCTCTCTCATTCAGGCGACCTGAGGATCTATGTGCATTTCACAGATGTATTGTTGGGTTGACTGGTCTAATCCCTTGCTCTTGTGGATATTGCCTCTAGCTGCCTTGTTCCAAGTTATTCCTGGTATTTGTGGTACTACTGGCTATTGACTATTCCCTGCCTTGTGCTTTGGTTACTGCATTTGTTTCTTGATCTGCTTTGCTGGTCATGATCATTGGTTACTTTCTAGACCACGTGCTGTTGACTATGCTCCAGCTCTTGGATCTTCATGCCACGTCCTGCTCAAGCTCCTGTGTCCAATAGGGTGGAATTTATTATTCCACGTTTGGTGTCATTAAAGGGTTTTTCTGACACTTTTTAACTGATGACCTATCCTCTGGTCATCAGTGTCTGATCAGTGGATGTCTGACACCTGGGACCCCCCCCAATCAGCTGTTTGAGAAGGCAACAGCACTCCATGCCTTCTCCCAGCTTACCCCAGGTTAGTGACATCACATTCATCTTTCACATGGCCTAGGCGCAGCTCAATTCTATCCAAGCACAGCCGCTATACAAAGTACAGCACTGTGCATGGCAAACTGAGAATCCTGCAGCACTCACAGGAGCGGTGCCTTCTCAAACAGCTGATCGGCGGACATCCTGGGTGTCAGACCTCCACTGATCAGGTACTGATGACCTATCCAGTTGGAAAACCTTTGGAAGCATGATAAGCAAACGAATATGACTTTATCAGAAGTTTTGCACCATTTTATATTGTTTACTATAGAACACTCTTTCATTTAAGACCTTCGTTAATTTGCAGGAGTGGAGAAAGATAGCCAAGAGTGTCTATCTCTCTATGGAAGACCCTCCACATCCTTACATGATATAGACATCCCGCTAATTTTACCATGTAATTCTTCATTTGCCCTGCGGAGGTGCTGCAGGAGAACTGAATGCTTGCTTTGCTATTCCCTGGCAGATTATGATTGCTGAGCATCCTAGCAGTGGGATATTAGCTGATCATCAGAGGAATGATTTAATGAAAAAGGATTGTTCAAAGTGGACAAAAACTTTTACAGAGTCATAACTTTGTATCCCTGTAATTAGGACAAAGATGATTACTTGACCACGTATTTACCCTTCTGGATAACCTTGCCAGCACTCACATGCCCATCATTCTTTGGATTTATCAATTCTTAGGAAAAAAAACTGTACTTGCTAATGACAGTAATTTGTGTCTGAATATTCACATAACTACGGGCAGCAAAATTAACCCCAGCCAGTAGGAGGAATTGAAAACTGTGCTGACTAATTTGTTACATTCGAGAATGAATCAGGCAGCCATGTGAAACATTTCTATCACCCACTGCCTCGCCCCCAAGCAGCCTACGTTAACCTCACTTTGTCCTGATCTACCACATGTCATCGTCTGATGTCACCAATACACATGGAATGTCTGGGAAGAACCTTAGCAACATTTTCAAATATTAGCTTGTACTGAGAATGTCATGACGAAAACAAATCTGACAAGAAGAAAACAGGGACAAACGAAGAACAATATTTTGACTCAAGGTAATTTATTCGGTCAACAGAAAGGGGCATTGATGAAGCTGTAGAATGTGAAGAACATTAATGAACCGATCCCTTACAACTCTTATAGGGGTTTGCACAGCCTTTGGCACTTTTTATAACTGTCCCCAGCAGCATGTTGTAACTACAGTATTTTTCACCCTAAAAGACACACCTGTCCATAAGACACACCTAGAATTTAGAGGCGGGAAAAAAGAAAAATATTTTTCATCAGACCCCCAGTGTTAATAAGACCCCCAATCAGAGTACAAATGTTAAATGTTTTTTTTTTCAATTTATGTTATGCCCTTAAATAGCGATACTGTATTCTGCAGCGCTTTACAGACATTAGCTTCCATCTTTCTCCAATGGAGCTCACAATCTTAGTTCCCTATCAGTATGTGTTTGGAGTGTGGGAGGACACTGGAGAACCTGGAGGAAACCCACGCAAACATACAAACTTTATGTCGTTGATGGGATTCGAACCTAGGACCCCCAGTGCTGCAAGGCACCAGTGTTAATCACTGACGCGTGAATTATCCTTGGGATAGGTCATCAGTATCAGATCTGCGGGGGTGACCACTGCCATTCAGCTCTTAGAAGAGGCCTTGAGCCCCGCAGCTTCTTCCTAGGCCAGTGACATCACTGTACATTGGTCACATGGCCTAGTTGCAGCTCAGCTCCATTCAAGACAATGGGGCTGAACTGCAATACCAAGCACTGCCACTATACAATGTACGGCACTGTCCTTGGAAAGCTGCTGGAGGCCTGCATTGCTCTTCAGAGCTCTGGTGAGTGCAACTGCTTTCTGAAACAGCTGATCAGCAGGGGTGCCAGGACTTGGACCCCTGCTGATGTGATAAAGATGACCTATCCTGAGGATAAGTCATCATTATCTTTTCCAGGATAATCCCTTTAATCAGATCTTAGATCAGACCGTGCCGCTCCTGAGATCCAGCAGTCTTCCTGCCACACTGTGCTGTGACCTGACATCGCACAGCGTATGGTGTCTACATGAGAAGACCAGGGAGAGGTGAGTACAGAGGCAGCATAATGGAAGCGCTACTTTGTATTCACTGAGGAAAAAAGTGCATTTTATAGGGTGAAAAATATGGTATTTAAAAAAAATAGCATAGCTCCCTGGCTCTGTTCTGCAATTTGCAGGTCCACAGCCTGTAAACTTCCAGACAGGTGGTTTGACAGCTGGTTCAAGTCTTCTCTTGGACTTTTGGGGTCTATTATGCTTTTATAGACTGGGCCCGCCAGAGGATACTCTGGTGGGCCAGTCCAACCCTGGGTACAACACACTGCTCGGGACAGCTACAAAAAGTCCAAAAGGCTGAACAGAGACTGAAAAACCATCCTAAGGGCGTTATCCTAGCGCAGGCCTGATATTCAGCCTTTAACACCTCTACAGGGATGTGGACTTTACTGCAGGGAAAACACTAGGCTGCTAACTCCTGGGATAGTTCCAGTATGGTTTGCAGCTGATCCACTGGGGTCAGGGATTTCGGTGCAATCCCCTGGAGCTTAGGATGCAGAAAACACCCCAAAAATGCAGGTATGTGTGAACAGGCACATCTTAGGAAACTTGGAGTTCATGCTGTAAAAAAAAACACAAAGACACAGGAAGAAGCTGGCAAGCAGTGTGGTGAGCAGACTCGGGCAAGACAAACAGGCTGGATACTGGGCAGAAGCATTGACAATATAGATGAACTAGGTAAACAGAACTTGACACTGAAACCTAGAGGTAGTGGAATATACAGGTGGAGCATGTAAACTCTGGAGAACTCACAGGAACACAGGTGGGGATAATGCAGGTAAGATGCAAGAGAATAGCAGAAGCACCAAGGGATAAATCAAGGCGTAGTCTAAACACAGTCCAAGGTTAGGGCAGGCTGAGTACGTGTGTAGACCAAGTAGTAGTTCCAAGGCTGGGGCAGGCGGCAAGGAGCAGAAACGATAGACAGGCAAGGTACAGTACACAGGTAGTCAGAGGAGATCATGCTTTCGCTGGTTATTCGAGACTACAAAACCTCAAAGCTCAGGCACCTTCCCCCTTGGGGAGGCTGCCTTAAATACCAAGGGAGCATCAGCCATTGGCTAGGGAAAGATTTGCAGATGCACACATTGGCCCTTTAAGATACCACAGGTGAGCGTAACAACATCCTAAGGGAACAGAGATTGGAGCAACTAAGACAGTAACTGGCAGAGGTTGCTAAGTGTCATGGTAAGTAGCAAAGCAGGCACAGACCGCTGACCTAACATGAATGCTTTGGATCCAGCTGGAAATGTGACGGGCTGTCTACATGCACATTGTTACTGCCAACCAGTCAGTGGCTTCAGTGGTGACCTTGTACACATGCCATTTTTGCATGTGTCATCTCTTGGGTCACTTTAAAGGCAGGTCCCATCCTTTTCCCATTTCCAACACTCCCTTGCCGTTTGAGTCAGAAATATCTGTGGCCTTAGCCCATATGGATGGTATGTCACACTTCTGATCCAGCAGTGGACACCGGAGCTTGGTGCAGGGCCCAGGGAGCTTGTGACTGGTGAGGTTTTTTTTTTAAACTTGTGCACCTGGCATGGCCATTCTGTAAAAGTCAGAAAAAAATACTCAAAGGGGATTATTTATTAAGACCGGCATTTTAGATGCTGATCTTAATAAGCGCTATACCCGGCAGTGGATCTGCCGGAGTTAAAAAAGAGGCACCAGCCTCTACATAACTTCGGCAGATCCACCACCGCCTCTAAATATAAGACAGCTTCTTAGTTGTCTTGCATTTAGACCATTTTCTATGCCTAAAACAGGTGTAGAAGATGGTAAATGAGATGGTCTTGCTGGCCAGTCTGCTTCCCCGCAATCTGTGCCAGAAATATGCCTAATTTACTGTAGGCGTATTTCTGTTTAATAAATGACCCCCCCCCCCCCAAAGTGTCTAAAAAGATAAGTGTTACAAAGCATGAACTCCGTTTTTTTTTTTTTTTTTTGTGCCAGAATTCTCTCATATGGTTTAGTAAATCCATTTAAAAAGGAAATTTGAGAATTCAGTAAGAAGAGCATGAATTTAAAAGTGATGATGTCATTTCCTTGCAGCCTTTCCAGCAGTACAGTGATGTTGCACCAAGTAGGTTTTGATAGGAGGAAGGCGACATCAACACCACCTCTTTGTATGTTCCCTTAAATACCCAAACATACCAGTGTTGACTGGAGCCTTGTATTATACAAAGTAATTGTGAACAATTGCTCTAGTCTAAAAAAGGTGGGACGTTGGTTGGAAAACAAACCGGAAAATCCAGAAAGCTTTATAGATGTCAGCTACAGTAATATAATAAGACCCAATGATTCATAATTTTTGAAAACGATCCCAAAGACGCAGTCTATGACAGAGAATAAATCTATAAAAGACGACTTTGAAACACAAAATATATTTGACAATCTAGAACGTTGTGGTGAATCGGCAATTGAAGCAAAGTTCTTTGGTGGAGATTTATCATGAGTGGAATTTTTAAAATCTGCAGGAGACCGCTATGCTAATTAGCACCAAATGTATGGTTGATACATTTGGTTCATCTTCTGCCAGACCTCCCCCACGTGGCCGGGCCAAAGACCAGAGGGAGACAGCAGACCAAAAGAGTCAGAACCCAACATCAGGGAGTAGCAGAGGCGTAGCTACCAGGGGGGCAGGGGGGGCGACGGCTCCGGGCCCAGTGAGTCAGGGGGGGCCCAGCATAGATGACTATCAGGCGAATACAAGTGAGCACTTCCATTATGGAAGCGCTCACTTGTATTTAGCGACCCCTATCAGACCTCAGATCAGCCCACCCAGCCACATAAAATTAAAATAAAAAACCCTTCTTAGTTGTCCCGCGCTGCGGCTGCCCTCCGGTCCGGCGCGCCAATGTCTTCCCTGGCAGGCGCGCACTATGATTAGCCAGGGAAGACAGTGGAGCGCCGGACCGGAGGGCAGCCGCAGCCGCAGCGCGGGACAGGTAAGAAAGGTTTTTTATTTAATCTTATGTGGCTGGGTGGGCTGATGTGAGGTCTGATGGGGGCACAATACGCTGATCTGAGGTCTGATGGGGCACAATACGCTGATCTGAGGTCTGATGGGGGCACAGTAGGGTGATGTGAGGTCTGATGGGGGCACAATACGCTGATCTGAGGTCTGATGGGGGCACAATACGCTGATCTGTGGTCTGATGGGGGCACAATATGCTGATCTGAGGTCTGATGGGGGCACAATACGCTGATCTGAGGTCTGATGGGGGCACAGTAGGGTGATGGGAAGACTGATGGGGGCACATTCTGCTGATCTGAGGTCTGATGGGGCACAATACGCTGATCTGAGATCTGATGGGGGCACAGTAGGGTGATGTGAGGTCTGATGGGGGCACAATACGCTGATCTGAGGTCTGATGGGGGCACAATACGCTGATCTGTGGTCTGATGGGGGCACAATATGCTGATCTGAGGTCTGATGGGGGCACAATACGCTGATCTGAGGTCTGATGGGGGCACAGTAGGGTGATGGGAAGACTGGGGCAACATTCTGCTGATCTGAGGTCTGATGGGGGTACAATACGCTGATCTGAGGTCTGATCGGGCACAGTAGGCTGTTGTGAGGTCTGATGGGGGCACAATACGCTGATCTGAGGTCTGATGGGGGCACAATACACTGATCTGAGGTCTGATGGGGGCACATTCTGCTGATCTGAGGTCTGATGGGGGCACAATACGTTGATCTGAGGTCTGATGGGGGCACATTCTGCTGATCTGAGGTCTGATGGGGCACAATACGCTGATCTGAGGTCTGATGAGGGCATAATACGCTGATCTGAGGTCTGATGGAGGCACAATATGCTGATCTGAGGTCTGATGGGGGCACAGTAGGGTGATGTGAGGACTAATGGGGGCACATTCTGCTGATCTGAGGTCTGATGGGGCACAGTAGGCTGATGTGAGGTCTGATGGGGGCACAATACACTGATCTGGGATCTTATGGGGCACAATACGCTGATCTGAGGTCTGATGGAGGCACAATACGCTGATCTGAGGTCTGATGGGGGCACAGTAGGGTGATATGAGGACTAATGGGGGCACATTCTGCTGATCTGAGGTCTGATGGGGGTACAATACGCTGATCTGAGGTCTAATGGGGCACAATACGCTGATCTGAGGTCTGATGGGGCACAATACGCTGATCTGAGGTCTGATGGGGCACAATATGCTGATCTGAGGTCTGATGGGGCACAGTAGGCTGATGTGGGGTCTTATGGGGCACAATACGCTGATCTGAGGTCTGATGGGGCACAATACGCTGATCTGAGGTCTGATGGGGGCACAGTGGGCTGATCTGAGGTCTGATGGGGGCACAGTGGGCTGATCTGAGGTCTGATGGGGGCACAGTAGGCTGATCTGAGGTCTGATGGGGGCACAGTAGGATGATCTGAGGTCTGATGGGGCACAATACGCTGATCTGAGGTCTGATGGGGGCAGGGGACTGTTAGTTTAATGATGTAAAAGCTGGGGATAGGTTTCCTTTAACATAGGAGTCCCCTTTTTTACTCCTATTAATCCTATATTTTACTGCATTATGTGGTAGAGTATTTACACTAGGGTATGTAGAAAGTCTATTGTACTGTACTTAACAGCATAGATGATCTAGCAGTTTCTACAGTCATCTTTCTAATACAATATTATAACCACAACTAGTAGTATGTGCCTGTGAAGTTGGAAACGTGCGTTTGGGAAGCCACTAAGTGGGGGGCCCACTCAAGTATGTTTCGCCCCCCTGTGCTGAACCTCTAGCTACGCCTCTGGGGAGTAGGTATGTATGCTTCCCTCCATGGGTCTGGCCACTTTGGGGGGGGGGGGTTATGCCAGAAAGGCCACCTCAAAGATAAACAACCCATTTAAAGTGCCTTTCTTTCTCACACAAGAGAACTTGAGAAATACCACAGCAAGGTGCTGTGCATCCATTCAGTTTTTGATGTGGTGGTTCATGTGCAACTTGATGCGTTAAATCACAATTTTAATGTTAGTCATGAGCAATTCCAGTGTTCTCAAATGGTCGGAGACTGGATGGAAGAAGATTCCAAAAGATATCAGCTGGAATTTTCAAAGGCTAGAAAGGCATGGGTACTAAAGCAGACGTAGGACCCCAATTCAATGCAATTGCTTGTACCAATACTCAAAGATGTAATCTCACTTCCATCAGGAGAAAAACAAAACATACACTTGGGAATTGGCTAGAGGCAAATTGATTGTTAATATTGAAAGGACAGAGAAATCAGATAAATGTGAACTAATCAAAACGGTCAAATCTAGATTCTGTAACTGTCAGCAGCCAGATGTTCCTCTTATTCTTCTGACCGTTCTAAGCAATTTTGACAGTATAAAAAAACTGTGGTAAATACTAAGAATATTTATGTTCGATGACAGCCTTGTTTACATTTCTGTTTTTCACTGACATGTGCTGTCCACATTTTCTGCAGACAGCACACGTACCTATTGATTTTAATAGGCTTGTTCCCACATCAGTAGTTTTTTTTTTTTTTTCTTTTACTGATCGTAAAAATCACAGACATGCACTAGTTCGGTCCGTGATGTTGACCAAACAAGCACATTGAAGTCTATGGGTCTGTGAAAATCATACACAACGCAGATAGCATTAGTGTTTAGTGCGTATTAGGCTACTTTCACACTAGCGTTTCTATTTTCCGGTATTGAGATCTGCCACAGGGTCTCAATACTGAAGAAAAACACTTCCGTTTTGTGCCCATTCATTGACAATGGGGACAAAACGTAACTGAACAGAACGGAGTGCTCCAAAAAGCATTCTGTTCCCTTTGGTTGCATTCTCGGCATGCTGCGTTTCTCTTTCCGTCCTGGGATGCGGAGCAAGATGGATCCGTCATGACCCACAATGCAAGTCAATGGGGATGGATCCGTTTTCTCTGACACAATAGAAAATGGATCCGTCCCCCATTGACTTTCAATGGAGTTCATGACGGATCCGTCTTGGCTATGTTAAAGATGATACAACCGGATCTGTTCACAACAGATGCAGACGG
Organism: Rhinella marina; assembly: GCA_900303285.1. Lineage (NCBI taxonomy): Eukaryota > Metazoa > Chordata > Amphibia > Anura > Bufonidae > Rhinella > Rhinella marina. The sequence continues at coordinate 7,913 of ONZH01020986.1, read as the reverse complement.
TTGTATTATAAGTAACGTAAGAAACGTGAGCCCTGCCAGAGCCAGCAAAAACGCTAGTTTTTCACTGACCACTGATAGGAAATGCTCTGGAAATTGATTTTTAGCTGAGCAGTGTTCGTGGAATACGGATCAGACATGGAGAGTAAAAAACGCACACACAGGCAAAACATGGATCCTTCACAGATATCTTTACGGATGAAACATGAACTGATTTTTTTTTTTTTTTTTTTTTGGCACATCAAATGGGCACGGAAATGTGAATGAGGCCTAAGCTTTTAAACATTTTAATCAGTGATAACTTTTTCTGATGTTCTCGTTTTCACTAAGTAGACCGAACCAAACAGAATTAACCAAGTGATCTTTGGAACCATGATTGAAAGAGGGGTTTGTTAGAGACCCATAAAATAAGAGAATATCTGAACTATTTTTACACAAAAAAAGGGACTCACTTTATGGGAATATAAACAGAGCAGAGACAGAAGCAGCAGCGCTGGCACTATCAAAAGATGAGTGCTTTTTGTATTGGTTTAAAAACAGTTGAGGCGCTGAATAAGAGTCTGTCCATGAGTAACACTTAAGGCACATGCACAGTGCCGGCTATTCCATGCATTGGATCTCCAATGCACGGGCATCATCCGTGTGGCTGCCACAGACGGATGCAGACCCATTCAACTTGAATGGGTCCATGATCCGTCCGCACTGTGCGAGGCCCGGAGAGAAACCCCACGGAACCCAACAGTGCTTCTGTGGGATTCCATGCCTCCGTTCCAAACGGCTCCTTCCGGATTGTGGAGCCATTCAAAGGAATGGGACAGCATCTATGATGCAGGGTGCACACGGCCGGTGTCTGTATATTGCAGACCCACTGTTTGCAAGCCGCAATATGGCCGTATGCAAGAGCCCTTATCCACAGGATAGGTCACAATTGTTTAAGTGAGGGGGGGTTCACCTCACAATCTCAATAATGGGTGTTCCAGAGCCCCCTTTGTGAATAGTACACGTGTGACCAATGCTCCATGTACTGTCTATGGGAAGGACAGAGAAAGCCAAACACAGTTCACAAAATAAATTGAGTCTCCTTTTATATCCAAGAACAGAAATCCGACTTGCTTTTAAAAGATATTTTGTTTCCACTATTTTGTAGAACAAAAAATAAAATGTTCCTTTTTCCAAGGACTCCATGCACCCACCTTATTTAACAACCATTAGCAGCAAGTCATAAAGCCCTAGTATAAAAATAATACAAAGATACATTCCAATAATAAAATAAAGGATGATGGTATTATGTATCACACAAAAGATCTGCACTGTAAGTCTTTGTGTAAAATAGAAATTTTCTCTCTTAAAGGGGTTATCCCATGACTAATGTCAAAAATGATAATCAGACATCATATAGCACATGACACCCTCTTTCTGACAAAGCAAGAACCAGCCGTGTACCTCACATGGATCCAGAGATCTCCCCATTCGTTGCTCTGCTAGATTTATATCAAGCTGAAAGCTCAAGGGAAGTGTCTTTTCTGCTGCAGCTCAGGGGGCGTGTCTCAGCTCTCTCTATCACAGCTCAGGAGGCAGTTGAAGGATGAAACTGAGCATGTGCGGCCTTCTCAGTGAGCAGGACAAAGAAATAAGGAAAAAAAAAACAGCAGGTGGCGCTGTACAGATACATTTCAGTGAATAACTCGGTGGTTATGCTAAATATTTAATTACATGCAATTACAAAAGTATTCAGATCCAGGTGCTGGTTTGAAAACCGTAGAATACTTTTCGTGGGACAAAACTTTTAACTAAAAGCACTGTACAAATAGCAAACCATGGCCTATTGTCATCATGCTGCAGTTGGTGAAAACCTGCATCTGAGATGTGGAAAGCCTAGACTTTGTATGTACACTGTTCAGTAGGTCTGAGACATACATGATGTGAATCCTCTAAGCCGTAATCTGATTGGCGCAGGGTAAACCAGGACATAGAGTCTAAGGGATCATGCCTTTATCCCATGACCCTTCGGCTGCCCCTCTCTTGCCCCTACCCGGTGCTACCTGAGGCAATCGCCTCCCCTGGCCTCATTGGTGGTGCACCCTTGGTGGTAATGCTGGAGAACAGTCAGAGACGAAATTGGGTCAAGCAACAATTGTAAAGGCAAAATCAAACAAAATTTAAGCAATAGCTTAGTATATCTATATTAAGGAACTGACTGATATTTGGGGTGGGTTACCATGGGGAGACCATAATGTAGAGGTTGCAACCCTGTCCACCCATGGTGGTCAGTGGGCACAAGAATTTAAAGGTAATACCTCTGTCAGCCTGCTATTTGAGGCGGCCACTGGCCACCATTGGTGGAGTCACGGTCACGACATGGAAACCTATTCTAAGGGTATGACCTCATATGCAGGTTATTTTTGCAGAAAGAGAGGTATCTGTCCTTAAAGGGGTATTTCAGCTTTAAAATATTGAGCTATCTTCCAGATAGGTCATCAATATGAAATTGATGGAGGTCCAACACTTGGCACCCCCACTGATCAGTTGTCAGCCATCACTGGTGCCAGGAACTAAACAGTGAATGGAGCTGAATGCAGAAGGCTCCATCATTTGTGTAGTGTCCATCCCACAATAGTGCAGCTCTGCTACCATTGAAGTGAATAGGAGAGGGGCTTCAGTACGGCAGCACGACCATGGTGGTCGCAGTCGTACCTCCATCAATGAGAAAGTGTCAGCATATAATAGTGATAAACTATCCCTTCAAATTGTGGAAAACACATTTCAGTGTTGTCTTTGTAATCAATTATATAAGCGCATTTTATTAACTTATGTTATATTATATGGTTATTCAAATATAGTGGCCGTTCTGTGTGTTATTATGCAGTTTATGATATGTATTTTCTATACACATACAGTACAGACCAAAAGTTTGGACACACCTTCTCATATAAAGAGTTTTCTGTATTTTCATGACTATGAAAATTGTAGATTCACACTGAAGGCATCAAAACTATGAATTAACACATGTGGAATTATATACTTAACAAAAAAGTGTGAAACAACTGAAAATATATCTTACATTCTAGGTTCTTCAAAGTAGTCACCTTTTGCTTTGATTACTGCTTTGCACACTCTTGGCATTCTCTTGATGTGCTTCAAGAGGTAGTCACCTGAAATGGTATTCCAACAGTCTTGAAGGAGTTCCCAGAGATGCTTAGCACTTGTTGGCCCTTTTGCCTTCACTCTGCGGTCCAGCTCACCCCAAACCATCTCGATTGGGTTCAGGTCTGGTGACTGTGGAGGCCAGGTCATCTGGCGTAGCACCCCATCACTTGGTCAAATAGCCCTTACACAGCCTGGAGGTGTGTTTGGGGTCATTGTCCTGTTGATAAAGAAATGATGGTCCAACTAAACGCAAACCGGATGGAATAGCATGCCGCTGCAAGATGCTGTGGTAGCCATGCTGGTTCAGTATGCCTTCAATTTTGAATAAATCCCCAACAGTGTCACCAGCAAAGCACCCCCACACCATCACACCTCCTCCTCCATGCTTCATGGTGGGAACCAGGCTTGTAGAGTCCATCCGTTCACCTTTTCTGCGTCGCACAAAGACACGGTGGTTGGAACCAAAGATCTCACATTTTGACTCATCAGACCAAAGCACAGATTTCCACTGGTCTAATGTCCGTTCCTTGTGTTCTTTAGCCCAAACAAGTCTCTTCTGCTTGTTGCCTGTCCTTAGCAGTGGTTTCCTAGCAGCTACTGTACCATGAAGGCCTGCTGCACACAGTCTCCTCTTAACAGTTGTTGTAGAGATGTGTCTGCTGCTAGAACTCTGTGAGGCATTGACCTGGTCTCTAATCTGAGCTGCTGTTAACCTGCGATTTCTGAGGCTGGTGACTCGGATGAACTTATCCTCTGCAGCAGAGGTGACTCTTGGTCTTCATTTCCTGGGGCGGTCCTCATGTGAGCCAGTTTCTTTGTAGCGCTTGATGGTTTTTGCAACTGCACTTTGGGAAAACTTTGAAAGTGTCCCCATTTTTCAGACTGACTGACCTTCATTTCTTAAAGTAATGATGGCCACTCGTTTTTCTTTACTTAGCTGCTTTTTTCTTGCCATAATACAAATTCTAACAGTCTATTTAGTAGGACTATCAGCTGTGTATCCACCTGACTTCTGCCCAACACAACTCATGGTCCCAACCCCATTTATAAGTCAAGAAATCCCACTTATTAAACCTGACAGGGCACACCTGTGAAGTGAAAACCATTTCAGGTGACTACCTCTTGAAGCTCATCAAGAGAATGCCAAGAGTGTGCAAAGCAGTAATCAAAGAAAAGGTGGCTACTTTGAAGAACCAGGAATATAAGACATATTTTCAGTTGTTTCACACTTTTTTGTTAAGTATATAATTCCACATGTGTGAATTCATAGTTTTGATGCCTTCAGTGTGAATCTACAATTTTCATAGTCATGAAAATACAGAAAACTATTTGGATGAGAAGGTGTGTCCAAACTTTTGGTCTGTACTGTATTTCTCCAATATTTCTTCATTCAAATGATTCTGCAGATTCCTAATACATAGTCAGCTCACTGGGAGACGCAGGCGACACCATCATGTCTTCCTTTGCTTATCTTCATGGAGGAAGAATCTGTACAGAAAAGAAGTAACATAAAAAAAGCAAAAAAAAAAAAAAAGAAAGAATGAGAACCAGTTACAATAGTCACATGAGTGAACAGTCTCACAACTTTGCCAAATAAACCCTTTTTGGGTTAATTTGTTAATTATTGGCTCACCATTTAATTATGTTGCTAATTATTTCATTTTTCATGCAGCCCCAGGAAGAATAGGCGCACCATCTGATAGTTGGTTCAGTTGCTGTTAAATCCCCAAAGCATCTTAATTGCCTGTTGTACCACTTCACATTTCTTTTTACTGATAAAACTTTTCCTGTAATGTGCAACAAAGCCATTTACACTGGGGCTAGACAGAGTTTTCTTGCATGGCACTTGCATGAAATTCCAGTCCTGTGCTGCTGTGTGGTGATGATGCCATTACAATCATGCTATAGTCTATGTCTACCCCCATCTAACTAACCGAGAATAGATGCATGAGGCCCAATGTATGTAATTTTCAATTTTTTTTTTTCTTTTATAAAAATTGCTGTACCATTCTCCATCCACTAGGAGGTGCTGGTATACACACTGACATTTCTAGGCTTGTGTTTTGTGACTTGTGTTTTCAAATTCGGCGTACAGGTTCAGGTTATCTAAGAATCCCATTATGGATTCCGCTATCACAGACCATAACGGAATTATATGACGGAATGCAGAACAGAATGCCTCTAATAGGCTTCCGTGGTGCATTCCATCATAGAATTCCGTTATGGTCTGTGGTAACTGAATCCATAACGGGATTCGTAGATAACCCGAACCTGTACGCCCAACTTGAAAACACAAGTTCGCTCATCAGTAATAAAGATTTATCACATAACCTACACACATATCAGCTCATACAATTCTATAAGCACTATACAATATGGAGAAACCCCCAATAGACATGTCCTCAGAGTGCCATTTCTTCCCATTCCACATGCAGGGAAGTGATAGCCTCCAAGCTTCCCCTTACGTTCTGCTAACACCTAATACTAGAGAATTTAATGTTTGGAGTGGGTGAGAGTTGTATGATGTGTCAGAGTCTTTCTGGTCCAGTGCAGAAGAATTGGGTTATTTATTCTATAAACTATTTTTTCCTAATAAGATTTTTGCCTTCAGTAGTGAAGTGTATTACACTGCAGGAGCAAATCATACCTCCCAACCGTCCAGGATCCAGCGGGACAGTCCCAGATTGCAGTGGCTGTCCCGGTACGGGGGAGGTATGTCCCGGTCTCTGGCAGCTGTCTCTGCGTCCATAGGACGCAGAGACAGTTGCCTGTTGCAAGAAGAAGCAGACAGCCGGAATCGGCTGCCTGCTTCTTCCATCCTCCCCTTCGTCCCCCCACTGCAGCTCTCTCCATATCTTCAGCTATCTGTGCCTCATGTCTGGGCGGGGGGTGGGGCCGGCCATCATCATTGGCTCCGCCCCCTCTAGACGAGAGAAGAACAACTCCTGCTGGTGATTCTGCTGCTAGGAAAAAGGTAAGTATAAGGTTTTTTATTTTTTTGTAACTTTCTGTGAGGGGACTGCACTGTGTTTATTATCCCTGTACTGTGACATCGCTGTGTTTATTATCCCTGTACTGTGACATCACTGTGTTTATTATCCTGTACTGTGACATCGCTGTGTTTATTATCTCTGTACTGTGACATCACTGTGTGTATTATATCTGTACTGTGACATCACTGTGTGTATTATATCTGTACTGTGACATCACTGTGTTTATTATCTCTGTACTGTGACATCGCTGTGTTTATTATCCCTGTACTGTGACATCGCTGTGTTTTATTATCCTGTACTGTGACATCGCTTGTCTGTACTGTATCACTCTGTTACTGTGACATCACTGTGTGTATTATTCTGTACTGTGACATCACTGTGTTTATTATCTCTGTACTGTGACATCGTGTGTTTATTATCCCTGTACTGTGACATCGCTGTGTTTATTATCCCTGTACTGTGGACATCACTGTGTTTATTATCTCTGTACTGTGACATCGCTGTGTTTATTATCTCTGTACTGTGACATCGCTGTGTTTGTTATCCCTGTTACAGTGACATCACTGTGTTTGTTATCCTGTACAGTTCATGTATCCCTGTACTGTGACATCACTGGGTTTATTATCTCTGTACTGTGACATCACTGGGCTGACATTTTATTATCTCTGTACTGTGAATCGCTGTGTTTATTATCCCTGTACGGTGACATCACTGTGTTTATTATCCCTGTACTGTGACATCGCTGTGTTTATTATCCCTGTACGGTGACATCACTGTGTTTATTATCCCTGTACTGTGACATCGCTGTGTTTATTATCTCTGTACTGTGACATCGCTGTGTTTATTATCCCTGTACTGTGACATCGCTGTGTTTATTATCCCTGTACGGTGACATCACTGTGTTTATTATCCCTGTACTGTGACATCGCTGGTTTATTATCTCTGTACTGTGACATCGCTGTGTTTATTATCCCTGTACTGTGACATCACTGTGTTTATTATCCTGTACTGTGACAAAATTTGTCGCACAATATGTCTTAATCTCCTAACCTTGGCCTATTCTCTGCCTAACCTTTCCTGCCTTCATCCACCTGGTAGTTGTGGTGCTTCTCGTTTTCTGACACCTGCCTTGCACCTATCTAGTCTATTACATAGTAACATAGTTTATAAGGCCGAAAAAAAGACTGTCCATCCAGTTCGGCCTGTTTTCCTACAAGTTGATCCAGAGAAAGGCAAAAAAAACCCTGTGAGGTAGAAGCCAATTTTCCCCACTTTAGGGAAAAAAAATTCCTTCCCGACTCCAATCAGGCAATCAGAATTACTCCCTGGATCAACGACCCATCTCTAGTAACTATAACCTGTAATATTATTACCCTCCAGAAATACATCCAGGCCCCTCTTGAACTCTTTTAGTGAACTTACCATCACCACCTCCTCAGGCAGAGAGTTCCATAGTCTCACTGCTCTTACCGTAAAGAATCCTCTTCTATGTTTGTGTACAAACCTTCTTTCTTCCAGACGCAGAGGATGTCCCCTCGTCACAGTCCTGGGGATAAATAGATCATGGGAGAGATCCCTGTACTGACCTCTGATATATTTATACATAGTTATTAGATCTCCCCTCAGTCCTCTTTTTTTTCTAAAGTGAATAAGCCAAATTTTGATAATCTTTCTGGGTACTGTAGTCCACCCATTCCAGTTATTACTTTAGTTGCCCTCCTCTGAACCCTCTCCATTTCTGCTATGTCTGCCTTGTTCACAGGAGCCAGAACTGTA